>QRFJ01000252.1:44094-496117 GCA_006176705.1 Cocos nucifera
GACTGATATCTGCTCGTGACACTCACAGCATGGGCTATATCAGGTCGTGTACATAACATGGCATACATGAGGCTCCCTATTGCTGAAGCATAAGGGATCTTGCTCATGCATTCAATCTTCCTCAGGTGTGCTGGGACACATTTTCTTGGAAAGATGAATGCCATGTCTGAAGGATACTTAATCTTCCTCTTGGAGTTTTTCCATTCTAAACCTCTTTAGCACTTTCTCTATGTACATCTTCTATGAAAGACCTAGCATCCTATTTAGTCTATCTCTATAGACCTTGAATTCCTAGAATGAAAGGATGCTTATCCTAGGTCTTTCAAGGAGAATTCTTTAGATAACCATATTTTAACTATGGTCAACATGGAAATATCATTTCTAATAAGGAGGATATCATCCACGTACAGTACGAGGAAGACAATAGCGCTCCCACTGACCTTTTTGAAAATACATGGTTCCTCCTCATTTTTGATGAAATCAAATAATTTGATCACATCATTAAAATGAGTATTCCAGCTCCGAGATGCTTGCTTAAGTCCATATATGGACCTTTGCAGCTTGCATACTTTGTGATCAGCATCACTGGATGTGAAACCTAGCGGCTGTTCCATATAGATATCTTCCTCAAGGTATCCATTTAAGAACGTCATTTTCACGTCCATTTGCCATATTTCATAATCGAAATAGGCTGCAATAGCAAGCAATGTGCGGATGGATTTTAGCATAGCTACTGGTGAAAAGGTATCTTGATAGTCAATGCCTTCACACTTGACTATAACCTTTTGCCACTAATCTAGCTTTGAATGTCTCCACATTTCCATCTGCACCAATCTTTCTCTTGTAGATCCATTTACACCCAATAGGTACTATACCTTCTGGTGGATCTACCAAGGTCCAGACTTGGTTTGAGTGCATCGAGTCAATTTCTGACTTTTATTGCCTCTAACCACTTTCTCGGAGTCGATATCTAATATCATCCTCGTCATAGGTTTTGGGATCATCACCATGAACCCCATTACCTACGAGGAATATTTTCTCTACTCCCTCTGAAATAGTACCTAAGTACCTCTTCAGGAGGACGGAAAATCCTTTTTGATCTACGAGGTGGAGGAGGTAGTGATTGTATTGGCTCAACCTGATTTGGTTCCATGGGGTCCTTAGCTCGTTGCTCTTGTGAGACTTTCTCCTCAAGCTTGATCTGCTTTCCAATGCTGCTATCTTGAATAAACTATTTTTCAAGAAAGATGGCATGCCAACTCACAATCACATTATGGTCTTCTGAAATGTAGAAATAATATCCTAATGACTCTTTAGGATATCCTATGAATCGAGCTCTAAAGGACCTATAGTCTAACTTGTCCGCTTGTTGTCTTTTGACATGAGCCGGACAACTCCCAAATTTTGAGATGACTCAGACTTGATTTTTTACCATGCCATATCTCATACGGTGTGGTAGGAACCATTTTAGAGAAAACCCTATTCAATAAATATATTGACAGTTAATAGACTATGTCTCCCAAAGAAAATCAAAAAGGTCTGTGAAGCTCATCATGGATCGGACCATATCTAATAAGGTCTGATTCCTCTATTCTGAAATCTCATTGAGTTGAGGTATTTCCTAGGTGGAGTCCATTGAGAGACTATGCCATTTTCGCTTGAGATAGTCCAGAAATTTTTGACTAAGGTATTCACCTCCTCGATCTGATCGAAGAATCCTTAATGAATTTTTCAGTTTGCTTTTCGACTTCATGTCTAAATTTTTTGAACTTTTCAAAAGCTTCAGACTTATGTCTCATAAGATACACATACCCATACCGATAGATCAGATAAATCATCGATAAAGATTATGAAGTAATCAAAATTGCCTCTGAACCGACATATCAAATGGGCCACACACATCGGTATGTACTAGGGCAAGTAGATCTGTGGCCCTTTCCCCATGTCCATAAAAGGGAGCTTTAGTCATTTTGCCATTGAAGACATGATTCACAAATTGGATATGACTCAAAAGTCAATGGACTCAATAGTCCCAATTTTTCTCCAATTTGTTAATCCTATCTTCTGCTATATGACCTAATCTTAGGTGCCATAGATACCTATCGTTTGGACTATCCCTAGGTCATTTTATGGCATTCACATTTTGCTCGATAGTTAAAGATAGATACATCAATATGTAACTGATAGAAGACCGTTAATAAGGAAAACCACTTTGCAATTTTATTTCTTTCATAAAGAATGTTACAATGGTCCTTAAGAAAACTAATCACATAGCCTTCTTGTGCTAAGCATGAAACAGAAAATCAAATTTCCTGCTAGCTGTAGGCACATAATAACAGTCCTTAAGTACTAAGTCTAAACCAGATGGTAATTGAAGAGGGTAGATTTTCCACGGCCACTAGCAGTAACTCTTGCTCCATTTTCGATGCATGTAGGATCATGTTCACCATCCCTCAGCCTCCTGCTATCCTCAAGACCCTGCATATGAAAGTGCACAAATGAGCACTAGAACCAGAGTCAAGCACCCAACTGGATGCAGAAGAAATCCATAAGTTTAGACTCAATAACGAGCATACCTCCAGAAGGACCTTCTCTTCTTATTCTTTAGGGTGGCCAGGTATGTAGGGCAGCAATTCTGCTTCCAATGGCCGTCAATGTTGCAATGAAAATACTTTTCTTTATCTGCAGCCTTCTTCTTTAGCTCTGCCTTTTTTTTCTTTTCACCTTTCACTTTCTACCTTTTTACAGACTTCTTCTTCTTTCCAGAAGACTTTCTCTTAAAAAAAATTCCATTCCATAGCAAGTAACTGAGCCTTTAGAACCTTTCATAGAAAGCTCAGCAGTAACCAGCATATTCATAAGTTTAGGCCAAAGTAATTCTGAAGTTTATGCATATGGTAGTTCATGATGAACTTGCCCATATGCATCAGTCAAGGATTGCAGAATTAATATCATTCTATAGATCCAAGTCTAACTTCACTTCCAAGCTTCTCAAGCTCTTCCATGTCCTTGATCATCATTGTCAGACAATGATCTTGGACTGACTGCCATCACGCATCTTAGCCTTAAAAAGTCATTTAGTGATCTGATATTTGGCTGCATGACTCTGTTCACCAAACATCTCTTGCAGGTGAGCCAACATTTGATGCGAGCAGTCTTGATATCTTCATGTTGGCGCTGAAGCTCATCAGAACATTGAGCCCAACATGTAGTATCTGGCCTTATTATCTTCATCCATCCATTTGTCAAGAGACGCTCTCTGTTCATGGATGGATGGGCTGGTAAGGTGGGGGGTCCTGATCCAATACATGAGTTAACTTCTCAAAATTCCAAAATAATTTTAAAGTTTCAGAGCCAATCCTTATAATTGGTTCCAGTCAGTCTATGTGTGTCCAGGATACGTGCTAGTGGGTTGGACGCAGATATTTTTCTTTTTCCTATAGAGAGTCAAAGATTTCTAGTTAGATACTGTAATTAAGACTTGACCAATTTATTTAGAAAATTTTATTTTTAAATAAATTAGCTTCCACTATTTTCTTTGGATCCCTACACTTTCCTCTGTAGAGATGCGAAAATCTCCATGATTAATGATTTCTAGTGGGTGGTGCAGGTCTCACCAACTGACTCATCACCTCACCTAACAGTTATTGGTGATGGGTTAGCCAATGAGTGAACAACTCTTGTTCAATGATTCTCTAATCATGGTGCACCCAAACTTGGTCTCTAATTCATGAATCTCACCATGTCCGAAATATTGATCCACTCCTTAGTTAAGTCAGACCCACCATTTGCATAGACTGGATTCCTAATTGAGTCTCTCACCGTATCCAAAATATTGAGCCCAACTCATCCTCCAGTCCCATAGCATCCAATGCCTAATAGACATGGTTGCATCTTTTTCCGGTGCAACTGAACCACTGTATAACCAGTCGAGAACAATCAACCTTGAAAAGGGCCCGCACATCTACAATGGTGGAAGACCTCAGACTTAATCTTTTCTTAGGAAGATTTGATTTAGGTCTCATTAAACTAGACTTGACATAGTCATAACAATTATGACTAACCTAGTGGCATGGGTTAGCTCGGATTATTAGACCACCTTAGAATCAGGAACTGAGTCAATAGATATGGCCAGGTAAGTGAGATCGGGTGGAAGGGAATATGCCATTAACTCGATAAGAATGCATTCAGAGTCGAGTAGCTTCCAATTAAAAATCAGTCGATCGTATCTGCCAAACTTACCTTAGACACCAAATTATTGAGCCAGAACCAATTGGGTTAGCCTACAATCCAGACTCTAACCACTGAGCCTAATTAGGTCTTAACTTGATCGATCACTCATGTGACTCGATCTTGACCCAGACTTAATTCCTATTAGGCTGGTCAATTTAAGCACTTGTTGATCCCATCTAACCAACTCTTGATTCGGTTTGATCAACCGCTTAGACCTAATTGAGCTACCCAAGTCCGAACCCAATTTTATGAATATGTCTTAGATCTAAAAATTTTTAATTTTAGACCTAATTAATATTTTATCATAATCTTAATTTTTAATTAAGTTTAGGGTTCATAAATAAAATATGTACAATAAAATCCTAGGATTTCAGGATCTAGGAATTTTTGCAGAAAGTAAGTTTTTAATTTTTGATTAAGGACGAACACGCAGCACCCCTACACATCATAAGAACACCCCATCGAATGGAAGGAGAGGGCTTTAAATCCTTTCTTCATTCTTATGACCAGGACGGCCAAGAGGAATGCCCTTAATCAGAAACATGATAAATCTACAAAACTAGTTAGATCTACATCATATATCATATATATAAAAATTGATCTAACTAAAAATATGTTTTGCATATATATCATGTATCATATAATGCATATTTTCATATCTAAATTATCTCATAAATATCTAAAAAATAAGATTTAAATTTGATCATATCAAATTAAAATTTATTCTAAATAATTTTGTAGAACTATTCTATAACTAGTCTAAACATGCATCTATCATATCTCATATGAAAAATTAAATAAATTTATTTTTTATTTTTTAGATCTTATTATAATATTTATAATATAAGAAAATAGTAAATAAATAGATTTAAAAATTATAATTAATCAAATTAAAATTTCTATTTTAGAACTTATGCTATTTTCTAATCTTAGATCTACATTTAATTTTAATTTTTTTTGATTTTAGATATGATCATCTCATGTGACATCTAAAATTACTTATTTTTTTATTAGAATAAATTTAAAATTAGATCTACACATAGAATAATTTGAAAGAAAAGACTTATTTTTTGGGTCAAATTCGTTCAAATCTGATTTGATCAAGAGAAATATTTCAAAAAAAATTTCTCTTAGATCTAAATTAGATCTGAGACTTTTTAAATCTAATTAGATGAATCTAATAAAAGAAAATAAAAATAAATTAAATCAATTTTAATTTATACCTTGTTCTTGGGTAATCCTATTATCCTGTGATGATTCTGTTGATTGCTTGAGGTTCTGGATGCAGCCACTCAATTGCCTGGCCTCTACCAGTATGCACTTAGGCAAGATCTAGAGATCTTCTTCTTCTCAATTTTTTTTCCAAAAATTAGATCTAGATTTGATCTTGAAGGTCTTCAAATTAATTTTTGAAGATCCGATGTCGTCTCTTGCAGTAGTGTTGCCTTCTTCCTTTTCTTATCATCTTTCTCTTGCCTGGATCGCACCAAACTGGAGCCCAAGGCCTCTTTGGGCATGGAGAGGAGAGAGAGGATCAAAGGTAGGCATGGAGAAGAGGGGAGAGGAGCTATGTGGCATGAGCAAGGGGGAACTCTTTTGAAACTTGGGTGCAGATAGGGTATATATAGACCCTACTGCACCATGCAGTGCCACATCATCCCGGTCAATCATGTCTATTTATGCAATCAAATCTAAATTTGATTGGTAGGATGACATCATCTGATCCAATCAGATGAGAGCTCCTCTCAAACATCCTTAAGTGGTGCCAAGACTGGTCAAAGTAGAGTCTTAGACGCCACCCAAGTCTATTCCATGAAGCAACCTGGAGTCCCATTTGTATGGGACTCCAGGCATCATTATCCTTGGGTGCACGCCTCACTAGGCATGCACCCCCTCTTTTCCTCTTTCTAGTAAGGGGACAAACCTCCATCTGCTCTCCTATGGGTGCATGACACATGGGTAGATGTCTAAGTGTCAAAGGTCAATGTTTGACCAAAATCAAAAGATAAGAATTAGCAGGTGATAAAAAATGGTAGGTGTTGTCTCAAATTTATCTCATAAATTAAGATAATCCTTTTCTGACCTGGACAAGCTCCAGTCAGACCAAGTAAAGGTACCTGAGTAATTCCAAATATATTTACTCAATCGAGACAACTTATAATGATTGTTGAAGGAGAACATTAGGCTCAATCGTGTGCTAGCACGATTTCCTTGAACCTAATTGAATCTTATTCAAATCAATTGAACTGGGTTAGTCCAATTGATGATATCCAGATCCAAAATCTTGTTTGTGTAATCCAGTTAGGTTCAGTTTTATATGGTAATAAGATATGTTGCGATCTCTATCATCGACATCATCGAAATATCTTTCGATGGATCAGAACTTTTTTGATTCGGACAACTAGTATGATCGATCATCCAAATCATTCTAGTTGCTTCCAAAATCCACCAGTGACACCTAGCAGTATATGGTGGCAACCCATCAGAATTGAAAAAGAACCTCTCGGTATAGTTACCTGTGTGATTAAGTTCCTCTATCTTGAGATCCGATCGGATTAGGGTTAAGGCAAGCTCGTCAAACCCTAATATCTGTCATATGATTAATCATTCGATTCAAGTCCAATGTGAAAACCTTAATAGAAACTCTTTTTATTATTTCACTTTACCATAGCCATGGACTTATGGACTTGATTCTCATGATCATCATAGGACTGCTCCTCATCTACCGAGGTAGATAGATTTCCTATTGGTGCAATTCAATTCCTATAATGAACATGCTATAACTAATATACACCTCAGGATTCTGAATGGCTAGGAGACTGAGTCATGGTGTAGTCAAACTATAACACCCTCAAGGTGAACTACCGATGCACCTCAGGTCAAAGAATTAAACACACAACTATAGCTTTGAGTCAGTCATTGACGAGAAGGTAGACTTCCTAATGACTGCTCGAGGTGGTCACGCTCAGTGCCCTCATTCTCTAATGAGTACCTATACTCTCACTCCAGTGTCTCTACACCATTGATTCAAGACTCATCTATCCTAAAGAAGCGATCGTACACCAACCTTCCGAATCAATCACCATCCTCATGATGATCCTACGATCGAGAGCATTTTATGAGTTAATAATGAAAATTCTTATTTTAAATTTTCAACTCTTGAAAATAAGAACTATCATTACCATTAACTCAAGAGATGTATCATAGACACTAAACACACATTATGATAGAAAATAATCCATTTTATTATTTATAGTCAAAATTATAATTTTGTCCTTAGAAGTATATAATAAGTGTCAGCCAATTCTAGCTTCTATGGCACATATATCTAATAATCTCCCACTTGACCTAAAGCCAATTGGCTACAATTCTAAGTTTCATCTTCTCAAGATAGACTTCGATCTTCTGCTGGTCCAATGGCTTTGTAAGTAGGTCTGCCGCATTGTCTGTGGAGTTGACTCATTTGATCTCGACGTAATCTTTTTTGAGGTAATTGTGGATGAGGTGGTATCGCCACTCGATGTGCTTGGATTTCTACTGAGACCTCAGAATTTTTCATGGCACACGATGGATCGATTGGAGGGCATTTTGGGGATTTCACATGGAGAAGCGTGCTTCGATTGGCTGAAGAATGCGGTGGTTCATGCAATATCGGGCTTGTGCATGGTCTACAGAGGGCAATTTAGAAATTTTATCTGATCCAACGAGCGCCTTTTACTAGGATTTGATCGGACGGTCGAAATGCATACGTTGACGAACGGCATCCATAGATTTCGATCGAGATCCAATGGCTGAGATTCATTCTGATTTTAAACTAAAGATCAGAGGCTTCTCTATGCACGATCTGATGGCCCAAATTCAATCCAATGACTGATCCGATGGCTGCCATAAATTTTGACTTGATCTAAGATATTTTAAAGGATTTTTAAGCAATTTATGGATCGTCTGATCAATATCCAATGGTCAGAATCATCCAGAGTCCTAATTTGACTTATATTAAGAGTTTTAAACCTAATTTTTAAGAGGATTTTGGTGGAAAATCCACCTCTCAGCCTAAAAGGTCTGCTGTTGCCGAAGAAAAGAAGAAAAAAAGAGAGAGAGAGAGAGAGGGGAGACAGTAAAAAAAAAAGAAAAAGAAAAAGAAGAGAAAGAGAAGAGAGAGGTAGAAAGAGAAGAGAGATTTTTTAGAGAAAGAAAAGGAGTTTTAATTTTTTTCTTCCGACAATCAGAACAGTGATCAAGGAGCTTCTTCTTCTTCACCAAGTTCTCCATACCAAGAGCGATAGATAATCAATTTCAACAATCAAACAATCTAATTTTTTTATGCTTTTTATTTTATTTGCTATTTTTGAACTTGTTATCATGAACTAAATTTTTTTTTACTAAGGCTAAGGTGTAGCCACTCTTTTGATGCAATATTTAGTATGATTTATTTTTAATTTTAAATTTTATTCATGAGGAGTATATAAATCTAATCTTAATGCTTTTAGATTACTGACCATCTTCTAATTGATCTGATGAACATACATGTTACGGGCCAAGTACATCTATGTTATTGCTTCTTGATTATATATCTTGTATTATGAATCAAATTAGAATTCATATGCATGTGAAAATTTTAGTGCGCTTTGGATGCAGCATATTTTAATTAAAAGGTTTCACAAAACTTAATGCATTAATATTTATTTAAATTATACCTGGACCAAAGGGTAATTAATAAATATTGATAGTTTTGCTATGTCTGGACCAAAGGATAGTAAATAAATTAGGAGACTCCACCATCACATGAAATAAAATTAATCTAATAACTTGAATATTGTATTAACTGAGTTGGTGAATTGATTGCCTTAGTAACATATTGCTCTTAAATTTAAAATTCTAATAATTACACTCTTTCTATTTTCTTAAAATTTTTAATTATTTCTTTATTTTGTTCTTTAATTTCTTATTCTCATAAATCAATCTTCTAAATCAAGCATAGGAAAGAGCTTTTCAGTACTTATTTTTCAATCCTTTAGAGATGATACTCTACTCATTTACTTTATTACTTAATCGACTAGTGCACTTATCATAGCTATAGATTAGCATGCATCATTTTTCTATCTTGAGTTCCGATCGGATTAGGGTTTAGGTGATCTCGTCAAACCCTAATTTTCGTTATATGAATTAATCATTCGATTCAAGTCCAATATGAAAAACTCTAATAGAAACTCTTTCTATTATTTCACTCTATCATGACCATGGACTTATGGACTTGATTCTCATGATCATCATAGGGCTACTCCTCTTCTACCGAGGTAGATAGATTTCTTATTGGTACAATTCAATTCCTACAATGAAAATGCTATAGCCAACATACACCTCAGGATTTCGAATGGCTAGGAGATCAAGTTATGGTATAGTCAAACTATAACACCCTCAAGATGAACTGCCGATGCACCTCATGTCAAAGAACCAGACACACCACTGCAGCTTCGAGCCAGTCATCGATGAGAAGGTAGACTTTCTCATAACTACTCGAGGTATTCATGCTCAGTACCCTCATTCTCTAATGAGTATCTATACTCTTACTTCGGTGTCTCTACACCATAGACTCAAGACTCATCTATCCAAAAGAAGCGATCGTACACCAATCTTTCGGATCAATCACCATCCTCATAATGATCCTATGGTCAGGAGCATTTTATGAGTTAATAATAAAAATTCATGTCTTAAATTTTCAACTCTTAAAAATATAAACTATCATTACCATTAACTCAAGGGATGTATCATAGACACTTTCAAATACACACTGTGATAGAAAATAATCTATTTTATTATTTATAATTAAAATTATAATTTTGCCCTTAGAAGTGTATTACAAGTGTCAGTCAATCTGACTTCTAGGGCACACCTTTCTAATATAAAATTAGTATATAATTATCTAATAATAATAGTAATTTGACTATTTTATCATAAAAATTCTATCTTTCTTAAATGAACTCCTAAGTTATGATGAAGTTCTTAGAACCATAATCAATCGATAAAGGATGATTTATCGGATGGTTCTTAAATTGTTCACGATCAAATGATAAGTTATTAATAAGAATGATAACTTATCGAGTGTAGGTTGCTGTATGTCGTGGGCGTTGATTGTCCTCATAACCAAGTGATGTGGAGACACTGGTATGACATCTAGGTGAGATGTAGGAGTACATCTATACTGAACATGACCAATGTAGCACTCTACTATCAAGAATAGCTAGCTAAGATTAAAGAATATAAGTATCCCTCTAACCTGAGATCACCACGGTAACTTGCAAGTAACTCACTATACTTTGTTGCTGGACTGCCTATATTTCTAATATAGCTGATGAAATATTTTTGGGTATAGTCAAGTACTTGTAGAGTCAGTGTGTGAGTCAAGATGGGATTGACCACTCCTAATTAACTTCAGAAAGAGAATGTCTCACTGTGTTTCAATTTAGCAAAACTTAGACCTGGATAATCCTCGTGAGATATCATGAAATTTGCAAAATTTTGAGACACAATATAGATGACTTGTATGAGTGTTTGACAGCATACTCGAAGTCATCTTGAGTATTATTGGTCATAGGGATGAATTATACAGTAACCATGGGCCAGGATTCTAAGAATGTTGCTTTGCATACAATCGACCTATTCGAATATCGGAAACCATTGCTAGATGATAACTTCGATTGGTACAAAAATTAGTTTTTATACTACAAGCTTAGGTTCAAATCGATAGGGTCACACATATTAGAGCTTGTAACCTGATTGAATGGTTAATCGATGATTAAAAATTATTTCGAGGTCAAACATTCAATGTGATTGATGTTTGACCTAATGCAAGTATTGTAGGAGGATCGATTAGCAATTGGATTGCTAGTTGACTCAATTTGATTGAGCAATCGGGCCGAGATCAAGTTTAATTAAATTATATTCAATTTGAATTAGTTTGGACTTAATTGGGTTAAGTCCAATTGGTTTATTGGATAAGCCAATAGCAAGGAAAAATCAATTCCTAGTTGGACTAGGATTTAAATGTATCTAATTCCAAATTGACTTAGGATTTAAATTAGATTTAAATCTTGATTTAATCTAATTTAAATGGACTTCTAGTTGGACTAGGATCATCCTTAATTGGGTTGTATTTAATCTAATTTAAATGAGATTTAAATTTGATTTAAACCTATTTTGACCTAGTCAAACATGAGGAGTCCCAATTGGACCAGGACTCTCTCTCTTTCTCTTACGCCTATTAAAGCCCATGCCAAATATTTAATTCTAGATTTTTTTTATGTATTCCCATGCCCAAGAAGGCCTTCCATGTCCACATATCAGATTATTTGGGAATTTGTTTTGACTTGGTCAAAATAAGAAAGAGTTGGGATTTCTTTCCTTCTTGCAAGAGTCCCCTTTTGAACAAACTCTTTTCACCCTTGTGTGCGACCTCTACGCACGCCCTCCTTTTGATTTCTACCCTTTCTTCCTTTCTTTTGGGTGTTGGTTTTCTATTTCACATGCCAAAAATCAAGGAAGGGGCATCCAAGAGTTGGACGCCCCATAGAAGTCCTCCTTTGACTAGGTTTTGATCTAGTCTTGCAATAAAAGGTAGATGCCTCTTATGAGATGGTTTTAGGATGTGAAAAATCCTAAAAAAATCATGAAAAATTAGAAGAGAAGGAGGAGAAGGCATGGAGGATTTGTGGTGTAAGATTCTTGGTGAAGAGCCCTCAATTAAGACATCAAAGGTTGATGTCTTGAAGAGATAAGGTAAGAGAAGATTATCTTCTCTTATATTTTTCTTTTATGTTTCTCTCTTCTTATTTTATTTATGATTTTTATATGATAAAAATCTGAGAGAGAGAGAGAGAGAGAGAGAGAGAGAGGAAGGGCTTGAGGAAAGATGGCACCAAGATCCTTAGAGAAAAGATCTTCATCTGGACAATAATTATTGTTGTCATGAAGGCACAAAGGTAAGAGAAGATTATCTTCTCTTTATTTTCTTTTGAGTATCTTCTGAAGAAAAAATCCTATTTTTCTAGATCAGGTTCATTCAGATCTGATTGAATCAAGAGGAATATTTCAAAAAAAATTTTCTAAGATCCAAATCAAATCTGAGACTCTTCAAATCTTATCTTATTGATCTGATAAAAAAAATAAAAATTAAATCTAATTTAATTATACCTTTGTTATGGGTAATCCTATTATTCTGTGATGATTCTGATGTTTGCCTAAGGTTCTGGATATAGCCATGCAAGTGCCTGACCTCTACCAGTATCCACTCAGGCAGGATCTGAAGATCTTCTTCTTCTCAATCAATCCTCCAAAAATTAGATTTAGATCTGATATTGAAGGTCTTCAAATACTCTTTTGAAGATCAATCGTTGTCTCTTGCAGTAGTGCTACCTTCTTCCTTTCCTGTCATCTTTCTCTTACTTGGATCGCACCTAACTTATGCCCAAAGCCTCTTGGGCGTGGAGAGGAGAGAGAGGACTAGAGGGTGGCATGGAGAAGGAGGGAGAGGGGCTATGTGGTATGGGCTAAGGTAGAAGCTCTCTGATCTAGGCATAGATAGGGTTTATATAGATTCTGCTACGCCATATAGTGCCACATCATCCTGACCAATCATGGCCCTTCACATAATCAAATATGAATCTGATTGATGGGATGACATCATCTGATCTAATCAAATTAGAGTCCCTCAAAACTCTTCTTAAATGGCGCCAAGATTAGGTCAAATAAGACTCTTTGGCACCATCAAGTTTGATTCCCTGAAGCAACTGGAGTCCCATCTATATGGGACTCCAGATGTTATCCTCATGGGGTGCACGCCTCCCTAGGCATGCACCCCCTTCCTATCTACTTTTCAGTAGGAGGACAAAGCCCTAGGTTCTTTCCTATGGGTGCATGACACATAGGCAAATGTCTAGATATCAAAGGTCAACATTTGACCAAAGTCTAAAGACAAGATTTAGCAGGTGATGAAAAATGGTAGATGTTGTCTCAAATTTATCTCATAAATTAAGACAATCATTTTCTTACTTGGACAAGCTTCAGTCAGACTAAGTAAAGATTTTTGAGTGAGCTCAAATACATTTGGCTCAATCAAGATAAGCTTTAATGATTGTTAAAGGAGAATATTAGGCTCAATCATGTGCTAGCATGATTTTCTTGAACCTAATTAAATCTAATTCAAATCAATTAAACTAGGTTAGTCCAATTGATGATATCTAGATCTAAACTCTTATTTGTGTGATCCAGTTAGGTTCAATTTTGTATGGTAATGGGATATGTCGCAATCTCTATCATCGACATCATCGAAATAACTTTCGATGGATTAAAACTTTTCTGATTCAAATAACTAGTATGATCAATCATTTAAATCATTCTAATTGCTTTCAAAATCCATCAGTGACACCTAGCAGCATATGGTGGCAATCCATCAGAATTGAAAGTGAATCTCTTGGTGCAGTTACCTATGTGATTAAGTTCCTCTATCTTGAGCCCCGATCGGATTAGGATTAAGGTGATCTCATCAAACCCTAATATCCATCATATGAATTAATCATTCGATTCAAGTCCAATACGAAAATCCTAATAGAAACTCTTTCTATTATTTCACTCTACCATGGCCATGGGCTTATGGACTTGATTCTTATGATCATCATAAGGCTACTCCTCATCTACCGAGGTAGATAGATCCTCTATTGGTGCAATCCAATTCCTACAATGAACATGCTATAGCCAACATACACCTCAAGATTTCCGAATGGCTAAGAGACCGAGTTATAGTGTAGTCAAACTATAACACTCACAAGGTGAACCATCGATGCACCTTAGGTCAAAGAACCAGAGACACCACTGCAGCTTCGAGCCAGTCATTGATGAGAAGGTAGACTTCCTAATGACTACTCGAGGTGGTCATGCTCAGTGCCCTTATTCTCTAACGAGTACCTGTACTCTCATTTTGATGTCTCTACACCATAGACTTAAGACTCATCTATCTAAAAGAAGTGATCGTACACCAACCTTTCGGATCAATCACCATCCTCATAATGATCCTACGGTCAGGAGCATTTTATGAGTTAATAATGAAAATTCATATCTTAAATTTTCACCTCTTGAAAATATGAACTATCATTACCATTAACTCAAGAGATGTATCACAGACACTTTTAAATACACACTGTAATAGAAAATAATTTATTTTATTATTTATAGTTAAAATTATAATTTTATCCTTAGAAGTATATTATAAGTGTCAGCCAATCTGGCTTCTAGGGCACACATATCTAACATCTTCTTCTTCATTATTTTATGTGATTTTTATATGATAAAGATCTAAGAGAGAGAGAGAGAGAGGAAGAGGGTGTGGGATCTGTGCTCCAAGGTGTTGGGGTATGGTGATCATTTTTGGACATGATCTGATCATATCCAAATGCGAGAAGAAGAAGAGAAGAAGATCTTCTCTTAGGATTTTCTTGAGGGCCCTTCTTCTCAATTTTATTTATGAGATTTTTATGAGAAAAATCTGAGGTTGTGATATCTGAAAAATTAGAAAAAAATTTAGAGGAAAAGATCTCCTCTGATCCTAGCAAAGAGGTATTTTCAGGACATCAACTGTTGATGTCCTGAAGGAGAAGATTTATCTTCTCCTAGGGTTTATTCCATATATCTTTTTATTAAGATCCAAGGGTTAGATTCCTCCCTCATTCCTCCTCATGTTCTTCATCTCTTGGATTGTCCAAGAGATCTGAAAAATATGTATTTGATTAACCATCAGAAAGGATCCACGAGAAGCTAGCACTTCGAGCGGATCTTCATTCGATGAACCTTCGATCTATGTTGCAGGTTCGTGTGGATCACTTATAGAGGCCGGATGCATGTGCAACTCCAAAGGCAATAACGGATTCAACCATGAAGTTCTCGACCTACGCAAAGATAAGAGATCTGATCTCTTGGTGATCTAGATGTGATCTAGAGTTAGATCTAGAATTGTTCTAGATCTAGATATTGATATTATCAATACTACTTATGATTAATTTAATTTTAGATTTATATTTGCATCATAACATGTTATAGATCCTTGATGTAGGGTTTTGCAATTTGATTATATGCATGTTGTAGATTAAATAGTTTAATCTATGTCTTTCGCTGCTCTATATTTCGAAAAAATTTTGAAATCTATGCATAAAACCCTTCATGTTTCCTATCAGGCCATGCTTGGCACGGCCCGCCAAGCACTGTAGCGGGCCATGCCATGGCACGGCCCAATTCAAAGGGGTGGGATGGGCTAGGGTTTTGGTGGCTGCGGCCCAGGCCCGATATGGCCCTTTAGGGCCTGGGCTGGCACGACTCGACGGGCCAAACACGGCATGGCATGTACCCAAGCACAGCATGGCCTGCATGCTAGCCTATATGGACCATGCCAAGGCACAGCCCATTTGCCATGGCATGTTTTTAAAGTTTTTATTTTAAAAAATATTTTTTATAAAACAAAATAGGTTGGAGATAAATTAAAAAAAGATAGGAGATATTGAATTTTTTTATGAAAATAAAAATCATCTTATAATGATGGAGGGTTTGGCATGGAACCCTACTAGTTTATTAATATAAATTAAAATTATATAAAAGAGGGAGGGGGGCTAGGCCTGATCTGTGAGAAGGAAATAAAGGTAACTCGTCTTAACAAATAAAAAGTAAATGCAAAAATGGGTGAAATGCTGATATGCATGGCGGTAATACTTTCATCATTATAAATTGCCATCTAAACTAAATAAATATAAAAAAATAAAAACTAACCCATAACCAACAAAAAAAAATTTAGTGCTGAAGAGAAGAAAAGGTAGAGCAGAGAGTTAGAGAGCCAAAAAAGGAGGGCCAGGCTGCTAGAAAGTCGGATAGCTAGAGAGCCAGATTTGTAGAGCCAAAGAGATAGATCAGAGTAGAGCCGAAAAGAGTAGAGTAAAGTAACCAAAGAGCTGCCTCTTAAACTCCAACTTCTAAAAGGAGGACGCTTTTGCTTCTTGTATAACTCTTGAATTGCTAAACTATAATTACTACTTGCTAAATACTGAATGGAAGAAAAAAGAATTGCTATAAGAGAGAATAAATAGGGATAGAGAGATTAGAGAGGCAGAGAATTGATTTGATGAATTGATGTGGAATGAATAAAAGAGGATAGCTCTATTTATAGAAGTCTCAAAACTTTTATTTTTCCAAAATATCTCTCAATCTAGTCATTTTTTACTATTGGAGGGGTCAAAATGGTAAAAATAAAAAAAATATAGCTGTTAGGACCCCTTAAAAATTTAAAAAAAAATCTTAAATTAATTGTTACAAGTTGTGCCTGGCTCGTTTGGACCCGTTATGGGCCGTGCCAGGCATGGCCCATTTGAGGCCATTACGAGCTGTTCCTAGCACAGCCCGTTTGGAGCTATTGTGGAACTTCCTGGCACGACTTGTTTGAGCTAAAAAGAGAGGCCGGGCCAGATGGGCCAACGGGCCATGCCAAGCATGGCCCGTCGGTCCTCGAGCCTAAAGCCATGCTGGGTGGAGGGTCTAGGCCTTTCGTGCCATGCCAACATTGCTCGTTTATCAGATGGATTGTGCCAGCACAGCCTGCTATAGCATTTGGCCTAATGGGCCTAGACCAGACTTAGTCGAGCCAGGCACAGCTTAATGCTCAAGTCTATACCAAATTGCCCGCAATAGTACTTGACCCGAAGGGCCTTGACTGGGCTGGGTCAGGCATGGTTCGATGCCCAAGTCTATACTGAACTGGTATCATATCGAATCGGTCATCGACTGATATAGGTCCTGGTACTAGTCCGGGGAACCTTATCTTTGACTTCTACGGTACATAAGAGCACAACATAAAATAAGTTTCTACATTATTTTGATTAATCAGCACTACTTATTTTCTTTGTTGGATTACTGACTATTGTTTCTGCTTTACCATACGGAGGATTGAAATTTAAAACATCATGTTGTGCTCTTCTATTAGTCAGGAATCAGCACTATACACGTATCATGCTATATTGGGCTAGTACTTGCACACACCAACATAGAAAGAGAGACAAGCATTGAATAGATATGCAACCGGCTTGCTTAGATATGCTGATTATTTTTTGAAAAACATAGCACCATGTTAATTGCTTTATAGTTGGTATACACACAACTTGAACCAAATAAAAATAGTACATAACTTACTGATAGAAAATTTTGTTCATAAATAATCATAGTATCTTAAATATGCATAGCTTGAAGTAATCTATGAAAACCTGCTTAGAATTGAACCAACCATGCTTACATATCAGCAAAACATTATAGGTATTGTACAAACATCTATCCATTTTTATTGGTAAAGTTAGCATATTATGTTACCACATAATCTGAAGTAAAAAAGATTTAGTCAAATATGATATGATCGCCATTAAGGAAGTTATGCACTTTTTGCCGATCATAGTTTGTCATTACAGCTTCTTTTTTCATTGTCCAAATAAAAAGAGGAAGAAAAGAAGAGAAGAACGTCAACAAGGGTTGAAGTTATGCTCAAAATCTATTATTTTTAGTTGAAAAGGGTTTGTTTTCCTTTAAGCAATTCAAAATTGACTAAATTTATCCTCCTGGCATATTATCTCAGAGAGTAGGATAACATCCATCCTCCTAGTATAGCCAGCAAGAGCAAGCTAGGAAAGGAGTGCGAGTAGTTGTTCGGTACAAAGATAAAGGAAAGAAAAATGCAATTACAGCCTCGATGGAGAGAGTGGAGGATTTAGTTCACTTAGATTGAGACATCAAGGAGAGCAGTAATGATAGTTCTGATGGTATTGGATATGGTGATCAAGAAGAGAGTGGAGGACACGAGTCCACCATATATAAGACGCAACTACAAAGTGGTCTTCAATTTATCGGCGAGTCCTAGTTTATGCATGCCATATAGAATAGGGATCACGGTGTACGAGCTGGTAGAGCCTGCGATGATATAATTGCATATAAGTGATAGATCTCTCGAGGTTATTTAGGTCGATAGAGGTCTTGCACATGAAATAGGATCCATGGACATATTAGGTTCATCATTATATTTTAGATCCTATTGCCCACAGCTATAAGCAGCTTATGATCCATACGAATATAGGTATGGTGCATTCGAGGCATCATCTTAAAATGGCTACTATCTTGTGCAGTCTGAAGTACCTTATTAAGGATTGGATTTTGCTGTTGACATATTCGAATGGCCCCTCTATAGCTATATTATCAATCTGAGGATATCCCTTTGAACAGCACTTTAGAAGAGATGTGCAACCGGTTATAGCACACATACCTTATAGAATGAGCATACTATAATGTAACTTGGATGGAGGGATGAGCTGATGTTCCTTATGATTATGCAAATAATCCAAATATCTATGAGTGACATCGATGCCCGACGAACTTCTAGATCTCGATATGTATATTTTAAAAATGATATAATTGGTTGTATCATTTTAAAGTCATATGTTATTAATTGATTTGAGCATATTAGAATTCAATAATATCTACCCCTTCCCTAAAGATCAGTGTCATGCATGATTAAGGGTGTACCAGAGCAATAAAAACGTCACATAGCATGAAAAAAAAATTAAAATTATTCAAAAAACCAAAAAAATGATAAGAGACCTTAAAAAATAATAATAACAAATTGAGATGCTGGTTTGGAGCTGGCGTGTCTAGCCGTATTACATGTCGTATGGTACCAAACTGATACCGTACCAAACCAGTCATTAATGGGTACTTATTTTGATCACATAATAGTGCAACATAAAAATAGTTCCACGTTATTTTGTTCATAAATAATCATAGGTATCTTAAATATGCACAGCTTGGAGTAATCTGTGAAAACTTGCATAGAATTGATGCAACTGTGCTTACACATCAGCAACACATTATAGGTAAATAATCATAGGTATCCATTTTTATTGGTAAAGTTAGCATTTTATATTACTGCATTACCTATCACGAAAAAGATTTTGTCAAATATGACATGATAGCCATTTAGGAAGTTATGCACTTTTTTTGCTGGTCATAGTTTGTCTTAACATCTTTTTTCACCATCCAGAAAAAAAAAAGGGGAGAGCAGAAGAACAGAAAGTATACATGTTGCATAAGCCATACACACAACAAGGGTTGAAGTTATGCTCAAACCTATTCTTTTTGGTTAAAGGGTTTGTTTGCCGTTAAGTAATTTAAAATTGACTAAATTCTCAGTTTAGGTTGCTTTCTTCAAGTGTCGGTCACTTTTAGTTGTTTTGGCTGGTTTTATATGAAACTGATTATACATGATTTTTTTAATTCATAATATTGATATTTAAATTATTTTGGGGCTATTTTTTTTTATGGGTTTTTTAAACTTAGAACCATTTTGAAGTCATTTCCCCAGCTCTTTAAGTAAATTTTGTTATAAGGTGTCAATTTTTATTTTTCTTACTATAGTGTGGTTATACAGAGGATTCAATAATGCATGTGAAAAATGGTTGAACAAAACGATGTTATGCTAAGTTCATTATTTGAGCAAATGTCTGGGTGCTTGAGCAATATGCTGGTGACAAGCTGTGTATATTGACTAGAGCCAGGCTATACGACAGCCACGTAATCTTAATGACTTCATATATGTTGATTAAATGCACACGTGGCTATATACTGCTTATATTGCGGTGGCCTGATCTTGAGAATTTAACACGTCAGACACCTGTATCTATATCACCAAGTGACACATTTATGTGGGTCAGCCATAGGAACAAAAAAACTATAAGGTGAAAGAGGCTACGTGGTTCTCAAAATTAATCCTATAAATCCCTGTAAATACATGCAACAACCCACAAAATGGATAAGAGAGGAGTTGATTTACCTTCCCCTTTATATAAAGTTTATAATCAACAGAACTGGTGTTACTTGGTTTCTTGATTGTATTGTTCTTTTTTTATCATCCTTTTTGTCTAACGTAGGTAACAACCTTGTAGTATTCTGATGCAATTTTGTTTAGCTGTTTTATCTCTCCATAACATTTAAAATCACTAATCGTTATTCCTTTCTTTTACTGTTTCTTTTTTGTTGGTAATGCACTTTTTGTTTCAATGAAAAAGTTGTTTGGAAAATGATAGCTATGAAGACATGCTTTTGTTCCAGAGGGATCAACATCTAAAGAAGTTCTATTTTCACTTTCAAGATTTTGTTGATCTGATCATGCGGGAGGTAGGTATGGTTCATGCTTGCGTTCACAGTTTTGTTTGTCATGTTGAAAGTTTATGATTTTTGCCCCACACTTTGAAATGAATTTCCATGATTGGTTGGCATTTGTTTTTTCGAAATTTTGACCATCTTGATTGCATGGAACCATAATTTCTGATGCTTTTTGTGATTTTTGATTATTTTTCTTAAATTTCAATACATTGTTCCAACAATGCTTTGTAGCTTACCGGAATACTCTGAACAGGTGCAGTTCTTGGATCATCATCATCTTTTAATTAGATTTGGGAGGGATAGATGGGTAAGTATCATTAGATTGTCTTACTTCTTGGATTATATTATCTTGTTCGCTTCTGTGATTTTCCATCAGATTTTATATTCTCCATATATTTAAAAATTTAGGTTGCCTGAAGCACTGATCAACATCCAATATTCTTTGCTGTGTATAACATAGAGACAACAAAAGATTGTTGCATTTAATCAGGTAGTTTCTTTATACCAATGTAATCGTTGTTAAAACAGAATTTTTTGAATCAAATTTGTATTTATATTTTGTTTTCTGCAGGATTCTTCAGAAGAACTTTATTCATTATTTGAGCAATTCTGTGACCATTTTCATGGGAATTCAATAAATTCTTTGTACGCAAATTTTATTTCTTGTCGCTGCAATAACATCCATGCTCTTGATGAGTTTTGGTGCGTGAAAAATAACGCCAACAGCGTCTCAGAGGATCAGTTGTGGAGGTATGGGCATACTGCATACCTCTTTCAACTTGTTGATTCATCATGTGAAGATTATACTAGCATTTTTATTTTAGAAATATAACTTACTCAGCTGATCCCTGCTTCACCAGATGCTCTGTCCATGAGCTAGCAATGTGATTGTTAACATTATCTGTTCACATAATGATTCCATCTTAGATATTTTTTGTTCCTAAATATCTGAGAAATTTTATGAACCTAAATTATTTATGCTTCTCTTGTTTCATTTACGCTAACCCTGAGCTTGTTTCATTCCATTTTAGTCCTTTTTTTAATATTTTACATTTCGTTGAATCAGAATTCGTGATTTGAGGGTATGCTTTAAACAACTAGTTTTCTCTTATTTTAGTATTTTTAATTGTGGTTTGGTTGTTTAAAATTGGAGCACGACTTGTAATTACGATTTTTTTTCAGCTTTTATATTTTTGGTAATTTGAGGATTGAGACTAGGTTTCGTATAATTTTTTTTTTTTTAAAAAAAAAAGAGGATTGAGAAAAGGTCTTATTGAGTCATTATACATTAATTTTTTTTGATAAAGTAGGGAGGTTTCCCACCCAAACAGTTTATTAACGTATGAAAGATGAAGCCACAGTATGGACCCTATAGATGAAGACAATTCGTCGTCGTAGTCATATCAAAATGGCTTTGAGCAGGGCATACAGGAAAGCCTTCTACGAAACCCAAGGATAAGAAAAACGAACCCATTTTTAGTTTTCGAAAACCAAAAATTTCTCCTAAAACCAAGAGTAAGAAAAACAAACTTGCGTGGCTTCAACCATTGCCTCCTGTAATAGAGCTGAGCGGCCTTTTTAATCCAACAGACTCCTCAATGACCTCTCTACATTTTCCAATGTTTGTGGTGTTCCAGCATGTAAGATAAAAAATAGTTTGTTGAGCTACTACCGTAGGTGACGTTGCCTCCCAGGTGAAGACCCTCTGGTTTTGTTCTTTCCATATGCTCCAACAAACAGATGCTGCTAAGCAGTCCCATGCAACCCTTTTGAGCTTGTCATTTTGTTTATTTCTCCATTCACTCCAAAGGCCACTGATCGTCTGTGGGATCGGAGGCAGGTGACCTGTGGAGCAAAGTATTGACCATACCAGTCTTGTAAATGCATGAGCCGTGAATAGATGGTTTGCAGTTTCTTATCCTCTGTGCACGTGATGCATCGTGTTGTTTCAATCCTCTTCTTTTTCTTCAATATTTCAGCTGTATGGATCTTCTTGTGATATAATAACCACTTAAAAAGCTTGACCTTTTCTGGTAACGTTAATTTCCACAGAACCTTTGCTATGGAAGACATTATTCCCCCATTGCTAAGGAAAAGATAATATTTCTTTACTGTAAACTTGTTGGAGGAGCACCACTTCCATTTTACCATATCATCCTCCGATGAGATTGTTATTTGGTTTAGTAGATTCATCATGTCTTGGAATTCTTATCTACCACAATGGGTTAGTACAAAGATATTTGCATTTCTACTTTGTTGAGGAAGTCAGAGACCAAGATAGATTGATCTTCAGAGAGATCGAATAGAGTTTATTTTAGATGTGTACTTTAGAAGTCAGATTGACTAAACACTTATAATATACTTCCAAGAGTAATTTTATAATTTTGACTATAAATTAATAAAATAGTTATTTTCTGTCATAGTATATATTTAAAGTGTCTGTGATACATCCTTTGAGTTAATCTAATGACAATTCATATTTTCAAGAGTTCAAAATTTAAGACATGAATTTTCATAATTAATTCATAAAACTGCTCCCGACCGTAGGATCATCATGAGAATGATGATTGATCTGAAAGGTTAGTGTACGATCGCTTCCTTAGGATGGATGAGTCTTGAGTCTACGGTATGGAGATACTGGAGTGAGAGTACAGACACTCGTTAGAGAACGAGGATACTGAGCATGACCACCTCGAACAGTCATAAAGGAGTCTACTTTCTCATCGATGACTGGCTCGATGCTGTAGTGGTGTGTCTGATTCTTTGATCTGAGATGCATCAGCAGTTCACCTTGAGGGTGTTATAGTTTGACTACACCATAACTTGGTCTCCTAGCCATTTGAAATTTTGAGGTATATGTTGGCTATAGCATGTTCATTATAGAAATTGGATTGCACCAATAAGAGATCTATCTACTTTGGTAGATGAGGAGTAGCCCTATGACGATCATGAAATTGAGTCCATAAGCCCATGGCTATGGCAGTGTGAAGATAATAGAAAGAATTTCTATTAGGATTTCACATCGAACTCGAATCGAATGACTAATTCATATGACAGATGTTGGGTTTGATAAGTTCACATTAATCTTAATCTTGTCGAGGCCCAAGATAGAAGAAACCAATCACACAAGTAGCTGCACCAAAAGATTTGCATTCAATTCTGGTGGTTTACCACCATATACTGCTAGGTATCACTGATGGATTTTGAAAGCAATTAGAATGATCTTGATGATCGATCATTCTAATTATATGAATAAGAAAAGTTCTGATCCATCGAAAGATATTTCGATGATGTTAATGATGGAGATCGCGATATGTCCCAATATCATACGGAACTGAATCTAATTAGATCACACAAACAAGAGTTTGGATCTGGATGTGATCAATTAGACTAACCCAATTCAATTGATTTGGATTAGATCCAATCAAGTTTAAGAAAATTGTGCTAGCATACGATTGAACCTAACATTCTCCTTCTATAGTCATCCTATTTCTTCTTGGATGAGTTTGACTCACTCTGGAACCCTGACTGGAGCTTGTCCAAGTTAGAAAAATATTGTCTTAATTCATCAAATGATTTTAAGATAACACCTGCCAAATTCTGTCACCTATCATTTTCTATTATTGAACAAGGATCAAAAGTTGACCCTAATGTAAGAAAGAAGGGATAGGGGGCGTGTGGCCCCTAAAGAATTTCTAAGGGGCATGCCCCCAGGCATTTTGTGCGATAAAGAGAGGGCGCACATCCTCCTAGGCATGCACCCATAGTGGATAGGCTTTGACTAGGTCAAATTTTGATTTGACCAAGTCAAAGAGGTTTGATAGAGATCAAATTCCAAGAGAGCAGGAGTCTTTTGCGCACAAACTTCCTCCCTCTTTCCTATCTATTTTGTATGGCATTCTTTGGGATTATTGTGGGTGACAATATGTCATAATTGGCATGGGAAATCAGAAGGAATTCTGATTTAATCGAAGCAAATTAATTGCTTTATTGATTGAGACTCTAAGGTGGCATGGGACACTATTTAAGAAACCCTGCACCCAAGGGTTAAAAAGTCTTCCCTCTTCTCCATGCCCCTTGCCCCAAAGTGCTACCATCCCTTCCATCTCCACACCCCTCCTCTCTTCCATCTCCATGCCCAAAGGTTGGGCCAAGGTTTAAGCAAGAGATCCAAGCATTGGTGCAAGGTTTCAAGAAAAAGGACAACATGTTCGTGAGACGAGCACGCAGCCTTCATTAATTATTTTGAAGGCTCTACGAATCAAATCTAGACCTGATATTTAGAGATTAGATCCAAAAGGAGAGAACCTTTAGATATAGTTTGAGTGAACTCCGATAGAGGCTAGGCACGTGCGTGGCTTGATCCAGAACCTTAGAAGCATCAGGATCATCGATAGCGTAATCAGATTACCCAACCAAGGTATGAAAATTAAATCTGATTTAATTTTATTTTTAGTTTTAATATTACATCTATATGATCAGATCTGAAATATCTCAGATCTAATTAAAATTTTTTAAAAAAATTTTAAAATATTTCTTCAGATTCAATCAGATTTGAAAGATCCTATGGCGGAAAATAGAATTTTTTCTTCAACTGGTATCAGTGCTGTATTTATAGTTCTTCAGATCTATTTTAGATCTAATTTTTATTATAATTTATGATTTGATATTAAAAATTTTAGATGTCACATCAGATATGATCAGATCTAAAATCAAAAAATTAAAATTTTAGATTCATATCAATATTGTATGAAATACATGTCTAGACTAGATACAGAATTATTCTATGTGTAGTCTAATGTAGTCTTTCCTTTTTGATATGATTAAAAAAAAAATTTAGATTTTTTTATTTCTATTTTTTAATGTTATAAATATTATAATCAGAGCTAAAAATAGAAAATATTTTTTTAATTTTTATATGAGATATAAATGATGCATGCCTAGACTAGTTGTAGAATAGTTTTATGATTTGTCTAGAATAGGTTTTATTTGATGTGATCAATTTAAAACTTTATTTTTTAGATTTTATATGTGATTTCTTATATCTAAAAGTATACATTTGTGATTTAATAATTGATACATGAGATATATACAGAACATGCATGAATAGATCTATGATTTTATATTTGATATATGTTATAGATCTTAATCTTTTGTAGTTTAGTTATTATTTCTGATTAAGGCATTCCCCTTGACCGTCCGATTATAAGAGTAAGAAGGATTTAAAGATCCTCTTTTTTCATTTGATGGGATACTCTTATGGCATGTAGGGGTGCTGTGCATTTGTCCTTAATCAAAAATTAAAAATTTACTTTTCTGCAAAATCCTAGATCCTGAAATCCTAGGATCTTTGCATATTTCTATTTATGAATCCAAACTTAATTAAGAATTAAGATTATGAAACTAATTAGGTCTAAAATTATAATTTTTAGATCTAAGACACGTTCATAAAATTGGGTTTGGGCTTGGGTAGCTCAATTAGGTCTAGCGATTGATCAAACCGAATCAAGAGTTAGTTAGGTGGGATCAAGAGTGCTTAGAATTGATCGGTCCAATAGGATTAAGTCTGAATCAAGGTCGACTCACATTCATATGTGGTTGATCAAGTTAAGACCTAATTTGGCTCTGCGGTTTGAGCCTGGATTGTAAGCTAACCTAATTGAATATGATTTGATAATTTGGTGTCTAAGATAAGTTTAGCAGATACAATCGACTGATTTTTAATTAGAAGCTATTCGATCTGAATGCATTCTTGTTGAGTTAATGGCATATCCCTTCCACCAGTCTCACTTACCTAGCCATTTGTGTCAACCCAGTTCTGATTAGAGGTGGCTAACAATTCGAGCTAACCTATGCTACTAGATTAGTCATAATTATTATTACTAAGTTAAGTCAAGTTTAAAGAGATCTAAATCAAATCTTTCTAAAAAAATATTAAGTTTTAGGTCTTCCACCATTATAATGTGTAGGCCCTTCTCAGGATTGATTATTCTCAGCTGGTTATAGTGGTTCAGTTGCATTGGAAAGATGCAACTATATCTATTAGGCATTGGATGCTATGGATTGGAGGATGGGTTGGGCTCAATATTTTAGATACGATGAGGGACCCAATCAGGAATTCAATTCATGCAAATGGTGGGTCTGACTTAACTAAAGAGTAGAGCAATATTTTGGGCATGGTGAGCTTCATGAATTAGAGATCAAGTTTGGGTGCACCATGATTAGAAAAGCATTGGACAACAGTTGTGAAGGAAGCAGTGCAGGATTTGCAGTGCTACTTTCAAAAATATTTTTAAAAATAGCTAAAATATAGTAAAAAATTAATTAATTTAATTAATTAATTTTTGATCATATCAAAATATTAAGTCCTACACTAAGAATCTAAACATAATATGCATGCATTCATATAAATCTGAAAATAAAACTATGCAGCAAACTCTTTACTACATCAATCTATTTAGAATATAATATCTTTTCGCAGGTAGCTGATCACCATAATCTAAATCCACTAAATAATGCTCTAGTATCATATCGCAGCCACACATGTGTCCAATCTCTATGGTTGGTCCACACAAAGCTTCTAGTCTCGATCAGCCCCACTGGAGTGCTAGCTCCTCACCGAGGCCTTCAATGACTGATCACAATCGATCCAATCGATCATGTACTTTCTAATTTCTTAAATACTTTAAAAATTAGAATACAAATACTGAAGGATGATAAAGAGGTGTTTCAAATTTGGTGGCAATCCGATGCTCACAGCACTCGATCTCTCCATCCGAACCCAAATTCCCAAATCTAGGATTTAACTCTGCCCAAAAAACCTGACACATTGAAAATCCTATCACGCCCTCTCTATGTGAAGTATTTTCATAAAATAAGTTTTTACAGAAAGATGACTTTCAAATCTACAAACCTTATTTAGATCACTAAAAATTGGGTATCCTTAGAGGTAAAAATCAGAAAAATAAGATGTTGCAAGACCCTACTCACCTTCACTCTGAGATTTTTCTTGCCCAAAACTGATGCCCAATCATATTGAAATTTTTACCATAGAATGCTAATCTCCTATATTGCACACACAAAAAATTTCATAATTTATTAACATGAATACCATGGGAAAGGCATGTGGAAAGAGATAAGGGTCGGAGGTTGAACTTGTTTCAACCTCCCACCCAACATCAAATTCAAAAACCTTCTTATCCCTATCCAATGCCCATACCAGAGTATTTGATGCATAGAAGGACTCTCCTTCTACATGTCCACTCTGAGAATGAACAAAAAATTATGTAAAGTAAAATCAAAGTGGGCATGGGAAAGGATAAGAATGAGAGGGAGTTGAGAAGTTTCAACTTCTACATTGAATTCAAAATTCAAATTATTTTGACCAGTCCAACCATTGGACCAGGTCAAAGGCAGAAGAGATAAGTAGCGTAGAAGGTATCTGGGAGTGAGGAAAAATTCACATAAAATAAAGAGGGGCATGGGTCAAAGGTTGGTCAAATATTATAGGCACAGGGAGTTGAAAGTTCAAACCTCCTTTGACTTTTCAAAATTGGTTTCAACTAAACCAATTATTCCAGATCCACTAAGATTAGGTCAAATCTAACTAAATTAGGCTTAACTCAATTTATTAAATTTTTAATCAAATTAGAAATTAATTTGGTCTAGCTCCTGATTAAATCAGGATCAAATCTCCCACAACGATTAGGTCAACTTACGACCTGATCGGGTCAAACCCAATCGAATCCAATTCGATCAAACTTGATCAAATCCCCATCGCTCAATCAAATTAAGTTAATAAACAATCAAATTGCTAATTAATCCTCTAATAAATATAGCATCTCAATCAGATGGATATCTGGGCAACATAGTCCATCAACATGAAACTCCTGAAGAGTCCCAAACAAGTTGGACTCTTGAACCCAGTGTCCTAAATGGTTCAAACTTACAATCATAGAGTCCTAGACTAGTGGAACTCTTGATCAGAGAGTCCTAAATGAGTAGAACTCAAAGTCCCAATCCAGTGGGACTCTTGATCATAGGTCCCAGTCTAGTGGGACTCTTGACCATAGTGTCCTAGGTCATCAGGACTCATGATCAACCATCATATCAGGTAGGAACTCCTTATGTATGTGATCTTATAGGTTCAAATCTTAAGCCGTTAGCATAGAAATTAATTTTTTGTATCAATCAATGTGACCATCTAGTAATGGTACCCAAGTTCGGATAGGTCGAAAAGTCACAATACAACAATGACGAACCTGTAGAACATGATTACCATATAATTCATCCCCTTGACCTCGATGCTCAAAGAATGATTTAAAATTTACTGTCAATCCTAAAATTCATCCATAATATATTTCAAAATTTAGCGTCCATCATATGGACTACCCTAGCCGAGGATTTGCTAAATTGAAATACAGTGATGCACTTGCTCCAATACTTGGAGGGGTCAATCCCATCTTAACTCACACATTGATAAGCCAAGTACTTGACTGCACCCAATAGCCTTCCATCACTGAATTAAAAATTGAGATAGTCCAATATCTAAGTATAGTGAGTTGCTTGTAAGTCACTGTGGTGGTCTCAGGTCTAAGGGATACTTATATCCATATCCTTCGAGGCTAATCTTGATAAAAGAAAAGCTCCAAAGTTGGTCACATTTAGTGTAGATGTACCCATACATATCACTTACATGTTATACCAGTATCTCAATATTTCTTGGTTATGAGGATAACCAACCTATATGGCACACAACGATCTATACTTGATAAACGTTATCGTCCTAAGTAACAACATATCTTTTGGTCGTGAATAATTTAAGGACTAAATAACAAATCCTTCTTTGTCGAATCTAAATAGTCCTAAGGACTTCATCACAACATAGGAGTTCATTAAAAGATAATAGATTTTGTGATGAAAAATGCCAAAATAATTTTTATTAATTTATGATTCATATACAATTAAAAATATATAGCCCAACCATCAATAGGTTGTCGATTGGCTTTGGAATATATTTCCAACAATCTTCCACTTGGACTAAAGCCAATTGATGCATTATCTAATACCTATCTTCGACTTGAAGTCATTGAACTCCTTCACTATAATAGCTTTAGTGAATGGATCGGCTAGGTTCTCCTTTTCATCGATCTTCTGAAGGTCGACATCACCTCGATCCATAATTTTTTGG
This sequence comes from Cocos nucifera, assembly GCA_006176705.1. NCBI lineage: Eukaryota > Viridiplantae > Streptophyta > Magnoliopsida > Arecales > Arecaceae > Cocos > Cocos nucifera. The sequence continues at coordinate 73,745 of QRFJ01000252.1, forward strand.
ATAAGATGGAAGCAGCACAGAATATGCTTCATCCCCTGGTGTATCTTAGGTTTCTTCGCCTAAGCAATAACTTCAGAGCTATTGTAATAGAGCAGAACTGGATCATCAAGGAAGGATGCTACTCCAAGCTCGATGATGAATTTTCTCAGCCACACCGCTTCTTTGGCAGTATCTGATGCAGCGACATACTCTACCTCACAAACTGAATCGACCATAGTGTGCTGCTTGGAACTCTTCTAGTAGACAGCTCCATCATTAAGAGTGAATATATATATCCCGACACACTCTTGCTATCATCATGATCAGACTGAAAACTGAAGTTTGTAAACTTCATAAGTTTTAAGTCTATTTTACCATATACAAGCCACTGGTCCTTAGTATTTTTTAAATACTTTAGGATGGTTTTAACAACCTTCCAGTGGTCCTTTTCTAGATCAGATTGATATCTATTCACTACCCCTAGTGAGTACGCCACATCTGGTCGTGTACATGTCATGGCGTATATGACAGAACCCACTGCCAAAGCATATGGTATTCTACTCATATGCTCTTTTTCTAGAGGTGTTGTCGGACAATCCCTCTTTGAAAGAAAAATTCCATGGCCTATCGATAGATAGCCTTTCTTGAAATTTTTCATACTGAATTATTTCAGCACAATATCAATGTACGTAGATTGGGACAATTCAAGCAACCTTTTAGATCTATCTCTATAAATCTTCATCCCTAGGTTGTAGGAAGCTTCTCTCAGATCTTTCATGGAGAACTATGATGACAGTCAGATCTTTATTCCTTGTAATGTAGGTACATCATTCTTGGTTAAGAGAATATCATCCATATACAATACTAGGAATACTATTACTGAACCATTAGCCCATTTATATATACAGGGCTCCTTTTCGTTCTTAAAGAAGCTATACATTTTGATTGTTTTATCAAATCATATGTTCCAGCTCCGAGATGCCTACTTCAATCCATAAATAGACCTTTAAAGCTTACATAACTTAGACTCATCTATGGATGTGAATCCTTCAGGCTATATCATATACACCTCTTCATCCAGCTCTCAATTTAGGAAAGTTATTTTCACATCCATCTGCCAAATTTCATAATCTAGATGGGCAGCGATAGCAAGCATAATTCAAATGGATTTGAGCATTTTCATAGGAGAAAATATCTCATCATAGTCAATACCATAATGTTGATGATACCCCTTGGCAACCAGACATACTTTATAGGTCTCCACCTTTCCATCTGTGCTCCTTTTTCTTTTGAAGATCCACTTACACCTTATGGATTTTACCCCTTCGGGCGGGTCAACCAATGTCCATACATCGTTGACCATCATGGATTTTATTTTGGATTTCATAGTCTCAAGCCATTTCTCAAAATCGGATCTCTGTATTGCATCCATATAGGTGATCGGGTCCTGATCATTCTCATCGAGTTCGATAGGATCCCCATCTCGGATCAGAAAACCATAGTATCTATTTGATTGACATGGTAATCTACCAAATCATCTTAAAGGTGCATCTACAATGGGTTTTGGGTCTGATCTAATCAGATCCAGCTCAGGTTCTACAACTTGTGTCTGTTCTTTCATCTATCGTACTTCATCAAGTTCGACCTTAGAGGCATTAGTTCCTTCACCAAAAAACTCTTTTTCTAAAAAGACTACCGTAAAGCTAACAAATACTTTTTGCTCATCAGCAAGGTAGAAGTAGTACCCTTTGATATTTTTGGATAACCTATAAAACTACACTTATCAGACCTAGGTCCAAGCTTATCTGTCATCAAATATTTGACGTAAGCCAGACACCCCCAAATCCTAAGGTGTGAAAGCAGTGACTTACGCCCTGTCCATATCTCATATGGTCTTTTATTAACAGATTTACTCGAAATCCTATTTAGAATGTAACAAGCTAACTCGAGTACATATCCTCTTTGGAAGATCAGCAAACCAATAAATCCCATCATGGATCGAACCATGTCCAACAGAGTCTAATTTCTTCTTTCAGACACACCATTATGTTGTGGTGTTCTAGGAGTCCATTAGGAGAGAATCCCATTCTCTCCAAGATATGTCAGAAATTCATTGAAAAGATATTCACCCCCTCGGTTAAATCGAAGAGTTTTAATACTCTTTTCAGTTTGCTCTTCTACCTCATTTCGAAATAGTTTGAACATTTCAAACGACTCCGACTTATGCTTCATTAAATAGATGTATCCATATCTCCATAGATCGTCAGTGAAGGTTATGAAGTAAAAGTATCCACCTCTGATATTTGAGCTCATGGATCCACATACATTCGAATGTACTAGACTTAGGAGTTCAGTGGCTCGTTCATCTTTTTCAATAAAAGGTGACTTGGTCATCTTACCAAGAAGACAGGACTCATAGGTTGGAAGTGATTCACAACCACTAACCTTAAAAATTTCTTCTTAAGTTGACCTATTAATTCTATTCTTGTTAATATGATCTAGCCTATAGTGCCAAAGGTATACATCAGACACCTCACTAATTTAGGATATTTATCCGAGGATTGAACCACGTTAACAGGCATAGAAAGTAAATAAATTCTATTATTCAATTATCCAATAAAAATTATAACACCATTCAAAATGATATTATAATTTTTTTTTATTAATATTTTAAAACCATTCATGGATAAAAGGCCTGCAGAAATAACATTTAATAAAAAAATTAGATAAAAATAATATTCATTAAGAATAACTTTATTTGAATTGATTACAAGGTTTATAATTTCTAAAGCTAGAATTAGAACTTGTCTTCCATCTCCAACATTCAGAAATCTTTCGCCTTGATCAAATCTCCTACTGACCTGCAAGCCCTGCATAGAACTATAAATATAATAAGGGCTTTCAATATCTAATACCCAGGTAGTAGAATCAAATAAGAAAAAATTACAAGGTGTTATCATATAATTACCTTGCTCATCAACTACTTGCTTCCTTCTTGGCCTGTTCGGATCAATGTATAGAGAACAATTACTCTTCCAGTGCCTCTGCTTCTTGCAGAAGAAGCACTTTACCTAGCTCTGATCAGGCTTGTGCTTCTTGGTCTGACCATGTGCAGTCGTCTCGGTATTTAGCTGTACCCTCTTATTCTTCTTATTGTTGTTCTTCTTTCTTTTTTTAAAGGATCGACGATCAGAAGAAGACCCTCCCACTACATTCACCATCTCCTTATGGAGTTGGTAATTCTTCTCAAAGTTCTGCAGCAACCCCAACAATCCATGGTAGTTGACTACAGGCTTTGTCATTTTGAAATGAGTTAGGAAGGGAAGAAAGGACTTGGGAAAGGAATTAAAGATTGCATCCTTATCAAGCTGCTCATGTAGGGAAAAGCTCAGCTTGCTAAGGTGCTCGATCATCTCGATCATGTACAATACATGATCGGTGACTGAGGCCCCATCCCTAATTCGAGCATTAAAAATAGCACAACTTGTTTTGTGTCTTTCAACGTCATCAGGCGTGCCAAAGGAGTCGTTCAATATTTGAAGCATCTCTTATGGCTGGACATTTTCAAACCTATGGCTGAACTCGTCATTCATTATCGTCAGCATTATACACCGAATGGTGGTGCGATCATTGAGCCACTTCTGATAAGTATCTCGAACTGCTCCTCTAGTGTTCGAAGCTGGCTCCTCAGGTGCAGGATCCGTTATGACATAAAGGATCCGCTCATGCTCCAGGATAATTTTCAATTTACGATACCAGCTATCGTAGTTGGATCTCATTAATTTATCATTATTTAATAATGATCAGAGCGACAGGTTAGTGGTCATTTCTGCATAATAAGAAAAACCAAACCTAATTAGTACATGAATCAATTATCCTAAAGACTTGAATTTTAATCTAAAGGTTCTCTCACTATTTTATATGAATTGATAGCCTCTACATCCAATTTGAGAAATTACTTTAATTCCTTAGTGGGTACTAGAATCCACATAGACTACACATGAGCCCAACTTTGGTTGGTCAACCCATGTGAACCTATGGATAGATTCAAAATCAATTATTTCTCTAAATAATTTTTAATAATATCAATTTTGCCCCGAAGGCCTAATCAGTAGGCTTTGGCCTCCACTGAAAAAGTCTGGTTAGGTCCAACCATTAACATGACCATATTTGATCTTATCTAACCAATAAATAATCAGATTTGACTTTGGTCGGCCAACCTAAACACTATTAGAAAGTCTTAACCAAATCATCATTTTATGAATGATAATTTTATTAGTCAATAAGCATCAGGCCTTTAGGCCTCTAGTGATTATCAAATTAATGAACCTATTATCACTCAACTTAATGGGAGGCTATGATTTAGTTATCTATATAATAATTTTATTTTTAAGAACTTAATAATTTTAGAGGATTTAGTTAACATATTTAAGAAAAGCGAGCCAATTTCGATCCTTCCACTGACTTCATCAAGTCATATCAAAAAAAAAAAGGATCTAATCTAAGCTGGCATTAGGAGCACCTAAATCAGTCAGACTAATTTACCTAATTGACATAGGTGAGCCTGAATCATCAAGTGATCTAATCAAAACCTAACTCACTAGGATAGCTAGATAAGTAAGATCAGTGGAAGGGATATGCCATTAACTCATTAAAGATCGAATCAGTGCGAGTAGCTCCCAATTAAAAACTACTAGTCAAACTGCCAAACTTACCTTAGACACCATCCGGTTTATTAGTTTTAATTTGACTAACTTAGTAATTTTGAATTCGACCGCGTAGCCATGAATCAAGTCCATTTGATCCTCATTAAAGGCATGGATTTGACCAACTACAACTATTGTAATTGAGTCTATAGAGTTCTTAACCTAATCTAAATTAAATTTAATTAGATTTGATCAATTACTCTAATTTAGTCCACTCTTTAACTAATCTTAGGTCTAATCTAATTTATGGACCTAATTCAACTAACCTAATAACCCATGTTTTATGATTAATGACTTAGAGTCTTAATTCATAATTCTAGATACTAAATCATTATACTTAATATTTAATTAACTTTATGGGCTATGAGTTAGGGTTCAGAATTTTGAAAAATATTTTTTAAATTTTTAAAAAAATTTTTACAACTTAGTATTATTCACCAATTGAGTTGACTCACTTTAAAATTAAATCAACTCAATTCACAAATAATACTAGTTATAGGATTTAATCTGAAACTATGTATACTACATAATACTAAATCATGAATCAAACTTTATCTAATTATGTATTCATGATCATAAATCAAATTAAAATCTAATATAATAAAAATATTAGATCAAATCTAAGATTTTATGATTAACAATATAGATCAGCAACGTACTAGGACAATCTTTTCATTGTAGGGATAAACCCTACAGCAGGACAACCTGCAGTCTGTGCGATCTTGATTTTAATTTTTATATTTAATTAATTAAATTATTAGATTAATATTTAGATTAAATCTAAATTATCAATCTAAAATATGCAAGCATATCATGTTTAGCAAACCTTGCTCTGATACCATTTGAAGAAAGCAGTGCAGGATTTACAGTGCTACTTTCAAAAAAAATTTTGAAAATAACTAAAATATAGCAAAAAATTAATTAATTTAATTAATTAATTTATGATTATGTCAAAATATTAAGTCCTACACTGAGTATCTAAATACAATATGCATGCATTCATATAGATTTAAAAATAAAACTATGCAGCAAACTTTTTACTACATCAATCTATTTAGAATACTATTTTTTTGCAGGTAGCTGATCACCATAATCTGAATCCACCAGATAATGCTCTGATTTCACACTATAGTTGCACACATATCCAACCTCTATGGTTGGTCCACACTGAGCTTTCGAACCCGATCAGCCCTACTGGAGTGCTAGCTCCTCATCAGGGCCTTCAATGGTTGATCATAATCGATCCAATCGATCATATACTTTCTAATTTTTTAGATATTTTAAAAAAATAGAATATAAATATTAAAGGATGATGAAGAGGTATTTCAAATTTGGTGGTGATCCGATACTCACAGCACTCGATCTCTCCACCCGAACCCAGATTCCTAAATCTAGGGTTTTACCCTACCCAAAAAACCTGACACATTGAAAATCCTATCACACCCTCTTTGTGTGGATTTTTTTTATAAAATAAGTTTTTATAAAAAGATGACTTTTATATCTACAAACATTCTTTAGATCATATCTAAAAATTAGGAATCTTTATAGGTGAAAATCAGAAGAGAAGAGAGGCATGAGAAAAAAATAAGGTGCTGTAGGACCCTGCTCACCTTCACTCCAAGATTTTTTTTGCCCAAAACTGATGCTTAATTATAATGAAATTTTTACCACAAAATTCTAACCCCTTATTTTGCATGCACAAAATTTCTTATCATTTATTGACATGAATACCATGGGAAAGTAGGGTAGAAAGAGATAAGGATCAGAGGTTGAACTTATTTCAACCTCCCAACCAATAACAAATTCAAAAACCTTCTTATCCCTATCCAATGCCCATACCAGAGTATTTGATATGCAGAAAGACTCTCCTTCTGCGTGTCCACTCTGAGAATATATAAAAAATTGCGTGAACTAAAATCAAAGTGGGCGTGGAAAAAGGATAAGAATGAGAGAGAGTTGAGAAGTTTCAACTTCTACATTGAATTCAAACTAAAATTGATCAAATATTAATGTACTACATGTATTGATCTAATCAATTTAAATCCTACTCAGGATCTAGATATGCTAATATATAATTTAAAATTTAAATATAATCGATCAGCAAATCGAATCTACTGATTGATATAAGTTCAAAACTTGATACATTTCAATGGATAGCTGATCACTGTAATCTGAATCTACCAGATAATGCTCTAATGTTGTACTATAGTCACACACATGTCCGACCTCTATGGTTGGTCCACACAAAGCTTTTGATCCCGATCAGCCCCACTGGAGTGCTAGCTCCTCGTCAAGGCCTTCAATGGTTGATCACGATCGATCCAATCGATCACCTTCTTTTGATCTCCCAAATACTCTAGAAAATTAGAACACTGAGTATGGAGGATAACGAGTCGGTATCTGAAGTTTGATGATGATCGGGTACTCACAGCACTCAATCTCTCCATCTGAACCTAGGGTCCCAATCCTAGGGTTTCACTCGGCCCAAAAACTCTGATGCACTGAAAATCCTCTCATGCCCTCTCTGTGTGGAGTTTTTTCATGAAAAAAGTTTTTATAAAAAGATGACTTTCAAATCTATAAACTCTAATTAGATTATATTTAAAAATTGAGGGTTCTTAGATACAAAAATTAGAAAAGAATAGAAGCATGAAGAAAAAATAAAATGCTATAGGATTCTGCTCACCTTCACTCCAGGATTTTTTTTGCCCAAAACCAATGCCCAATCACTTTCAAATTTTTACCACGAAAATATGACCCCTTAGGTTCCTGCATAAAAATTCTCATAATTTATTACATAAAAAATAAGTAAAAATTCTATGTGGAGTGGATAGATTAAGATTGGTTGAACTAGTTTCAACCAACTTCTAGTGTTTGAATTTAAATAGGGTCTTATCCTTTTCCAATGCCTCATCCAAGAGGGTGACGAGCAGAAGGACTCTCCTTCTACTCACCCTCTATCAAAAATTGCTAAAAAAATATGCGACAAAAAGTTTAGGTAGGCATGGAGAATAGATAAGGAAGAGATTAGGTTTTTCAAATTTCAAACCAACCAAGTTGAATTCAAAATTCAACTTAGTTTGAAATGGTCCAACCCTTGGACTAGATCAAAGATAGAAGAGAGGAAGGGTGCACATTCATTTTTGTGTGAGAAATCTCACACAAAAATTAGAGGAGGGCATGGGTCAAGGTGGAAAAGTCAAATATGGTGGGTGCTAGGAGGAATTTAAATTCAAATCTCATTTGACTTGGTCCTAATTGGTTTCAACCAAATCAATTAATTTAAATCAATTAGACTAAGTTTAACCCAACCAAATTAGGCTTAATTCAAACCACTAAAATTCTAATCAAATTAAAAATTAATTAGGTCTAATCCTTGATCAAATTAGGATTAAATCTCTTATAGCGATAGGTCATCTCATGACCAGATCAGGTCAAACCTAATTGAATCAAATTCAATCAGACTTGATCGAATTCTCATCGCTCAATCAAATTAAGCTAATTAGTAATCAAATTGCTAATTAATCCTTCAATAAATATAGAGTTTCAATCGGATGGATGTCTAGGCAGCAAAGTTTCATCAACATGAAGCTCCTGAAGAGTCCCATACTAGTAGAACTCTTGAACCTAGTGTCCCAAACAAATCAAACTCGCGATCATAGAGTCCCAGACCAGTGAAACTCTTGATCAGAGAGTCCTAAATGAGTAGGACTCAAAGTCCCAGTCCACTAGGACTCTTGGTCACAGTGTTCCAATCTAGTGGAACTTTTGACCATAGAGTCCTAGGTCATCAGGACTCTCGATCAGAGAGTCCTAGACACGAAGGACTCAGTGTCCTAGTCCAGTAGAACTTTGGTCATAGAGTTTCAGTCCAGTGAAACTCTTGACCACAGAGTCTTAGATCATCGAGACTCAATATCATCCATTAGATCATGTAGAAACTTCTATTAGGTGTGACCCCATAGGTTCGAATCCTAAGCCGATAGCACAGAAACTAATTTTTTGTACCAATCGATATGACCATCTAGCAATGATATCCGATGTTTGAATATGTCAAATAATTACAATGCAACATCGACGAACCTATAGCATATGATTACCATATAATTCATCTCCTTGATCTCAATGCTCAAAGGATGATCTAGGATTTACTGTCAACCCTAAAATTCATCCACATTGTATTTCAAAACTCAGTGTCCATCACATGGATCACCCCGATCGAGGGTTTGCTAAATTAAAATATAGTGATGCACTTGCTCCAATACTTGGAGGGGTCAATCACATCTTGACTCACACATCGACAAGCCAAATACTTGACTGCACCTAGTAGCCTTCCATCACTAAATTAGAAATTCAGATAGTCCGGTACCTAAGTATAGTGAGTTGCTTGTAGGTCACCGTGGTGATCCCAGGTCTAAGGGATACTTATACTCATATTCTTCACGAGTAACTCTTGATATTAGAGAGCTCCATAGCTGGATCACGTTTAGTGAAATGTATCCCTACACTTCACCTGCATGCCATAACAGTATCTTCATACTTTTTGGTTAAGAGGACAACCAACACTTATGGCACACAATGACCTACACTCGATACATTGTCGTCCTGGATAACAACGAATCATTTGGTTGTGAATACGTTTGAGGATTAAATGACAAATCCTTCTTTGTTGAGTCTAAATAGTCCTAAGAACTTCATCACAAAAGAGTTCATTATAAAAAGATGCACAAAATGATGAAAAGATCAAAATAATAATTTTATTTTTTTAATAATTTAAGTATAATTATATTTAGCTCAAGCATCTATAACCTAGATGATTGGCTTTAGGATATAATTTTCAATAACTCTTACATAGACTAAAGCCACTCAGAACAGTATCGAATATCCATCTTCCATTTGTGATTATCAAACTCTTTGATTCCTAGAGCTTTAGTAAAGGGGTCGGCCATGTTCTTCTTTCTGTTGATCTTCTAAAACTTGACATCATCTCGCTTCATGATTTTTCGTACAAGGTAGTAGCGACGCAGAATATATTTGGTGCACTGATGTACCTTCGGCTCCTTTGCTTGAGCTATATCTCCAATACTATCACAGTCTAGCAGAACCAGACCATCCAAGGAGGGTGCCACTCTCAGCTTATCGATGAATTTCTGTAGCAATACAGCTTCCTCCGTAGCATCAGATGCTGCAATATACTCCATCTCGCACACAAAATCGACTATAGTGCACTACTTGGAACTCTTCCAACATACCGCTCCACCATTTAGGATAAACACAAAATCTGACACACTTTTGCTATCATCATGATCTGACTGAAAATTAAAATCAGTATATCCCATAAGTTTCAAGTCAATATCTCCATAGATGAGCCACTGGTTCTTGGTATTTCTTAAATACTTTAAAATTATCTTCACAACCTTCCAGCGATTCTCACCTGGGTCAAACTGGTATCTGCTCACTACCCTAGTGAGTGTGCCATGTCTGGTCTCGTATACATCATGGCATACATAATAGAACCTACTGCCGAAGCATATGGTATTCTACTCATAGGCTCTCTCTCTTAAGGAGTTGTCGGACAATCCCTCTTCGAGAGCAAAATTCCATGGTCTATCGGGAGATAGCCCTTCTTGGAATTCTCTATGCTGAACCTCTTCAGCATGGTATCAATATACATGGACTGGGATAATCCTAGCAACCTTTTAGATCTATCCCTATAGATCTTCATTCCTAGGATGTGGAAAGCTTCTCCCAAGTCCTTCATGGAGAATTAAGACAATAGCCAAACCTTTATTTCCTATAATACAGGGATGTCATTTTTTATTAAGAGAATATCATCAATATACAGTATAAAGAATATAATAACAAAACTGTTGTTTCATTTATACATGCAAGGTTTTTCTCCATTATTAATGAAGCCATACATTCTGATTACTTTATCAAAATACATGTTCCAACTCCGCGATGCCTACTTCAATCCATAGATGGATCTTTGAAGCTTGCACACCTTAGACTCGTCTGTGGATGTGAAACCCTCAGGCTATATCATATACACCTCTTCATCCAGCTCTCCATTTAGGAAAGCTGTTTTCACATCTATTTGTCAGATCTCATAGTCTAGGTAAGCTGCTATCACAAGCATGATCCGAATAGATTTGAGCATTGCCATTGAGAAAAATATCTCATCATAGTCAATACCATAACATTGATGATATCTCTTGGCAATCAGATAGGCTTCATAGATCTCCACCTTCCCATCTGCATCCCATTTTCTTTTGAAAATCCCCTTACACTCAATGGATTTTACCCCTGCAGGTGGATCAACTAGTGTCCATACACTGTTGACCTTCATGAACTCCATTTCGAACTTCATGGCTTTCAGCCACTTATCGGAGTTGGACCTTTACATGGCATCCATATAGGTGATTGGATCCTCGTCATTCTCATCAAGTTCGACAAGATCACCATTCCAGACTAAGAAATCATAGTATCTGTCCGATTGATGCGGTACTCTATCGGATCTTCTTGGTGCCATTTTAAAAGGCTCTGGATTTGATCTTATCAAATCTAGTTCTGTAGGTCACTAGAATATGTCGGTTCTTCCATCTATCGAACTTTATTAAGTTTAACATTAAAGACAGTTGTTCCTTCACTAAGAAACTTTTTTTCCAAAAAGATTGCTTTATTACTGACGAACACCTTTTATTTTTCAGTAAGATAGAAGTAATAACCCCTAGTTTCCTTGGGATATCCTATGAACAGGCATTTATTAGACCTAGGTCCAAACTTTTTTGGCTATAAACATTTAACATAAGTCGGACATCCTCAAACCTTAAAGTAAGAGAGTGTTGACTTACATCCAGTCCATATCTTATATGGAGTCTTTGCAACAGACTTGCTCAAAACATTATTCAAAATTAAATAGGTAGTTTCTAGTGTATAACCCCAAAATAAAATCAACAAGCTTGTAAACCCCATCATGAATCGAACCATGTCCAACAGGATTTGATTCCTCCTTTTAGATACACCATTATGTTATGGTGTTCCAGGAGGGATCCATTGTGAGAGAATTCTATTCTCTCCTAGATATGTCAAAAATTCATTGGAAAGATATTCACCTCCTCGATCAGACCGAAGAATTTTAATACTCTTCCCAAGTTATTTTTCTACCTCATTTCGATATCATTTGAACATTTCAAACAAATTAAATTTACTCTTTAGAAGATAGACGTACCTATACCTAGATAGGTTGTTAGTAAATATAATGAAGTAGTAAAACCCACCTTTAGCACACTGTTCGTAAGTCCACATATATCAGTATGTACTAGACCTAAAAGCTCAGTGGTCTGCTCACTCTTTCTAGTAAAAGGTGATTTGGTCATCTTACCAAGAAGATAGGACTCACAGGTATTCAATGATTCACAATTATCAATGTCAAGAATATGCTCCTTGACTAACTTGTTAATCCTATTCTTGTTTATATGATCGAGCCTACAATGCCAAAGATAAGCATTAGTGATATTATCTAATTTTAGTCATTTATTCGATGTGTACATTATACTAACAGATTGTGATAAAATATAAATATCATTTCTTAATTATCCTTGCATTATTGTGACATCATTCATAATGATATCGTAATAATATTCCTTTATTGATAAACTATAACCATCTTGGGCCAAAAGCCCAATGAATTTTATGTTCATCATAAAGATGGACAATAGTGACAGCCACTTAAAATGATACTATTACTTTTGAAAAATAGTTCAAGAGTTTTCAATACTAGGACTGAAACTTGACTGTCATCCTCAATATTCAGAAATCTATCACTATTCTCAAATTGTCTATCAATTTGAAGTCCATGAAATTAATTGCATATATGAATTGGACTTTCGATATCTAATAACAAGATAGATGTATCACATATAGAAAAATTACAAGGTATTATTATATAACAGCCTTGACCAGCAACCACTTCCTGATTTCTACTATTTAGCCTATTTGGGTCAAGAGGACCATTCTTCTCTGGGTTTGCCTGATTAGGGTCAATACTAGACTCCTTGTTCTTAGGTTCTAAACACTTGCCACTATCCAACAGTGAACAAAGAAGACTAACTCTAGCCATTCTAATTATCTGAAAGAAAAATATAAAATTTATTAGTACTTGAATTAATTAATCTTAAAGACTTGGACTTTAATCTAAAGGTTCTTCTACTATTTTTAATGAATTGGTAGCCTCTACCTCCAATTCGAAGAATTACACTAACTTCTTAGCGGATATTGGAATCCACATAGACTACATATGGGCTCGAGGAAAGCTCTGGCTAATCCGTGTGCATCTACAGATAGATTCATAATCAATTATTTCTTTAAATAATTTTTAGCATTTAGATTTTGCCTCAGATGCCAAATCAGTAGGCTATGGCCTCCACTGAAAAGGTCTGGTTAGGTCCAACCATTAACATGATTGACTTTGGTGCATCAAACCAATGATAATCAGATCTGAGGAAAGCTCTGGCTAACCTGATCACTATTTAGAAAGTGCGACCTAATCATCATATGATGGATAGCAATTTCAATATTCAGATGAACATCAAGTGTAAGGCACCTCCAATGTCTACCCAGAAGATTGGACTCATTACTATTCATCTTAATGGAAGGCTATGACTCAGTTATCCCATAACTTAGTAATTTTAAAGATCTAATAATTTAGAGGATTTATGTTACATGTGATTTTAGATAGAAAGGACATGGACCAATTTCTCCTACTGACTTCACCAAGTCAAACCCTCCCACTGACTTCAACAAGTCAATAGGTCAGGGCTAGGATCAATTTAAGTCCATGGGCACCTAATTCAGTCTTACTAATTAAAATCAATCAAACTGATTCCTAGTGACATGGATTAGTCCGAATCATCAAGTGATCTAATCAAATCTCAATTGACCATGTCGGTCAAGTAAGTGAGATCAGTGGAAGGGATATGCCATTAACTCATCAAAGATCGAATCAGTATAAGTAGCTCCTAATTAAAAACCACCGATCTAGACTACCAAATTTATCTTAGACACCAATCGATTAATTAGGTTTAATCTGATCAACTTAGTAATTTTGGGCTAGACCGCTTAGCCATGAATTAAGTCCATCTTGGTCTTGTTAAAGATATGGACTCATCCAACTACAACCATTAGAGTTAATTCTAGAGTGTCCTTGACCTAATCTAATTCAACACTTTATTAGATTTGATCAATTACTCTAGATTAATCCATTCTTTAACTAACCTTAGGTCTAACCCAATTTATGAATCTAATTCATCTAACCCTTTAACCCACAGTCTTATGATTTTGTTTTAGGATCTTAATTCACAATTCTTGACCCTATGAACAATACTTAATTCTTTTAATTAAATTTTTGGACTGATGGATCAGGATTCGGTATTTTGAAAATAGTTTTCAAATTTTGAAAGATTTTTATTTTCTATTTTTTAAATGGATCGACTCATTTCAAAAATGGATTGGCTCATTTCTCAAACAGCAACCTATTGCTAGTTTTAAATAGACAATAAAACATAATAAAAATTAAACTATGAATCAACCTTTTAGATTTAATCTAAAATACATTCATATTTAATTTTTAATTAAAATAATTTTAATTATTAAAATTTTTTTACTGTTCATCTTAATGAATGAGTTTACGATGGCACCCCTACGCCATAAGGGATCCCCACTGAATGGGAGGACATGGCCTTTAAACCATACTTATCCCCTATGACTGGATGGCTTGGTGGCTCATTCATTCTTGATTACTAAGTTATCTAGATTAAGCATATCAAATATACTAATATTTAATTTCTAATTACATATTAGACATGTCAAGCAATCTTGTTGTTGTGATACCATTGAAGGAAATTGAGTAGGATTTTTAGCATGCATTTTCAAAATATTTTTAAAATTAATGTAGTAAAAATTAAAATTAATTAAATATTAATCTACTTTATGCATTGATCTAATCAATTTAAATCCTACTCAAGATCTAGATATGCTAATATATAATTAAAAATTTAAATATGATCGATCAGCAAATCGAATCTACTGATCAATATGAGTTCAGAACTCGATACCTTTTCACGGGTAGCCAATCACTACAACCTGAATCCATTGAATAATATTTTGGTGTCGCACCATAGCTGCACATATGTCTGGCCTCTATGGTTGTTCCACACAAAGCTCCTGGTCCTGATCAGCCCCACTAGAGTGCTAGCTCCTCGTCGAGATCTTCAATGGCTGATCATGATCGATCCAATCGATCACCTTCTTTCTGATCTCTCAAATACTCCAAAAAATTAGAATGCTGAGAATGGAGGATGATGAGTCTGTGTCTAAAATTTAGTGATGATCGGGTACTCACAGCACTCAATCTCTCCACCTGAACCCAAGGTCCCAACCCTAGGGTTTCACTTAGCCCAAAAACCCTGATGCACTAAAAACCCTCTCATGCCCTCTTTGTGTGGAGTTTTTCCATGAAATAAGCTTTTATAGAAAGATGACTTTCAAATATATAAACCCTATTTAGATCATATCTAAAAATTAGGTGTCCTTAGATACAAAAATTAGAAGAGAATAGAGGCATGAAGGAAAAATAAAGTGCTATAGGATTCTGCTTACCTTCACTCCAAGATTTTTTTTTGCCCAAAACCAATGGCCAATCACTTTCAAATTTTTACCATGGAAAGATAACCCCTTAGGCTTCATGCATAAAAATTTTCATAATTTATTGCATGAAGAATAAGTAAAAATTATGTATGGAGTGGATAGGTTAAGATTGGTTGAACTAGGATTGATTATTCTCAGTTGGTTATAGTGGTTCAGTTGCACCAGAAAGATGCCACTATATCTATTAGGCATTGGATGCTTTGGATTGGAGGACAGATTGGGCTCAATATTTTGAATATGGTGAGGGACTTAATCAAGAATTCAATTCATGCAAATGGTGAATCTGACTTAACTAAGGAGTGGAGCAATATTCCAGATATGGTGAGCTTCATGAATTAAAGATCAAGTTTGGATGCACCATGATTAGAGAAGCATTAGATAATAATTATCCACTCATCGATTAACCCATCACCAATAACTATTAGATGAGATGGTGAGCTATCGATGGGACTGCACCATCCATTAGAAATCAACTGATCATGGAGATTTTTGCATCTCTACTAAGAAAGTTTAGGGATCGAGAAAATAATGGAAGCCTAATTTATTTAAAAATAAAACTCTTAAATAAATTGATCAAATCTGATTATAAAATCTAACTAGAAACTTTGATTTTCTATAGAAAAATATCTGTGTCTAACCCATTGGTCCATATCTGGACACCCATAGACTGATCGGATCTAATTATAAGGATTGGCTTCAAAACTATAAAATTATTTTGGATTCTAAAAAGCTAACTTATAAATTGAACCAAGAACCTCCCATCTTACCATTCTATCCATCCATCGAATAGAGAGCATCTGTAAAAAAATAGATAGATGAAGATAACAAAGCTAGGTACTACATGTTAAGCTCGATGTCTAATGAGCTTCAACACCAACATGAGAATATTATGACTGCTTGCCAAATGTTGGCTCACCTACAAGAGTTGTTTGGTGAGGAGAGTCGCACAGCCAAGTATCAAGTCACTAGAAAACTTTTCAAGGCTCAAATACGTGATCGACAGTCGATCCAAAATCATTGTCTGATGATAATCAAGGACTTTGAAGAGCTTGAGAAGCTCGATGTCAAGCTAGACAGGGACTTGCAAATTGATGTGATCTTACAGTCTTTGACTAATGCATATGGATAGTTTATTATGAACTTCCATATGCATAAGCTACAATGTACTTCAGCTGAATTGATAAACATGCTGGTTACTATTGAGCTTTCTTTGAAAGGTTCAAAGGGCTCAGTGCTTGCTGTGGAGCAAACTTCTTCCAAGAGAAAGTCTTTTGAAAAGAAAAAAAAGTTTATGAAAAAGTAGAAGATGGATGGAGGAAAGAAGAAGAAAGCAGAGCCAAAGAAGAAGATCGTAGTCAAAAAAAATATTTTCATTGCAACATCGATGGCCACTGGAAGCAAAACTGCCCTCTATACTTGGCTAGCTTGAAAAACAAGGAGGCAGATCCTTCTGGACGTATGCTTATTATAGAATCTAACCTTATGATTTCTTCTACATCCAATTAGGTGCTTAACTCTGGTTCGAGTGCTCACTAGTGCACTTCTATGTAGGATCTTGAGGAGTGCAAAAGGTTGAAGGATGGTGAGATGATCCTGCACATCGAAAGTGGAGCAAGAGTTGTTGCTATGGTCATAAGAACCTACCCTCTTCGACTATCATCAGGATTAGATTTAGTACTTAGGGACTATTTTTATGTGCCTACAGCAAGCAAGAATTTGATTTATATTTCATATTTAGCACAGAAAGGCTATGTAATTAGTTTTCTTAAGGACCATTATAATATTCTTTTTGAAAGAAATAAAATTGCAAGTAGTTTTCTTATAAATGATCTCTATCAGTTACATATTGATATTTCTGTTTTCAATATCGAGCAAAATATGAATGCCATAGGATCAAAGCGACCTAGGGATAGTCTAAATGATTGGTATCTATAGCACCTTAGGCTAGGTTATATAGCAGAAGACAAGATTAGCAAATTGAAAAAATCTGGGCTATTGAGTCTATTGACTTTCGAGTCATATCCGATTTATAAATCATACCTTCATGGCAAAATGACCAAGCTCTCTTTTATAAGATATGAGAAAAGGGTTGCAAACCTACTTGCCCTGATACATAGATGTGTGTGGCCTATTTGATATGTCGGCCAAAGGCAATTATATCTACTTTATCACCTTTATCGATGATTTATCTTAGTATGGAAATGTGTATTTGATGCAACATAAGTCTAAAGCCTTTAAAAAGTTCGAGAATTTAGACTCGAAGTAGAAAAATAAATAGAAAAATCTATTAAGATTTTTCGATCAGATTGAGAAAGTAAATACCTTAATCGAAAATTTCTAGACTATCTCAAAGATAATGGCATAGTCTCATAATGGACTCCATCTGAAATGTCTCAACTCAACGAGATTTCAGAATGGAGAAATCGGATCCTATTGGATATGGTCCGATTCATAATGAGCTTCACAGACCTTCCTAATTTTTTTTGGAATATAGTCTAATGATTGTAATATATTTACTAAATAGGATTTTCTCTAAAATCGTTCCTACCACACCGTATGAGATATGACATGATAAGAAACCAAGTCTGAGTCACCTCAGAATTTAGGATTGTCCGACTCATGTCAAGAGATAGCAAGCGGACAAGTTAGAATCTTGGTCCTTTAAAGCTCAGTTCATTGGATATCCTAAAAAATCATTAGGATATTATTTCTATCTTTCATAAGATCACAATATGATGGTGAGTCAATATGCCATTTTTTTAAAAAAATAGTTTATTCAAGATGGTGGCATCAAAAGATAGATCATGCTCGAGGAGTAGGTCTCTGAATAGCAACGAGCTAAGAAACCTATGGAACCCAATCAGATTGAGCCAGTCCAAACACTACCTCTTCCACCTTAAAAATCAACTAGAATTTTTTGTTCTCTTAAAAGATACTTAGGTACTATTTTAGAGGATGTTGAGAAAATATTTCTCATAGAAAATAGGGTTCATGGTGATGATCCTAAGACCTATGATGAGGCGATATCAGATATCGACTCTGAGAAATTGTTAGAGACAATAAGGTCAGAAATTAACTTAATGCACTCAACCAAGTTTGGACCTTGGTAGATCCACCTAAAGGTATAGTATCTATTGGATGTAAATGGATCTATAAGAGAAAGATAGGCACCGATGGAAATGTAGAGACATTCAAAGCTAGGCTCGTAGTAAAAGAATATAGTCAGCATAAAGGCATTGATTATCAGGATCCCTTTTTGTCAGTAGCCATGCTTAAATCCATCCGCATGTTGCTTGCTGTTGTAATCTATTTCAATTATAAAATATGATAGATGGACGTAAAAATAACATTCTTAAATATATATCTTAAGATAGATATGTATATGAAATAGTCGCTCAGTTTCACATTTAGTGATAGCGATCACAAGGTCTGCAAGCTATAAAGGTCCATATATAGACTTAAGCAAGCATCTCGAAGCTGGAATGCTCGTTTCAATGATGTAATCAAATCATTTGATTTCATCAAAATTGAGGGGGAGCCATGTGTGTTCAAAAGATCAATGAGAGTGCTGTAATCTTTCTCATATTGTACGTGGATGATATCCTCATAATTGAAAATGATATTCCTATGTTGACCATGGTCAAAATATGATTGTCTAAAGAGTTCTCTATGAAAGACCTAGGAGAAGCACCCTTTATTCTAGAAATGAAGGTCTATAAAGATAGACCGAATAGAATGCTAGGACTTTCATAGAAGATGTATATAAAGAAGGTGTTAAAGAGATTTAGCATGAAAAACTTCAAAAGAGATTTAGTATTCTTTAGACATGACATTCATCACTCTAAGAAGATGTGCCCTAGCACACATGAGGAGATTGAATGCATGAGCAAGATCCCTTATGCTTCAGCAATAAGGAGTCTCATGTATGCCATGCTATGTACATGACCTAATATTGCCCATGCTGTGAATATCACAAGCAAGTATCAGTCAAATTCAGATGAAAAGCACTGGACTTCTATCAAATATATCCTTAAATACTTGAGAAGGACATATATATTTTTAGTCTTTGGTATTGGAGAACTCCAGCTCCAAGGATATACAGACTCAAATTTTATGTCTGTTGGTGTAGAATCTAGTTGATGCTGAATCGAACTGGAGTTGAGGAAGAAGAGGCCACTGTCGGTGATCTGTAAAATAAAATTTCGTCCGGAGTCGGACATGGTGGCTCCGACAGGATCCTTCGATGATCAAGTTAGCTCTTCTGACCAACAAAAATGGAGTGCTTAGAGTAACGGAAAGAGGAGTGAGAGCTTGGAGAAAATATATCTGGAGGATCTATTTTATTTACAGAGCCTATAACAAACTAATGGCGACAGTCATAACTGCCTGGTAGTAGGCCATTAAGGACCATGTGAAGTTTGTTATAGAGGATGAATGGTCGTTTTTCATGACATGCCAGTATATTAGGATCTAATGGTTAAAGCTCAGATGAACCATGCCTCAGCAAATCGAGGGAGGTTTGAGATGTCCTCAAGATCAACCTTGCATTGCCTGATATTTATTTTATCTAGGATGGATGTCGAGATCCTTTCGATGATGGGAGGTTCTTCCGAAATGAGTCCTTTTGGACAACTAGAAGGAGTCCGGAAGGAATCCTGCTGAAGAAGTTCAGGATGAGTTTGACTTGAAAGAGAAGCCCATTTGAGGGAGAGGTCTGGAAGAAGCTCGACTGAGGAAGAAGTTCAAAATAAGCTCGACTGAAGGAGAAGCCCGAAAGAAGCTCAATTGAGGGAGAAGCCCAGAAGGAGTTTGACTGACGGAGAAGCTTGGATGGAGTCCTACTAAAGGAGAAGCCCAGTGGGAGTCTGACTAAAGGAGAAGCCTAAAAGGAGTCCTGCTAAAGGAGAAGCCCGGTAAGAGTCCGACCAATGGAGAAGCCTAGATGGAGTCCTACTGAAGGAGAAGTTTGGTGGGAGTCCAACTGAAGAAGAGGCCCGAAAGAAGTCTGACTGACAGAGAAGTCCAGAAGAAGTCCGACTAATGGAGAAGTCCAGAAGGAGTCCTGTTGAAGGAGAAGCTCGATGGAAGTCTGACTGATGGAGTGTTAGAAATCTGGTATTGCTCTGATACTAATTATAGGCCCCATCATCTTGACATCACCTAGCTCTGTGCTATATTACGGAAGCTCCTAATCTTTAGCATGGACCACAAGAGACCTTTGACATTCTCTAAGGCAGCGTATCATAGATCCATCACCTAGATCTATGCTGGGGCACCTTCCTCCTTAGGCTTGAGGGAGGTGCCCCCTCTCTCTAGGGCTTCTTCAAGAACCTAGGGCAACTACTTTAGAGAGAAGAAAGAAGAGAGGTTGAAGAAACAAAAGATCTATATTGTTTTTCATTTTTTTTAATCCTAATACAATCTATGTATTTATACATAGCCATTAGGTCCGACCAAAAACTTTCCTGGCTAATCCAATATATAAAAGCACTCATCGAGCCCATGTACACCCATATCTCTCATGCTCTCATGCTCTGGATCTAAGTCCGATCCATACATGAGTTAGCCCTCTTAAGATCTCTCAAACCATGCCTTAAGATCCCTAGGATAAGTCTCTATCCTAGCCCTAAATAGATCTTTGCATAGCTCTGCCTGCAGACTGAGTCGGCTCAGTCTTAGCACTAAGCCGGCTAACCTGAGACTGGGTTAGCTCAATTTTAAATTGAGCTGACCCAGTTGTATACCATGTTGCAGTCCTGAATGCACTCCTCTCTATTTGGCCTATCCTTTGAGACTTAGCCAACCCAATTTCAAACTGAGCCAGCTAACCTGTAGAAATGATCCTTTTCTACAGTCTTGATTCTCTGGTTTTGGTTTCTGGTTCCTTCACCTTAAATCCTAGATCTCCAAAGCACCAACCAAGCCCTTGGAATCTTCGAAGCCAACACCCTGGCTTCTCCTGTGGCCTTTCAAGGCTTGGGAGCACCATCAATCCTCACAATCTCCATCTTGGTGCCCCAAGCCTTGGCAAACCCCTCGGCAATGCACTCCTGCATGATCCCACTGTCGATGCACATCCTGATAGCACCATGCAAACATTGCCTCCACCAATCCTCTTCAGCTGTTGTGCACCATTGAGGCCTTTGGTATGACCCACCTCCACTGCTGAAGACCTGTGCTTGCTTCTTGGCACCACCCTAAAATTGTAAGATTTCTTCTACTTAGCAACTGCATCACTTTCTCTGGACTTTTCTAGAGAACCTATAGCTTTTCTACACCAGTACATGCTATACCATCTGACACTATCTCCTCAGAGCTATGCCTATCCACCTGTGCATGCTGCTCCACTAGAAATTGTGCATTACCGATGCTGACCCTCAGCTCTAAACTCATGCCAAATTTTTTCTCCACTTGTGAAGCCACTACTGTGGAGCTCCACCTATATCCGAAGTCTACCTGATGCTACAGAAGTCAACTCTATCATCAAGTCCCTCGAGGTCAACTATTCAACACTACACTGCTGAGCCTGCCACTGTACCTCAAACACCATTGCTATCCCTTCGAACCCCCCCATACTTTGCGGCCCTTTTTGAAGCCATCTCGGATACCTTCACAACCCATAGGCACCTTCGAGACCCAAGAGCTTATCCAACTCTTCTGAATCTAGTGATTGAATCCTAAAAAATTCCATCCTAGCCTTCTTCTCTTCTGCTCCAACACTAGCCATCGCTTCAGTTGCACCTAGAGGAACTACAGCTCAAACCCTGTCCTAGGCTCAAACCCACCTACCTCATCCTGAGGCTCTCGAGACTCCATGGCTCTCCCTAAGACCTGCTCCTAGTCTCCCTCAAATGCCTCCTAACACTCTCTACTAAGATACCTCCATTGGCTGCTGCACCGTCGAGCCTCTCTCAATCACGTGTCTCTAGGAATGCACCACTGCAGCACTCCAGTGCTCCCTGACTCATCTCAAAATTGCCTCCTCATAGGTACCCGGATCCTCTTTTGCTGTACACAAACCATCCTCCACTGAACTACGACTCTCCCTGATGCTTTTACAAAAGAAACTAGATCCAAGACACTCCTAGTTGCTTGATACCTTCTAGCACTCCTTGAGACCTCCTGGCTCTTCCTAAGACCTACTCCCGATCTCATTGAGATGCCTCTGACACTCTCTACTGAGCTACCTGAAGGAAAAATTTAGATTTTCTAGATCAGGTTCGTTCAGATTTTGATTGGATCAAAAGAGATATTTCAAAAATTTTTATTTTAATTTTAAATCAGATCTGAGATATTTCAGATCTAATTTTATAGATCTAATAAAATAAAAATAAAAATAAATTAAATTATATTTAATTTTGTATCTTTTATTGGGTAATCAGATTATCCTGTGATGATCTTGCTGATTGCCTGAGGTTTTGGATCTAGCCATGCAGTGCCTGGCCTCTACTAGTATCCACTCAAGCTGGATTTAGAGATCTTCTCCTTCTTTATCACCTCTCTAAATATTAGATCTGGATCTAATTTGGAGGATCTTCAAAACTCCTTTTGAAGATCTAGAATCATCTCTTACAGCAGTGCTACCTTCTTTCTTTCTCGTCACCTTTCTCTTGCCTAGATCGCACCAAACTGGAGCCCAAATCTCCTTGGGCATGGAGAGGAGAGAGGGGACCTAAAGATGGCATGGAGGAGGGAGAGGGGCAGCCTTGTGGCATGGGATATGGGTGATTCTCTCTAAATCTTGGCACAGATAGGATTTTTATAGACCCTACTGCGCCATGCAGTGCCACATCATCCCAGCCAATCACATCACTTCATGCAATCAGATCTAAATCTAATTGATGGGATGACATCATCTAATCTAATTAGATGAGAACCCCTCTAAATCATCCTTAGGTGGCACCAAGACTGATCAAAGCAGAGTCCCTTGGTGCCTCCTAAGTTGATTCCAAGAAGCAACCTAGAGTCCCATCTGTATGGGACTCCAGGCATCCCTATCCTTGGGTGCATGCCTCCCTAGGCATGCGCCCCCTCCTTTCCATTTTCTAGCAAAAGGACAAGCTCCTATCTACTCTCCTATAGGTGCATGATATATGGGCAGATGTCTAAGTGTCAAAGGTTAACGTTTGACCAAAGTCAAAAGATAAGAATTAGCAGGTGATGGAAATTGGTAGGTATTGTCTCTAACCTATCTCATAAATTAAGACAACCCTTTTCTGATCTGGACAAGCTCCAGTCAGATCAAGTAAAGGTACTTAAGTGAGCACAAACATATTTGGCTCGGTCGAGATAACTTTTAATGATAGTAGAAGAAGAACATTAGGCTCAATCGTGTGCTAGCATGATTTTCTTGAACTTAATTGAATCTAATTCAAATCAATTGAACTGGATTAGTCCAATTGATGATATTCAGATCTAAACCTTTGTTTGTGTGATACAGTTAGGTTCAATTCTGTATGGTAATAGGATATGTTATGATCTCTATCATCGACATCATCAAAATACCTTTCGATGGATCAGAACTCTTCTGATTCATACAACTAGAATGATCGATCATCCAAATCATTCTAATTGCTTCCAAAATCCACCAATGACACCTAGCAGTATATAGTGGCAATCCATCAAAACTAAAAATGAACCTCTCGATGCAGCTACCTGTGTGATTAAGTTCTCCTATCTTGAGCTCCGATCAGATTAGGGTTAAGGTGAACTCGTCAAACCCTAATTTCTATCATATGATTTAATCATTTGATTCAAGTCCGATGTTAAAACCTTAATAAAAACTCTTTCTATTATTTCACTTTGCCATTTTCATGGGCTTATGGACTTGATTCTCATGATCATCATAGGGCTACTCCTCATCTACCAAGGTAGATAGATTTCCTCTTGGTGCAATCCAATTCCTACAATGAATATGCTATAGCCAACATACACCTCAAGATTTCAAATGGCTAGGAGACCGAGTCATAGTGTAGTCAAACTGTAACACTCTCAAGGTGAACTACCGATGCACCTCAGATCAAAGTACCAGACATACCACTGTAGCTTCGAGTCAGTCATCGACGAAAAGGTAGACTTTCTTATGACTGCTCGATGTGGTCACGCTCAGTGCCCTCGTTCTCTAACAAGTATCTGTACTCTCACTTCGGTATCTCTACACTATAAACTCAAGACTCATCTACTATAAAAAAATGATTATACACCAACCTTCCAGATCAATCACCATCCTCATGATGATCCTATGATCGGAAGCATTTTTATGAGTTAATAATGAAAATTCATGTTTTAAATTTTCAACTCTTGAAAATAAGAATTATCATTATCATTAACTCAAAGAATGTATCACAAACAGTAAATATACATTTATGATAGAAAATAATCCATTTTATTATTTATAGTTAAAATTATAATTTTGCTCTTAGAAGTGTATTACAAGTGTCATCCAATTATGGCTTCTAGGGCACATATATCTAACACTACCTCCCTTGACTGCTACACCACCGAGCCTCTCTCAGCCTCTGTGCCTCCAAGGTAGCACCTCTGCAGCATTCTAGCACTCCCTAACTCGTCTCTACATCGCTCTACAGCCACCCAGCCCTAACCTACTGCACCTCCATGGATCATTCATTTTCATCATCTCTAAGGCTCCATAAATCCATGCTCTAGTCAAACTGCTGAATACATCTTTAACTACTTTCCCACCTTCCTTCAACCAAAAGAAGTATAATCGCTTCTTCAGCCTTTCTTCGATCATTATCCCTTGAAAAATATCTCTTCAATAGTCCCACACTGTCCATCTTTCTAGAGAATCTTGATGCTCTCTACTGAGATACCTTCCTCAGTTGCTGCATCACCAAGCCTCTCTCAGCCCTGCATCTCCAGCACTCCAGTGCTCCCTGCCTTATCCACTATCATACATCTCAATTTTTCCACCAAGATTGATCAATAAATCATGCACCCAAACCTTCCACCCCCAAAATTTTTTTTTTCATTAATCCTTTCAGCCTCCACCTTCAACCTACTACTCTCGATTGGCTAAACCACAGCAATAACAAGGATAAATCTAAGACATACCATAGAATATTCATGTAGATTCCTGATTTCATCCTGTATGACTTCTCCTTCGCTTTCATGCAACATCAGACTCTGATACCAATTGTTAAAAATCCGGTATCACTCTAATACCAATTGTTGGTGCATCATCTTGGCATCACCTAGCTCTGATGTCATATTATGGAAGCTCCTGATCTTTAGCATGGACCATAAGAAACCTTTGACATTCTCTAAGGTAGCATATCATAGATCCATAACCTAGATCTATGCTGGGGTACCTCCCTTCTTGGGCTTGAGGGAGGTACCCCCTCTTTCTAGGGCTTCTTCAAGAACCTAGGGCAACTACTCTAGAGAGAAGAGAGAAGCGAGGTTGAAGGAAAAAAGGATCTGTATTATTTTTCATCTTTTTTAACCCTGATACAATCTATGTATTTATACATAGCTATTAGGCCCGAGCAAAAACTCTCCTGGCTAACCCAATACATGAAAGTACTTATCGAGCCCATGTACACCCATGTCTCCCATGCTCTCATCCTCTAGATCTAGGCCCGATCCATATATAAGTTAGCCTCCTTAAGATCTCTCAAACCAGGCCTTAAGACCCCTAGGATAAGTTCCTATTGTAGGTGGTATGGTGCTCCCAAGCCTTGGGAGGCCACGGGCGGAGCCAGGATGAGGGCTCCAGGGAGGCTAGGATAGGTGTGGTCCTAAGGATAGGACATGAGTTATCCTGGGATGGAGACAGCATGTAGCTCTTCATGGACTTGATGTTTAGGTATTGAGGGCCTCAAGAGGCTTGGTTGGTACTTTGGAGATCTGGGATACAAGGTGGAGCAAGGAACCAAAGCCAGAGCTTGAAGGCTGCAGAAAAAAAGATTTTCTATAGGTTAGCCGACTCAATTTAAAACTAGATCGACTAAGTCTTAAAGCATAGGCAAAATAGAGAGCTGCGTATTTGAGACTGCTGGCATGGCATAGAACTAGGCTGGCTCAATTTCAGACCGAGCCGACCCAGTGGAATTTAGCTGGCTCAGTGTTGAGACCGAGTCAGCTCAGTGCGCGGGCAGAGTTATGCGAGGGTCTATTTTAGGTTAGGGTCTAAGTTGATCCTAGGGATCTTAAGGCCTGATTTAAGAGATCTTAAGGAGGCTAATTCATGTATGGGTTGAGTTAGCCGAGAAAAATTTTTGGGCTGGGGTTTATTAGAATTCATGTAAAAATTCTAGGATATATAAATCAGGATATTGTAATTTTTATAATAAAGTTGGAATACAATTGAGCTTTTCTTCCTAACTCTTTCTTCTCTCTGGTTCCAATGCCAAAAATCCTAACTTTTCTCATCTTTCTTAGGTCTTCTTTAGTTTGCTGGATTAACACCCAGGTTCAGAGATCAGATCTACGACTGTGGCTCCAAGCAGTCATAGCAACAATAATTGGTATCAAAGTCCGATTGAGCGTGGAGGAGGAAGAAGATCGATTTTCAGTAGAGATCCATAGTGAGATTCAGATCAAAAGATTTTCTCCAGGCTTTATGAGGAAGGAAGAGATCACAGGACTGCTATCCACCATCCCTAGTCAAGGTATTTCTCAGATCTACCTGTTTACTGTTATTTGATTTGGATTGATCATGGAGAATAGCGAGTTGAAGGTAGGATTAGAGAAGTTTGATGGAAAGAAAAGTTTCACGATGTGGATAGTAAGGAAGGAGGATCTGCTGATTCAGATGAGGTTGGATTCGATAATGGAGGATAGACTGGGAGAGATGACAGACAAGGAGTGGATATCCTTGCAAAAAAGGGCATGATGTGTTGGAAGAGAGAACACCCAAGGGATTATGGTCAAGATTACAGTAGTTGTACATGGAGAAGAACATGTGCAACAAGTTGATGCTGAAGAAACAACTATATAGCCTTCGGATATAGGAGGACGAGGATGTTGCAGGGCATATTCAACGGTTCGATCGGATGAGCATGAACTTGATCAATAAGGGGATGGATTTAGAAGAGGAGGACAAGAGTCTATTATTATTATGTTCTCTATCCGGGAGCTTCGATCTATTGGTGACAACTTTGCTGTATGGTAAGGAGAACGATGGTTATCGTATTGAGATTCGTGTAATCATGCTTCAATCCTATATGAGCAGCAAGAATAGTATGATGAAGATGAAGGAAAATTCTGATTTTTCGGATCAGGTTCATCCAGATCTGATCAGATCAAGAGATATATTTCAAAAATTTTTCTCTTTAATCTAGATCAGATCTAGAATGTTTCAGATATGATTATTATTATTTTAGAAATTAAATAAAATCTAGATATATTAAATCAAATTTAATTTACCTTGATATGGGTAATCCTATTACCCATTGACGATCCTGTATGCAACGAAAGGTTCTAGATCTAGCCCCGCAAGTGCCTGACCTCTATCGGTATCCACTCGGGCTGGATCTAGAGATCTTCTTCTTTTCTATTACGTCTCCAAAGATTAGATCTGGATCTGATCTAGAGGATCTTCAAAACTCCTTTTGAAGATCAGCAGTCGTCCTTTGCAGCAGTGCAGCCTTCTAGCTTTCACTCACCTTTCTTTGATCTGGATCGCACCAACCAAAAATCCAAAACTCCTTTTGGACGTGGAGAGGAAGAGGAGAAGATGGTTTGGCATGGAGGAAGAGGGGAGAGGCAGCCTTGGGGCATTGGGAATCAGTTTCTCAAACTTTCAATCATAATCTGGGTTGGGCATAGGATCTTATTTATAAACTGTCCGTGATCCAACTTCTCTTCTTCCTAACCAATCACAACTTTTTATGAAATCATATCTAAATCTGATTGGTGGGAATAGAGTCCCCTAGATTCCTCCTTAGAGGGCACCTAAGACCAATCAAAGTTGGTTCTTAGGAGAAGTCTAATTGGAATCCAAAAAGGAGATGGAGTCCCTGTCCAACAGGGACTCCTACGCGCCTCCAACTTGGGAACATGCAAGGGTGGCATGCGCCCTCTTTCTTGCCAGGTCCTGGCAGAGTGACAGGCCCCCACCAGCTCTCAAAAGGTGCATGACATGTGGTCAAAAGTCAAAGGATGAATGGTCAACATTTGACCAGTCAAAGGTAGACTTTTGACCAAAGTCAAAGAACAAGAAATGGCAGGTGACCAAAAATGGCAGGTAATGTCTTACAAATAAGACAACCTATTCTGACTTGGACAACCTCCAGTCAGACCATAATGAAGACTTCTGTTTGAGCACAAACTCCTTTGGCTCAGACAGGACGACTTATTTATGATAGCAAAAGAAGAACGTTAGGTTCAATCGAGTGCTAGCACGATTTCCTTGAACCTAATTGAATCTCATTCAGATCAATTGAACTATATTAGTTCAATTGATGATCACCAGATTCAAACCCTTGTTTGTGTGACCCAGTTAGGTTCAGTTCTGTATGGTAATGGGATATGTCATGATCTCTATCATCGACATCATCGAAACTCCTTTCGATGGATCAGAACTCTTCTGATTCGAACAGCTAGAATGATCGATCATCTAAATCATTCTAATTGCTCCCAAAATCCACCAGTGACACCTAGCAGTATATGGTGGCAACCCATCAGAGCTGAATGCGAACCTCTTGGTGCAGCTACCTGTGTGATTCAGTTCTTCTATCTTGAGCCCCGATCAGATTAGGGTTAAGGTAAACTCGTCAAACCCTAAGTTCTCTGTCATATGATGTAATCATTCGATTTCGAGTCCAATGTGAAAATCAAATAGAAACTCTTTCTATTATTTCCCTCTTTGCCATGGCCATGGGCTTCAGGACTTGATTCTCATGATCATCATAGGGCTACTCCTCTACCACCGAGGTAGATAGATTCCATCTTGATGCAATCCAGTTCCTACAATGAACATGTTATAGCCAACATACACCTCAGGGTTCCATATGGCTAGGAGATCGAATAATGGTGTAGTCAAACTATAACACCCTCAAGGTGAACTGTCGATGCATCTCAGGTCAAAGAACCAGACACACTACTGCAGCATCGAGTCAGTCATTGACGAGAAGGTAGACTCCCTAATGACTACTCGAGGTGGTCACGCTCAGTGCCCTCGTTCTCTAACGAGTACCTGTACTCTCGCTCTGGTGTCTCCACACCGTAGACTCAAGACTCATCTACTAAAGAGAAGCGATTGTACACCAACCTTCCGGATCAATCACCATCCTCGTGATGATCCTATGGTCGGGAGCATTTTATGAGTTAATAATGATTATTCATGTCTTAAATTTTCAACTCTTGAAAATATGAATTATCATTACCATTAACTCAAAGGATGTATCACAAATACTAAATACACATATGTGATAGAAAATAACCCATTTTATTGATATTAGTCAAAATTATAATTTTGCCCCTAGAAGTGTATTACAAGTATCAGTCAATTCTGGCTTCTAGGGCACATATATCTAACAGAAGAGGGAGGTCTTCCAAGAGAGTCTTGTGGTTTCAGAGAAGCACAGAAAAGGAAAGAAGAAGGATGAATAGAGGGATAGCAAGGGGTCTAAGAGATGCTTCAAGTGCAGAGAAGCAGGGCACTTTAAGCGGGAGTATCCATTTTGAAAGAAGTGCAAGAGAGGAAAAGGCTCGGATTCCATTAATTCAGTCACTGATAGTGAAGAGTTGGATGAGCTCTTGGTGGTCTCGGAGGAGCCTGTAGGGTGCGGTCTATCTGAGAGAATTTCAGATAGGTCTATGGAGTGCAGAGAGTCCAAAGAGATAGCGACGGTGTTCGAGGTACAGCGGCAGGCCCAGTAGTGCAGCATTAAGTGGTTGGCCTTGGGGGACTCGAATATAGAGTCGGCTTCTGTGGCATTAGGGGGACTTTAGTTCCAGATGGAGCACCGAGCAGAGATGGCTTCATGGATGGAGGAAGCTGTGATACGGGTTCAGAGTAAAGGGGTGCAAAGGGAGGACCTTATTCCAGCACCAGTGCTGGGGCTATACAGATCTAGGTGGAGAGGATTGTGCAGGAAGATAGGCATGGCTCTGAGGGGACAGTGTCAGGTGGAGCATCAGAATATGTGGCAAGTGTTGGTAAAAAAATGTTGCATGATTTTTAAAAAAGTTCAGGATAAATGATGCAGCTGTCAAGTAGAAGGATACTTACAATTCTAAAGATGGTGATGAGGAACAAGCCAAGGACTTTAGCGGTGGAGGCGGTCATCCCGAAGGCCTCAAAGGGAGCTCAGTAGCTGAAGAAGAATGGCAATGGCAAGGTGAGTACGAGGGGCTATCAGGACATGTAGGGATTGTGGGATCATGCAGGAGGATGCTGTTAGGTGTGCCAAGGCTTGGGCGCACCAAGATGGAGATTGTAGGTGGTGTGGTGCTCCCAAGCCTTAGGAGGCCACAGGCGGAGTCAGAGTGAGGGCTTCGGAGAGGTTAGGATAGGTGTGGTCCTAGGGCTAGGATAGAAGTTGTCCTAGGGTGGAGGCGGCATGTAGCTCTTCACAGGCTTGAGGTTCAGGTATTGAGGGCCTTAAGGAGCTTGGTTGGTGCTTCAGAGATTTGGGACATAAGATGGAGCAAGAAATCAAAGTCGGAGCTTGAAGGCTGCAGAAAAAGGATTTTCTGCAGGTTAGCCGACTCAGTCCAAAACTGGGTCGGCAAAGTCTTAAAGCACAGGCAAAATAGAGAGCTGCACATTCGAGACTACTGGCATGGCATAAAACTGGGCTGGCTCAGTTTTAGACTGAGCCAACCCAGTGGAACTTAGTCGGCTCAGTGCTGAGACTGAGCCGGCTTAGTGCGCGGGTAGAGTTACGCAAGGATCTATTTTGGGCTAAGGTCTGGGTTGATCCTAGGGATCTTAAGACCTGATTCAAGAGGTCTTAAGGAGGCTAATTCATGTATGGGTTGGGTTAGCCTAGGGAAATTTTTGAGCTAGGATTTATTAGGATTCATGTAAAAACTCTAGGGTATATAAATCAGGATATTGTAACTTTTACAATAAGGTTGGAATACAATTGAGCTTTTCTCCCTAGCTCTCTCTTCTCTCTTCTCTCTGGTTCCAACATCAAAAATCCTAGCTTTCCTCATCTTTCTTATATCTTTTTCAATT
Source organism: Cocos nucifera (assembly GCA_006176705.1). NCBI lineage: Eukaryota > Viridiplantae > Streptophyta > Magnoliopsida > Arecales > Arecaceae > Cocos > Cocos nucifera. Next base: position 105,290 of record QRFJ01000252.1, read on the forward strand.
TGCTAGATTAACACCCAGGTTCACGCAAGAGATCGGATCTACGGTTGTGGCTCCGAGCAGTTGTAGGAACAACACCTATCCTAGCTCCAAACAGACCTTCGCGTAGCTCTACCCACAAACTGAGTCAGCTCAATCGCAGCACTGAGCCAGCTAATCTGAGACTGGGTTGGCTCAATTTTAGACTGAGCCAATCCAGTTGCATGCCATGCTGCAGTCCCAAATGCGCTCCTCTCTATTTGGCCTATTCTCTGAGACTTAGCCAATCTAATTTCAAACTAAGCCAGCTAACCTGTAGAAATGATCCTTTTCTACAGTCTTGATTCTCCAACTTTAATTTTTTACTCCATCTTGAAATTCAGATCTTTGAAGCACCAACCAAGCCCCTAGAATCCCTGAAGCCAATACCCTGGCTCCTCCCCTGACCTCCCTAGGCTTAGGAGCATCATCAATCCTCATACGGAGAAGCCTGGATAGAATCCTGTTGAAGGAGAAATCCGATAGGAGTCCGACTGAAGGAGAAGCTCAGAAGGAGTTCTACTGACGAAGAAGTTTGGAAGATGTCCGACTAATGGAGAAACCCGAAAGGAGTCCGACCGATGAAGAAGCCTGAATAAAGTCCTATTGAAGGAGAAGCCCGATGGGAGTCAGACCATTTTGGGGATCATTGAAGCCATGGTTGGAGCTCTTCTATGATTATAGATACCTTTCTGCCGATCATCAAAGTGAGCCTTGGTAGGAGCAGGGTTTATCCCCAACACAAGTTTCCCTACTCTCGAGATCGAGATTTGAAGGAAGGAAGTAAAAAGATGGCTGCCAAAGTTCTTTTCCAGGTTTCGCGCCTATCAGATGAAAAGTCGGGGTGATTTTTGTGCTGGTGTCGAGACCTCTTTAATTATGAAATGATTTGAGAAGATAGCTTTTCGAGACTCCCACTAGGATGCTACCCTAAGTACGGTGCAATTAAAATTTTATCAGCCATCTGCCGCCCGTCAAGATTAGCGGGACACCTGCCAGTTAAGGATTGGCTGAAAATGATCCGCCATCATAACTACCTCAGACTCCATAGGCTATTTAAACCCGCCTTCCTTCTCTAGGGGGGTCTTATTTCCTCCGAGTTCTACTCCTTTCCATGGGCTTCTTCCTTTTGCCCAAGAGTCCTTTTGATTTGTTCCTCCATTCTCCCCGCTGGTGAGTGTTCTCTTGTTCATCCCTCACCACGCCAGTCATCTTGTTGCCTTCACTGACACCTTAGGTTAGTTTTGCAACCTTTCTTTTATTATTTCTACCTCTCTTACTCCTTCCTCCCATGGTTTTCTTCAAGAAATCTTTGTATCTTATCTTCCCTGATTTTTTAGGGTTTTTCTTGGGTTTAGTTTGATTCGAATGTCCTTCGTAACCCCCCAATCTGTTGGTTCTTAGAGTTCGTCTGGTCTGACCTTCTTAGACCCCACTCCCATAGATAAGGACGCACCTAGGAGTATGTCTCATCATTCTTTTGTACCAGACACCATTTCCTACGCTTTGACCCTAAATGACCTTTCCTCAATTAGGATTCAATACAGGATCCCCCAGGAATTCAATCTTGAGCTCTCCAGGTCAAGCGATCGAGCTAGTTTCCCTCCGCCCGGCCGATTTTGCTTGTATCTAGAAACTTTGTGCATCGAACTTCGACTTTCACTCCCACCTTTCATAGTTACCCTCTTTCGCTTTCTGAACATCTTCCTAGCTTTCGTAGTACCGAACTCTTTTATGTTCATGATTGGATTACTTTTCCTCTATTATCTAACTGAAGTTCATCCAACGATCTTCCTCTTTAGGAATTTCTATACCTTCAAATGCCATCCTTCCACGAAGGATTGGTGGTACTTCTCCCCCCAGTTCGGCAAGAAGAGACTTCTGAAGGGTGCTCCTTCTTCTATTCATAATTGAAAGAAAAAGTACTTCTTCGTGCACTGTCCGACCTTGGTGCTGGATCTCCTCCCCTGGTGCTTTCTTAGGGAATTGATGCACCGAGCTCCTAGTTTAGATATAGTTGACCTCGATTCTTCCAATAAGCTCAAGGCATATCAAGCTCCTCTCCTTTCTGACCTTCTAAAAGAGCAAACTTTGTTCAACCTGGATTTGAGCCCTCTTGATCCTGCTGGTATACTTTTTAGTTCCCAAACTATTATGAGATCATAGATGCATTTTTGCTAATTGTAGCTTTTTCTTTATTGCAGAGATGGATACTGAAGTTGCAGGGATGCTCACCAAGGGCCTCTATGCCTAGAAGAGGAAAGGAAAGGCCCCAGGCAAAAGCTCAAAAAGAGAGAAAGTTGGTGTCTCAAGCTCCGCGGCTCCAGTCATCCCTGCGACCTCCAACGAAGTCGCTCCAGATGCCAAAGCTCCTCCCATTACCAAGGTCGGCACCATCAGTGTAGACTTCATGCCTCCTGCATCCTTGAGCCTCCACATGGGAGAAGTAGTTTCGGAGCCCCCCACCGAAAGAGAAAAGGAGGATGATAAGAAGAAGAAGAAGAAGTCAACTATCATAAAGATAGTCCACAAGGCTCATCCGGGTGGGTCAAACGATGGCAGCAATGATCTGGGGGAAGATCCCTTCGAAAACCTAGAGATAATCCAGGACTTAATCGATAAGTTTGCCATGCCCAATGTAGTGGACTGCATGGCTGACCTTGATCAGACACCGTTCATCTGGAGTTTCCTTGGAACCTTCTTGAAAGTGACTGCTTTATTATATTTTTTTTTCATTTTCTCTCTTCTTTCTTCTATCTTAGCATCACTCACCTATGGCAGTCGGGTCATTAAATATTCTCCCACATAAAAAGGGTGCACCACCAGGAGGCAGAAGCGCTGAAGGCCAAAGAGGACCTTCAGCTAAGATCGGTCATCTCGAAGCAGAGAAGGCCACCGAGATTGAACACCTCACACAGGAGAAGGTAGCAGAAGTTGGGAGTCTCCAGGATGTGCTCTGGAAGGAAGAGTTCATCTCAATCAAACTAACAGTTGCATTAGCCCTAGAGGAAGAGAGGATGAAGGAATCCAAGATCAAAGTCGTTGATCTGGAAGTCCAAATGGTAAAGTTGATCTCGGAGGCAACGGCCCGGGCAGTAGAAGAGTTCAAGGCCTCTTCTGAAATGAGGAACCTGAACATTGCATTCGGCTAGCATGCATTCATCAAGAATTTCAAACTCTATGAAGGTAGAGTGACCCAAAAATTTCCCAAGCTTGATCATGGCTTTTTGGAAGAGGAGGATCTTAACGAAAAAGTGGGGCCATCCAATGCCGTGGCCAACCCTACTCCCATCGAGCTTGCATCCTATCCACCTGAATCTACCATGGAGATGCTTGAGCCTGCCTAGAAACCAAAAGCAGCCAAGAGCATCCCGACTTCATCTGCCATCGCATCTCCTAAGGTTGAGAGTCTCGAGTAGTTGTATTTTGTCTTTTCCTCTTTTACTTTATCCTGTACTTAGAAACTTTTGGTTACATGAAAGCATACTTTCTTTTGTCAATACATCTGAGTGTTTTTCTTGTGCATCGAACGCAGTCCCATGTTGGTGTCGATCCACTACCTTAGAGAGTTTTCTTGCAATTAATGATCAGAAACCTAAAAAAAAAGCTCATCATTTGAAAAAGAAGCTAAAGAAGACTGAGGACGAGCTTCAAAGGTCAAGGAAGAATGCTTCGAAAGTAAGATTGAGGTCACCCATCTTCAAAAATTATACATGAAAGACTCCATTAGCTATAATATCAAGAAAGAAAACTTCGAGAAGGAGCTTGCAAGGTTTAGAAAGGATGCCAGTGATAAGTCTTGGATGCTTGCCGTGAAGATCAGCTCCCTCGAGGTTGAACATAACGTTGAGAAGGAGAAGGTCAAATTATTGGAGGGAAGCTCATCCTGGTCTTTGGATAAGACACAGCATGACTAGAATTGATCGAAGAAGCTTTCAGAGCTTCAAAAACAACTCCAGTACATTGAAGCCCGACATAATGGTCAAAGAATTGGCTGGATGGAAAAGCTGACTAGGATCGAATGCCAGCTCAAGTCAGTTGATGAGGAGGTGGCCCACCTTCAAAAGCTGCTTGCCAGCAGCCAGCAGGCCAATACTTCGAGGGAGTTAGCAGAGCTCGCTTTCTATCAGAAGTTCTTTGGTGATCTTTTCCTATCGTATAAGAGAGAGAAGGCCAAGCTTCAGCAGTTGAAGGTTCAATTGACCTACGAGTGTCAGGCTGTCAAGGACGTAGAGGTGGAATCCAAGGTTCTGAGGAAGCAAAGGCAAGAGCTTGAAGATAAATTTTGGTGAGCTAACAGGATGTTCATAGAATGCCTATTGAAAAGGAAGGAGTTCGAAGAGGAGATCTTTAGGCTGAAACAGTGGTTACATGAAAGCATACTTTCTTTTGTCAATACATCTGAGTGTTTTTCTTGTGCATCGAACGCAGTCCCATGTTGGTGTCGATCCACTACCTTAGAGAGTTTTCTTGCAATTAATGATCAGAAACCTAAAAAAAAAGCTCATCATTTGAAAAAGAAGCTAAAGAAGACTGAGGACGAGCTTCAAAGGTCAAGGAAGAATGCTTCGAAAGTAAGATTGAGGTCACCCATCTTCAAAAATTATACATGAAAGACTCCATTAGCTATAATATCAAGAAAGAAAACTTCGAGAAGGAGCTTGCAAGGTTTAGAAAGGATGCCAGTGATAAGTCTTGGATGCTTGCCGTGAAGATCAGCTCCCTCGAGGTTGAACATAACGTTGAGAAGGAGAAGGTCAAATTATTGGAGGGAAGCTCATCCTGGTCTTTGGATAAGACACAGCATGACTAGAATTGATCGAAGAAGCTTTCAAAGCTTCAAAAACAACTCCAGTACATTGAAGCCCGACATAATGGTCAAAGAATTGGCTGGACGGAAAAGCTGACTAGGATCGAATGCCAGCTCAAGTCAGTTGATGAGGAGGTGGCCCACCTTCAAAAGCTGCTTGCCAGCAGCCAGCAGGCCAATACTTCGAGGGAGTTAGCAGAGCTCGCTTTCTATCAGAAGTTCTTTGGTGATCTTTTCCTATCGTATAAGAGAGAGAAGGCCAAGCTTCAGCAGTTGAAGGTTCAATTGACCTACGAGTGTCAGGCTGTCAAGGACGTAGAGGTGGAATCCAAGGTTCTGAGGAAGCAAAGGCAAGAGCTTGAAGATAAATTTTGGTGAGCTAACAGGATGTTCATAGAATGCCTATTGAAAAGGAAGGAGTTCGAAGAGGAGATCTTTAGGCTGAAACAGGCTTTGGTGATGGCTGGGATCGATAGTTCGAAGTCTGAAGAGTCCGGTCTATCTTAGGACTTCACCCTTTTTTCTTCTTTCTTTTTTTATGTAACCAGTCTTATAGACCTTTACTCTCATCTTTATCTTATAATAATTTTTTATTTCTAATAAAATGGTACCTTCTTTCATTATTTTTCATCTTGTGCAAGTTTAATGCTTGTCGATGTCTTTACTTTCTTTACTTCGTCTTATGCCGGTGCGGCCATTAGAGATATCGAATTGGAGTCCCTCCACCAAATTAGGATGAGGTTCTCTTTTCATTCTTGGCACAGCCATAGGGGGATATATACCAGGGCCGTTGATAGGGCCTCTTCCCACCTCTCATCTTAGATTAACGAGGCCTTCATCTTGTTCATGTTAGGATGAGGTTCTCCTCCTATTCCTAATATGGTTGTAGGAATGCGTAAGGGCTACTGCTAGGGCTTCTTCCCTCCTCTCATCTTATATTAACGAGGCCTTCGTCTTGCTCATGTTAGAACGAGGTTCTTCTTCTATTCCTAACATGATTGTAGGGACACGTAAGGGCTGCTACTAGGGCCTCTCCCCTCCTCTCATCTTACATTAACGAGGCCTTCATCTTGATCATGTTAGGATGAGGTTCTCCTCCTATTAATAACATGACTGTAGGAGCACGTAAGGGCTGCTGCTAGATATTTCTCCTTCTCTCATCTTACTTAACGAGCCTTCGTCTTGCTCATGTTAGGATGAGATTCTCCTCCTGTTCCTAATATAGCTGTAGGGACACGTAAGGGCCACTATTAGAGCCTCTTTCCTCCTCTCATCTTACATTAACGAGGCCTTCGTCTTGTTCATGTTAGGATGAGATTCTCCTCCTATTCCTAACATGACTGTAGGGGCATGTAAGTGTTAGATATGTGTGCCCTAGAAGCCAGAATTGGCTAACAGTTGTAATACACTTTTAAGAATAAAATTATAATTTTAACTATAAATAATAAAATGAATTATTTTCTATCACAAATATATTTTTAGTGTTTGTGATACATCTCTTGAGTTAATGATAATGATAATTCTTATTTTCAAGAGTTAAAAATTTAAGACAAGAATTTTCATTATTAACTCATAAAATGCTCCAGACCGTAAGATCATCATGAGGATGGTGATTGATCTAAAAGATTGATGTACAATCACTTTTTTATAGTAGATGAATCTTGAGTCTATGGTGTGGAGACACTGGAGTGAGAGTATAGGTACTCGTTAAAGAACGAGGGCACTGAGCGTGATCACCTCGAGCAGTCATAAGGAAGTCTACCTTCTCGTCAATGACTGACTCAAAGCTATAGTGGTGTGTCTGGTTCTTTGATCTGAGGTGCATCGGTAGTTCACCTTGAGGGTGTTATAGTTTGACTACACCATGACTCGGTCTCCTAGCCATTCAGAATCTTGAGGTGTATGTTGGCTATAACATGTTCATTGTAGGAATTGGATTACACCAGGAGGAAATCTGTCTACCTCGGTGGATGAGGAGCAGCCCTATGATGATCATGAGAATCAAGTCCATAAGTCCATGGCCATGGCAGAGTGAAATAATAGAAAGAGTTTCTATTAAGATTTTCACATTGGACTTGAATCGAATGATTATATCATATGATAGATATTAGGGTTTGACAAGTTCACCTTAACCCTAATCTGATCGAGGCTCAAGATAGAAGAACTTAATAGGTAGCTGCACCGAGAGGTTCATTTTTAGTTTTGATGGATTGCCACCATATACTACTAGGTGTCACTGGTAGATTTTGGGAGCAATTAGAATGATTTGAATGATCGACCATTTTAGTTGTCTGAATCAGAAGAGTTCTGATCCATCAGAAGGTGTTTCGATGATGACGATGAAAAAGATCATGATATATCCCATTACCATACAGAATTGAACCTAACTAGATCACACAAATAAAGGTTTGGATCTAGATATCATCAATTAGACTAACCCAGCTCAATTGATTTGAATAAGATTCAATTAGGTTCAAGAAAATCATGCTAGCATACGATTGAGCCTAACGTTCTCCTTCTACTATCATTAAAAGTTATCTCGACTGAGCTAAATGTGTTTGTACTCACTCAAGTACCTTTACTTGATCTGATTGGAGCTTGTTCAAGTCAAAAAAGAATTATCTTAATTTATGAGATAAATTGGAGACAACACCTATCAATTTCTGTCACCTACTAATTCTTATCTTTTGACTTTGGTTAAACGTTGATCTTTGACACTTAGACATCTGCCCATGTATCATGCACCTATAAGAGAGCAGATAGGGGCTTGTCCCCTTGCTAGAAAATAGAAAGAAAGGGGTGCATGCCTAGGGAGGCATGCGCCCATGGATAGGGATGCCTGGAGTCCCATACAGATGGAACTCCAGGTTGCTTCTTGGAATCAACTTAGGTAGGCACCTAAGACTCAGCTTTGATCAGTCTTGGCACCACCTAAGGATGATTTGAGGGGCTCTCATCTAATTGGATCAGGTGATGTCATCCCACCAATCAAATTTAGATCTGATTGCATGAAGCAATGCGATTGATTGGGATGATGTGGCACTGCATGGCACAGCAAGATCTATATAAACCCTGTCTGCACCTAGCTTTCAAGGAGTTCTCCCTTAGCCCACATCCTAAGGCTATCCCTATCCCTCTACCATGCCATCTTTAGCTCTCCTCTCTCCTCTCCATGCCCAAAGAGATTTGGGCTCCAGTTTGGTGTGATCCAGATAAGAGAAGATGATAAAAAAGGAAGAAGGCAACACTACTGCAAGAGACGATTCCAGATCTTCAAAAAGAGTTTTGAAGATCCTCCAAATAAGATCTAGATTTGATATTTGAAGAGGTGATAAAAAAGAAGAAGATCTTCAGATCCAGCCTAAGTAGATACCAGTAGATGCCAAGCACTTGCGTGGCTAGATCCAAAATCTTAAGCAATCAGCAGGATCATCATAGGATAATCTGATTATCCAATAGCAAGGTACAAAATTAAATCAAATTTAATTTATCTTTTATTTTATTTATTAGATCTATAAAATTAGATCTAAAATATCTTAGATCTGATATGGATTCAAAAAAAAAAAATTTGAAATATCTCTCTTGATCCAATCAGATCTGAATGAATCTGATCCAGAAAATCAGGATTTTTCCTTCAACAGTAAGGGCTGTTGTTAGGGCCTATTTTCTCCTCTCATCTTACATTAACGAGGCCTTCGTCTTGCTCATATTAGGATGAGGTTCTCCTCATGTTCCTAATATGGTTGTAGGGGTACATAAGGGCCGCTATTAGGGCCTTTCCCCTCCTCTCATTTTACATTAACGAGGCCTTTATCTTGCTCATGTTAGGATGAGGTTCTCCTCCTATTTCTAACATGGCTATTTTTTGCCCAACGACGAAGCTCGAAAGATTATTTTCTATCATTACTATTTTACAATAAGGACTAAGATGCTAAGGTAAAGGGATTTTATTGCAATGAAGTTATTGATAATACATCCGCAAATTTTTTGAGTTCCACAGTTGGGATAGGTTAGCTCCTCTAAGCTTTTTCAAGTAATATGTCCTAAGCCAGACGACCTCCTTGACCTCGTAAGGTCCTTACCAATTTGGGATGATCTTTTCTTGGTTTTAAGACTATGAGATAGCTGCTCATCGAAGTACCAAGTCCTCCACTCTGAATGCTTTATCTCTGACTCTGGAGTTGTAATATCGAGCTACCTTTCATCTATAAGCAGCCATTCGAACTTCAACTTTTTCCCATTTCTCTTTCAGCAAGTTAAGATTAGTCCTAACATCCTGCGAGTTACGTTATTCATTAAATGTCACAACTCATGCCAATGAAAGTTTAAGCTCTATTGGGATGACAGCTTCTATTTTAAAGGCCAAGGTAAATAGAGTCTCCTTAGTTGGCAATCTTTGGGTAATTCAGTATGCCCAGAGTACATGATAGAGTTCATCTATCCAAGTTCCTTTTATGCTCTCAAGCCTTGCTTTGATTTTTTGCAGTAGGATTCTGTTGGTTACCTCAGTCTCGCCGTTTGCTTGTGGATGAGCTACCAATATAAAATTATGAAAGATATTCAAGTCTTCACAAAACTCGATAAATTTTATTCCGACAAACCATCATCCATTATCAGTTATGAGAGTCCGAGGTAAACCAAATCTATAAACAATGGACTTACAAACGAAGTTTTGTACTTTTGCCTCAATGATTTTGGCCAAAGGTTCGGCTTCAATCCATTTTATGAAGTAATCGATTGCCACCAGGAGGAACTTCCGCTATCCAGACACCACGAGAAAGGGCCCGAGTATCTCCATTCTTCATTATGCAAATGGCCATGGGATGCTCAAGAGGGTAAGCTCAGAGGTCAACTGTCTTTGAATGTTCACATTTTGCTGACACTGGTCACACTTCTTGACATACGCTATAGAATCATGGTATATTATTGACCAATAGTAGCCCTACCGAAGTAGCTTATGAGATGAGGATCGAGCTCCCAAATGACTCCTGTAGATTCCTTCATCCACTTTCCATAGTGCAAAGTTGACTTTGGAAGATCAGAGATATTTTAAGAGTGGAAAAGAATACAACCTTTTGTATAACTTGCCTTCATAGAGGATATACCGAGAGACCTGATTTCTTAATTTTTGAGCTTCTTTTAGATTATAAGGTAGAACTTCGTCCTTGAGGTAAGTAAGCAGTGGGTCAATCCAGCTCAGCTCATGTTCGACTTATAGCACAATTGTGATTCTTTCGAACTTGGACATTTTAGAACTTTGAAGAAGAATTTCTTGGGTAGTTTGGCTAGGGCTAGTATGGCTAATTTAGAGAGAAGATCGGCACTAGTATTTTATGCTCTCGAAATCTATCGAATGCTAAAACTGCTAAAAGTCGGAGTCAAGTTCTTCACTTTCTCAAGATATTTTTTCGTGCTTTTCTCCCAAGCATCATAATTGCCACTAACTTATCTGATCACTAGTTGAGAATCATTGTAAGCTTGGAGCAGGTCTACTTCTAATTCTTTGGCTATCCTTAATCCTACTATCAGAGCTTCATATTCAACCTCATTGTTTGTTGTAGAAAATTTGAAGCATAGCACATATTCAGCGATAACTTTCTCTAGATTTATCAGGATCAATCCAGTGCCTACGCCCGAAATATTGGATGAGCCATCCACATACAGGGCCTAGAAGCCTTCAGGAAGATTGGCACTTTCTTCACTGGAGCTTGGTTGTAACCATGGAATGCCAACTTTATTTTATTCAAGTTTGACCTTATCCGAGATAGTACATTCCACTATGAAATCTGCTAGTATTTAAGCTTTGATTGACGATCGAGGTTGAAAATTGATGTCAAATTTTGCAAGTTCAATTACCCATTTTACAATCCTTCTAGAGGTATTTGTTTAATGAAGAACTATCTTGATTGGCTAATCAGTGAGGAGAGTTATGGTGTGCCCCTGAAAATAAGGTCGGAGTCTCCAAAATGTAATTAATTGGATATAAGTTAGTTTTTCTAACTTAGTATACCTAGTCTCGGCGTCCCTCAAGACTCAACTTATGTAGTAGATCAGCCACTGCACTTTCACCTCTTCCTTGACTAGGACTGCTGCAAAGGCCACTGGGAAGACCGTCAAATACAAAAATAATCCTTCTTCAGGTTCGGGCTTGGCCAATAGAGAAGGCGAGCCAAGGTAGCTCTTGAGTTCTTCAAATGCTTATTGACATTCAGTATCCCAACAGAAGTTCTTTGGCTATTTGAGAATTCAAAAGAAAGGCATGCATTTGACGGCCAATCTTGAGACAAAATGGTTCAGGACTGCCACCTTTTTCGTTAGATGCTGAACTTTCTTTACTGATTTTGGAACAATCATATCTCGAATGGCCTGAATCTTCTCTGAATTTACTTAAATTCTACACCTCGACACCACGAATTCCAAAAAAATTTTTGAAGTCACACCAAAGGCACACTTGATCGGATTCAACTTCATCTTGTATCTCCAAAGAAAACTGAAGGTCTCCTCAAGGTCAGCTATGTAATTTGTTGAAGGTCGGCTCTTGACAAGCATGTCATTTATATATACTTTCATGTTGCAATCGATCTGCTCCTTGAAGATCTTATTGACCAGGTGCTAGTATGTTGCTCCTAAATTTTTAAGCCTAAAAGGCATAATCCTTTAACAATAAAGATCATGATTAGTAATAAAAGCAGTTTTCTCCTCATCCCCTAGCGCCATCCGGATCTAATTATAGCTGGAGAAGGCATCCATGAAAGTGAGGAGCTCATGGCCCAAGGTCGCATCCACCAGTCAATCAATTCTGAAAAGAGGGTAACTATTTTTTGAATAGGCCTTGTTTAACTTCTTAAAGTCTATGCACATCCTCCACTTGCAATTTACCTTCTTGACAAGAACCACATTGAAAATCTAGTTCAGATAGGAAACTTCTCTGATAAATCCAGCCTTGAGAAGCTTGTCTACTTCTTCTGTAATTACCTTCTATCTCTTTGAAAAATGGCTGTGCATCTTTTCTTTTACTGACTGATATTTAGGATTAATAGCCAGATGATGTTCCATAACTTCGGCATCAATTCCTGATATGTCGGTAGGAACCCAAGCAAAAACATCTATATTTTCCTATAAGAATTTGACAAGTTGCTCTTGCACCTCTTCTCTTAGTTTAGAACTGATCTGCACTATGTGATCCTTATTTCCATCATTCAATAGGACTAAGATAAGATCTTCTATGGGTTCTCCCCACTCTTCTATAAAATCATCTCGAGCATCCAACCCATCAACTGGGCAAGGGTCAGACTGCTCATCCTTTTGTAGGGCAATTGAATAGCAATATCTTGCCAAAACTTGGTCTCCTTTGACCTCTCCAATCCCGCAGCTTATTGAAAACTTCATTTTCAGATAATAGGTCGACACTATTGTCCGAAGCGCATTTAGACCGAGTCGGTCAAGAATTGCATTATAAGTGGATGGAGCTTTTACCATCAGAAAACCCACTTACGCCCTAGACTACTTTGGATATCGTCCTACAACCATAGTTAAAGTTATCACACCTTCGACTGGCACTGCATCGCTAGTAAAGCCAACCAATGGAGAGCTTATTGGTCCGAGTTGGTTATTAGGTATGGACATTTTGGATAAAGCATCATAAAATAAGACATCGGTCAAACCTTCATTATCCATAAGAACGCAGCGTATATCATAGTCTGTGATATTTAAAGTTATTATAATCGTGTTGCTATGCAAGAACTGAACTTCTTGTGCATCTTCTTTGATGAAGGCGATGGGTTCCTCAGTTCTCTATCTTTTAGCTTATCCTTCAGATCTGCTGGCCTCCTCTCACTGAAGTCTCCTAGAGATGGTATTGATGATGTCGAGAGGTGGCCGATCTTCTTGTTGCTCCTTCCTCCTTGGTGGTTCTGGTTACAGTAGTGTCCTCAGTCGATCTTTCCTTATCTCAGGCCAACATCGTAGAAATCGACCAAGCTGGTCTTGCCTGATAAGCTCTTCGATCTCGTCTTAGAGTTGGATACACTCTTCTGTATCGTGATCATGGTCATGATGGTATAGATGGTACTTATTAGGATTGCGCTTGCCAAAGTAAGTGCGCATTCTTTTCAGTCTCGATAGCTGCTTCTTGATCTCCATCAGCACTTGAGTCTTCAGAGCATTGAGGGGGGCGTAGTTGTGAAACCTTCTAGGAGGTGAGCCCCTTCGTGTCTTTCTGTCAGGGCTTCTTTGATAGTGAGCTCGAGGAAGAGTTCGGACTTGCTTGTGCTCAGGGAGAGTCCAAGAGCATAGCTGAACTTCATTCGGCTTCTCTTTAATTGCGGGCTTGCTAAACTCGCTTACCTGTCGCTCTCTTACAACTTCCTCATCCTTTAGTTTGAAGGCTTCTTCAGCTCAAACATAGCCATCAACTGAAGCTAGTAGATCAACAAAGTCCCTAGAATACTTCTTCTCTTGAAAAAATAGCAGGTCATTCTTCTGAAGGTCGCCCTTTAGTGCAGTCATGATGATAGATTGGTTCAAGTTTCGGACCTTTAGTACAGCAGCATTGAAATGGTTGACATAGGCCCGGATGGACTCCCCTTTCTACTACTTGATATTGATGAGGGAGTCCGAGCCTCACCTAAGACATCGACTGCTAACAAAATGAGCCACAAATTGATGGCTCATTTGATCAAAGGAGAAGATTATACCCGACTTCAGCATCGAGTACCAGTTTTTCGCTGCTTGCTTTAGAGTAGATGGAAAAACTCGGCACAAGATGGCATCTGGTGTGCCATGGAGTAGCATCATAATTTGAAAGATCTTCAGATGGTCAACCGGATCAGTAGTCCTATCATAGCTCTTAAATTGAGAGAGCTTGGAGTTCGACGGGATCGACTCCTGCATAATTCTCTGGGAGAAAGGGGGATCGGTGCAAATATTGTCATAGCTAGCTAGGGTAGCATGATGGAGCTACTCAATCTGCTGATCCATTTTTTAGAGTTTTCGATCAAGGGCCTCATCTCGATCGTGGATCTTGAAGAATTTTTGACTATAGATAGGAAAGGTTTCCTCCGAAGAAGAATCATAGTCTGAGCAAGGATCTTCTACTTTCCGTTTTCCCTTCTCAGGAGTATTGGGTCTATTAACCCAAGTTTGCTTTCTTAGGATTGGTTCTTGACATCATCATCAAGGGTTTTCTAGCTGGACTACCGTCGAAGGTTACTGCATGATCTGCATCATTTTGGTAAGATCTCGAACCTACTGTACCAACTGGTTGAACTGCTCTGAATCCACCATAGCTGTCGATGGAGGAGGTTGTGGTGTCGGTGATGGTGTTGAGGCAGGTGGATTTGGCTTAGATCTAGCAGCAAAAATGGTGGATCTTCGAATGATTGTCTTCTTTAGGAGCAATCCAGAGAGTAAGAAGGATTAGACGGAGATGGATCTTAAAGAAGAAAATAATTAGAATCAACTGAGCACTTCTTTTAGAACAAGGGCCCAGTAGTTCCTTCCTCTAGCGCCAATTTTATTGATGCAGAATCTGATTGATGTTGGATTAAGCTGAAGTTAAGGAAGAAGAGACTGCCGTCGGTGACTTACAAAATAAAGTTTCATCCAGAGTTAGGGGTGGTGGCTCCGACAGGATCCTCCGATGATCTAGTCAGCTCTTCTGACCAATAGAAATGAAGTGCTCAGAGTAACAAAAAGGAAAGTGAGAGCTTGGAGAAAATGTATCTGAAGGATCTCTTTTATAGATAGATCCTATAACAAACTAATGGCGACAATTGTAACTGTCTGGTAGTGGACCATTCAGGGCCACGTGAAGTTTGTTACGAAGGATGAGTGGTCATTTGTCGTGGCGTGCTAGTTTGTTAGGATCTAATAGTTGAAGCCCGGATGAATCATGCCTCAGCAAATCGAGGAAGGTTTGGGATATCCTCAAGATCAACCATGCGTTGCCTGATATTTATTTTATCTAGGATGGATGCCGAGGTTTTTTCAATGATGGGAAGAAGTTCTTCCGAAATGAGTCTTTTTGGATAGCCGGAAGGAGTCCAGAAGGAATCTTGCTGATTGAGTCCAAGATGAGTTCAACTTGAAAGAGAAGCCCACCTGAGGGATAGGTCTGGAAGAAGCTCAACTGAGGGAGAAGTTTGGAAGAAGCTCAATTGAAAGAGAAGCCCAAAAGAAGCTCAATTGAGGAAGAAGCTCGAAAGAAGTTCAACTAATGAAGAAGCCTGGATGGAGTCCTGTTGAAGAAGAAGCTCATGGAAGTCCGACCGAAAGAGAAGCCCGAAAGGAGTCCTGATGAAGGAGAAGCCTGATGGGAGTCCAACCGACGGAGAAGCCTCTGGTGGAAGTCCAACTGAAGGAGAAGCTTGGAAGGAGTCTGACTGATGGAGAATTCTGAAAGAAGTCCTACTAAAGGAGAAGCCTGATGGGAGTCCGATAGATGGAGAAGTTTGAACGGAGTCCTACTGAAGGAAAAGCCTGATGAAAGTCCGACTGAAGGAGAAGCCCAAAAAGAGTCCGATTGATGAAGAAGCCCGAAAAGAGTCCGACTGATGGAGAAGCCCAGTGGGAGTCCGACCGATGGAGAAGCCTAGATGGAGTCCTACTGAAGAAGAATTTCGATGGGAGTCCGACCATTTTGGGGATCGTTCAAGCCATGGTTGGAGCTCTTTTATGATTATAGATACCTTTCTGTTGATCATCAAATCGAGCCTTGGTAGGAGCGGGGTTTATCTCCAATAATATTCGACATAGTTGATCAAAAGTCAACATCTAGAAATCTATTTGTGTGTAATAGTGGTGCTGCTAGCTGGAAGAGTTTCAAGCAAATAGTGATAGCAGACTCCACCATAGAAGCAGAATACATCACTGCATCAAAAGCTATGACGAAGGCATTCTGGTATAAAAAATTCACCGTAGAGCTTAGAGTGATGCCATCGGATGTTGTCCCTCTGTACTGCGATAATAATGATGCCATTGCTCTAGCTAAGGAACCGAGCTCTTATTAGAAATCCAAGCACATCGAGCAGCGATTCCACTTGATCCGCGATTATCTCGAAAAGAATTATGTCGAGGTCAAGAGAATCGACTCCACAAATAATATGGTAGATCCACTGATGAAGCCTTTAGGCCAGCAGAAGATAGAAGCCCACTTAGAAAAGATGGGACTTAGATTTATAGCCAATTGGCTTTAGATCAAGTGGGAGTTTGTTAAATGTGTGTTCTAGAAGCCAGATTGGCTAAACACTTATAATATACTTTTAAGAGTAATTTTATAATTTTAATTATAAATTAATAAAAAAATTATTTTCTATCACAGTATGTATTTAAAGTATCTCTAATACATCCTTTGGGTTAATGGTAATGACAATTCATATTTTTAAGAGTTGAAAATTTAAGACATGAATTTTTATAATTAACTCATAAAACTACTTTCAACTGTACGATCATCACGAGGATAGTAATTGATCCAGAAGGTTGGTGTATAATCGCTTTCTTATGATAGATGAGTCTTGAGTCTACAGTATGGAGATACTAGAGCAAAAGTATAAGTACTCATTAGAGAACGAGAGTATTGAGCGTGACCATCTCGAGTAATCTTAAGAGAGTCTACCTTCTCGTCGATGACTGGCTCGATGCTGTAGTGGTGTGTCTGATTCGTTGATTTGAGATGCATCAGCAGTTTACCTTAAGGGTGTTGTAGTTTGATTATACCATAACTCGGTCTCCTAGCCATTCAAAATCTTGACATGTATGTTGGCTATAGTATGTTCATTATAGGAATTGGATTGCACTAATAAGGGATCTATCTACCTCGATAGATGAAGAGTTGTCCTATGATGATCATGAGATTAAGTCCATAAGCTCATAGCCATAGAAATATGAAGATGATAGGAAGAGTTTCTATTAGGATGTTATATCAGATTCAAATCGAATAATTAACTCATATGACAAATGTTGGATTTGACGAGTTTATCTTAACCCCAATCTTGTCAGGATCCAAGATAGAAGAATCCAATCACACAAGTAGCTGCACCAAGAGATTCACTTTCAGTTCTGATGATTTACCACCATATATTGCTAGGTATTTTTGAAAGCAATTAGAATAATCTTGATGATCGATCATTCTAATTATATGAATCAAAAAAATTCTGGTCCATCAAAAGATATTTCAATGATGTCGATGATGGAGATCGCGATATGTTCTAATATCATACAGAACTGAATCTAATTGGATCACACAAATAAAGATTTGGATCTAGATGTAATCAATTAGGCTAATCCAGTTTGATTGATTTAGATTAGATCCAATCAGATTCAAGAAAATCGTGCTAGCATACGATTGAACCTAGCATTCTCCTTCTATAATCATCCTATTTCTTCTTGGATGAGTTTGACTCACTCTGAAATTCTGACTGGAGCTTGTCCAGGTTAGAAAAGGATTGTCTTAATTCATTAGATAATTTTAAGACAACACCTGCCAAATTCTGTCACCTATCATTTTCTATTTTTGAACAAGGTTCAAAAGTTGACCCTAATGTAAGAAAGAAGAGACAAGGGGCATGCGCCCCTTGGAGAATTTCCAAGGGCACGTACCCTAGGCATTTTGTGTGATAAAGAGAGGATGCATGTCCCCCTAGGCATGCGCTCCATAGTGGATAGGCTTTGACTAGGTCAAATTCTGATTTGACCAAGTCAAAGAGGTTTGATAGAGATCAAATTCAAAGAGAGTAGGAGTCTTTTGTGCACAAACTTCCTTCCTCTTTCCTATCTATGTATGGCATTCTTTGGGATTATTATGGGTGACAATTATGTGATAATTGGCATGGAAAATCAGAAGGAATTCTGATTTAATTGAAGCAAATTAGTTGCTTCATTGACTAAAACTCTGAGGTGGCGCATGACTCTATTTAAGAAACCCTACGCCCTAGGGTTGAAAAGTCTTCTCTCTTCTCCACGCCCCTAGCCCAAAATGCCGCCATCCCTTCCATCTCCACACCCCTCCTCTCTCCCGTCACCATGCCCAAAGGTTAGGCTAAGGTTCAAGCAAGAGATCCAGGCATTGGCGCAAGGTTTCAAGAAAAATGGATGATGTGTTCGTGAGATAAGCACGCTGCCTTCATTAATTATTTTGAAGGCTCTATAAATCAAATCCAGATCTAATATTTAGAGATTAGATCTAGAAAGAGAGCACCTCCAAATCCAACCTAAGTGGACTCTGGTAGAGGCCAGGCACATGCGTGGCTCGATCCAGAATCTTAGGATCATTGGCAGGATAATCAGATTATCCAACCAAGGTATGAAAATTAAATTTGATTTAATTTTATTTTTAGTTTTAATATCAGATCTATAGGATCAGATCCGAGATGTCTCAGATCTGATTAGGATTTTTAGAAAAATTTTTTAAAATGTTTCTTTAAATCCAATCAGATCTGAATGATTCTGTGGCAGAAAATAGAATTTTTCCTTCATTTTGAAAGTTGTGTTTGAGAGCATCTCCGGTGAACCAGTTGTCATGCTAGAATGATACTTCCTGTCCTGTTCCCACTTGAAAAGACGCGCCAGAGAAGAACCATCTGCCTACTTTTGTAATTCCTTTCCACAAGTGGGAAGCATTCCTTAGATTTTGGATCAAGCTTTGGCTTGGGGGTTAGTCCAGCAAGTAGATATTTTTTATGAGATTTCTCCAAGGTCAATGTTGTTCATGAAAATATCTCCACCACCATTTTGTAAGGAGGCATAGATTTTGCCTCTATAAGTTGATGATCCATAGACCACCAAACATTTTTGGCCGGCAAGCATTCTTCCAGCTTACCATGTTGTGGATGCCATTAGGCTTATCATTATTGTTCCATAGGAAAGTTCTTCTCTTTCTATCAATTCTTTTGATAACTTCCATATCCAATAAGTTGGTTTCGAACTTAAAACAGCATTCACCAATGTCAATCAGCCAGCCAGTGTGAGCATTCTTCCTTTCCAGGCTGCTAGATTTTTAGTTATTTTGTCTTCTAAGAAATGCCAGTCTGAGATCCTGGGCTTACGGTGGTGCAATGGAAATCCCAAGTACTTGAGTGGGAAGTTAGATTTTGAACAACCCATGAGGGAGGCAAAGCCTTTCCTTGCATCTTTATTTAGGCCAACTTTGATTATTGAGCTTTTCTCAAAGTTTATCTTAAGACTGGTGAGTAGTCCAAAGAAGTAAATAATAAACTTCAGATGTGAAGCATGTTCCTCATCTGCATTGCAAAAAATCAAAGTATCATCGGCAAATTGAATACAATGAATATTATCGATTTTTTCAATGGGACCGATGCCTCTGATGAGGTTATTTGAGGCAGATCTTTGAAGCATTCGATTCAGAGTGTCGACCATGAGTATGAAGAGCTGAGGGGAGAGCGGGTCTCCTTGCTTGAGACCCTTTTGTGCCATGAGTCGTCTGGTGGGTTCACCATTGACCAAAGGAGCTAGTTTACTGTTTTGTAGAATAGTTAAAATCCAATTGCACTAGAGTGGTCCGAAGCGTCTCGCCATAAGGAGCTTAAATAAGAATTCCCAGTCCACATTGTCGAAAGCTTTTTCGAAGTCTAGCTTCAAAACTGGGCCCTTGTGATTGTTTTTCTTGTTGTAGGAGATGATTTCAGTAGCCAAGAGATAACTGTCGATTATCTGCCTTCCTTGCATAAAAGTTGTTTGAGACTGGGAGATCAGTGCATCAATGAATCTAGATAAATGGATGGAGAGCATCTTTGAGAAAATTTTTAATACTCCATTGATGAGGTTTATGGGTCTATAGTTCATGACATTTTTGCGATCTTCCTTCTTTGGGACGAGAGCAATATATGAATAGTTCAATTTAGAAATATCTATCTGATTGAGGAAGATGGAATTAAAGAGCCTGCATAAGTCTAATTTAAGAAAGTTCCAGTAACGTTGGTAAAAACTAGCTGAAAATCCATCTGGGCTAGGTGTTTTGTTGCTAGCCATGCTGAATAGAGCTTCCTTTATCTCTTTCTCTATGAAGGAATTTTCTAGATCTGAGAGGTTCACTTGGTCATCCTAAAATAGTGAGTCCTAGTTTGCCTAGATGTTGGGCCGTGACTTTGATTTAAAAAATTCAGTATAGTGCTTATAAAATGCTTCTCTTATGTGATTTTGCTCAGATAATTGGTCTTCCATTGATGTTCAATCAGGTGAATGTGATTTTTTCTTCTCCTGTTATAAGCCTGGAGATGAAAGAACTTTGTATTTCGGTCTCCATGTTGGAGCCATTGAATTCAAGATCTCTGCCGCCATAAAATTTCTTCATGTGCTAGTATGGCCTCCAGTTGTCCCTTGAGAAGCTCGCGTTCCTCATTTTCACTTGCATTTAAGTTCCGTGTTTCCTCTTGTAAGTCAAGTTGTTGTATTCTATCTTTAATGCTCCTTTTCCTTGCTATCATGTTTCCACGTTGAGATTGATTCCATCTCTTGAGTTTAGCCCTGAGAAAGCTGGGCTTGGAGACGATGCTTGATGCCGCATCTTCAGCACCTAGAACATCTAACCACCAAGAGTGAATTTGTTTATCAAAGTCTGGAGATACATGCCAGAAGTTTTCGAATGGGGAAGATTTGTTGGCAGGGAGTTTGCTACTGCTTTGAAGTAATATAGGACAGTGATCTGAAGTGATTTTTGTGAGAGGCAAAAGCATCGAGATTGAAAATTTTGAGATCCAATCAATGGAGGTGAGGCATCGGTCCAACTTTGCCATTAATGGTATATCTCGATGGTTAGACCAAGTGAATCTTCGCTAGTTGATGTGAATCTCTAGGAGTTCCATTTTGTCAATGAATGAGTTGAACTCTCTTGATGCTCGAGTGCTGCAAGTGGCACCTTTCCCTTCATGGGCGAAATGGGTTAAGTTGAAATCTTCGACGATGATCCAAGGACCTAACCAAAGTGATCTAATCTCAGAGAGCTCCTTTAAAAAGGAGGGTCTCAGCTGGTGTTCATTCGGGCCGTATACATTTGTGAGAAGCCATCTGAATGGGCTCTGGTGGTAGACGAAGGAATAAATGGTGCTTAAAGAAAAGGATCCCATGTGGAAGATGCTGCCGTTAACTTCCGATGTGTCCCAGCTAGTTAGAATGCCACCAGATGACCCATTTGCATTGATAGTCCCCTAAGAGTCAAATTTTCTTCCACATATTGATGTCATCAGTTTACTACTTATCATTTCTAACTTTGTTTCTTATAGGCACACAATCATGCATTTTGTCTGGGTAATAGTTTTCTTTACAGGTCGCCTCTTTGAGGCCTTCCCAAGGCCTCTCACATTCCAGAAGAGTATGGACATTATGTTAATGGGCAAAGATAACGCAGCTGACCGATGAAAAGAGCTGGGGACAAGAGAGACCCAGCTTTGTTGAGTATCAGAAAGTTCTCCTTGATGCACCGTAAAGGTAACCATAAAGTATCAGAATAGAACAAAGAGCATTGGTCATACGACCAACGCAACTGTCAGGGGGTAGTGACATCTTATTCATGAGGAGAGATAAGCCAGAATCATATTTTTTGAGGCGAAGGGGATATAGATTAGAAAATATTATAATAAGACAACTTAGGTAGATCCTGAAGTTCCAAAAGGGATACATAAGAAAGCCCACTCAGACCTAAGAGTAGGATTAATATTGTAGCACATAACGGCAATTTGAGAGGAAAGGAGATATAGCTATCTCTCAAAATTCTTCCTGCAATTTTCGTGGCTTCTTGTCTTTGTACTCGTCATATTAGACTATTTCTAAAACTTGTTGTGCCATCTTCTCGCATCGATGGAGCTCTAGTGACTTCAATTTCCCTATTGGGTTTGCCAATCCACCTGCTTCGAATAACAGTCTGCATTTCTTCCCCAGTTCATTGACCTGAGCTGTTGTTAGAGAGTTGATGAAGAGTATATTTGCTGTAGTGAGAGAATTTTTCACTAACCCTAGAGATTTTATCTTTTTCTTTCACGGTCTAGCACTGCATATGCCGGGCGATGTTCCCATGCTTCTGCATTTCTTGGTGATTGAGAGTGGGTTTAGGATATGGTTTTGGTTTTATTCAGCCCGATCGCCTTTTTGAGACCCTTTGCATGCATTAAGGATCCTTTCAAATGCCCTCGTGACAGGAATTACTAGCTCAGTTTCCATCAAGTTCACGCTCTTGGAGACCATTAATGGAGACTGTGATGGCATAATATTTGATTTCAGAAGCATGGAGCTGATTGTATATATTTAGGCAAAATGATTGTTCCCCTCCTTGCAACAATATGTTGACTGGTGTGCATCCATTAGTAACAACTACAATATTGGCTGAAGATTTTTGAGGATCTAGGTATGCTAGAAAGCATTCGTGCATTTAACCTAATTGCCCATTGTATGCTCTCTTTATTTTAAGTTTATGTTATTTGTTGTTGGCAGTTCATGAAGATGGCGATAGCTGTATTACGATATGGTTGCCAGATCCATAGCCCTTCACCATATTTTGATCTTTCACTTTTTCGATATAATCTTAAGGTCCGATCAATTCAGTCAGATTCTATGCTTTCTCATATATCTGAAAATTGGGATTGTTTATTTTTACTGATTTTTTATTCATCATCATAACTTCATTGTGAACAAAAGTGGCAGTTCTTTTTTGTTTGAAGGTCAACTTCTACTATTTCTAATTTCATTTTGTCATCGGTGAAACTAATGAGGTTTAAGAGTCCTGGTTGCTTTCTATAAGTTAAGTTTGCTTCATACGCACACAAAAACATAGATGTATTTTTGGGGTGTACTGCAACCATGCTACAGCAGTAGCTACAACCACCAGTACATGATGATGGCGGCCATTAGTTTAACAGAAATAACATACTGGTACCAATCACTGAGCCATATGTAGTTGACAACTTATGTTATTTGAGTATTATGTTTGTAAATTTTATATTTGTATATTGTGCTGTATTATCAAATTTTTAAAATTTATGATGTATAATCTAGGCCATACAGTTATGATTTCAAAGACATTGTTAAAACACTAAAATGACCTATTAAACTTTAAAACTGACGTCATCAGTAGTCATAACTCATAATATATGTGTCGTTGCATGTGCTTGCTAAGTTTCAGAAAAGATATAAGCATGGATTAGATGTTAACATGCCTTTCTGAAAATGTTAAGATTTATTTACTGTATTAGGTTGTCAATCTTGACAAGCTTTTACAATTCATATAATATAAATCCCAACTTGAGCAGAGTTACCTTCTTGGACTCCTTAGAGTTCAGCAACTTAAGAATCCCTTTCTAATATCATAATGACCATTTAGTACTTGGCATAAATGACATGTTGGTATTAATCAATGAGTCGTATGCAGTTGCCAACTTACACCATTTGAGTATTTTGTTTATAAATTTTATATTGGTATTTTGTGTGATATTGTCGAATTGTAGAAGTCTTGAAGTGTACATGTAGCATTCAGTCCGACACTCTCGTAGAGATTCGTAAAACATTGGAATGACCTATTAAAGTTTCATAATAACGTGAATAATGCCTTAACCTATTCTTTTTGATATATCTCATGCTATTTCTTATGGGTTTGTCCGATAATAGTTTAGCTATATGAATAGAAAGATATAATTAATTCAACTTCCCACTATTTCCATTTCTTATGTTCCCCTTTTCTATTTGTAGTTGAATTGCTGAAATCAAAACTGATGCCACCCATCTAAAACCGATATTGGAGGGATAGCAAACCATACTTACGTGTAAAGCTATCTCTATAGTCCGAGGTGTAAGCTGAATGACCCATAGAGGGAAAAATCATTAATTTTTTCACCCAAGGATGGTCAAACTATGCTGAACTAGCTGATTCAGGGTGTACAAAACCAGACCGGTTGGGGATCAATATGGTTTAGTCTATTTGTTTGAGATGGGGCTGGTTTGGTCATGCAGTGGTTTAGACTGTCTTTACCCGAGTTTTAATTGTTGGCTATAGATCAAAGCTTTGACCTGACTTGGGTCATGATGGAAGTATTCTATTTGGGTTGAAATAATGTAGGTGGGCTGGGCCATGATCTTGAATAAGAATTTTTTGAGAGATTGGTCTTTTTCTTGATGCTAGTTTTTTAAATCATTGTGAAAATTAACCGGTAAGAATTGTAAATATTGGATTTGATTAATTAATTGGAGATTTATAGGGAATGAATCTTGCAAAATAGATAAATTAGGGACAAAAGGGTGACCTAAAATGAGCCATGGGTGGATTTGATTAATTAATTGGAGGTTTTTGTATGTTGTTGTCCTTGACCAACCCATTGCCACCCCTGCCGACATACATGTACACATACACACGCACACACACTTATACTGTAGGTTACCTTTCTCTGTTCTTTTTTGAAATATCAAATTTATATTCTTATGTTGTAAAATCTTTGTTTATCTATTCTACTATCTGGCATTCACTCAATGACCGTATCAAGTGCAAAATGTTTGATTTTACAATGTTCTATTCTCTTCATGCATTCCTTTCCTGTTTATCTTTTTTTTAAATGTTGATGGACGGTCATTTTTGAACATAATAAAGAATTTATAGGTTAATAGTTTGGTAAATCACATGGAATGAAGTGGTAAGGAGAGACTAGGTATTGCTCCATCTTTCAGAAAGTTTGGCCCTAAGCAGATGGAATGGAGGAAAGGGATTTGTATAGGCAACCCAATTGGTTTGGGATTTAAGGATTAGTTGAGTTTATGTTAATAGTTTGGTCCAATTGACAATGACGGTCTTCTAATTTTTGATCTACATAAGCAGAATGTTTTCTATGCAACATATGTATATTTCTGTTGACCATCACTCCATTTGTCTGGTACTCATGCTATGATAGCACCAAATACTGTCTTCGGAGTATGGGAAGAAGTCACTAAGAGACATGGTAACCATAAAATCTAAATGATCGGTACGCCTAATGAGCATATATTTGTTTGTGCATACGTATTTTACCATTTTGGAGCATTGTACATCATAAATTGTGCAATTTCTATCATAAGCTGGCATCATCTTGTTTGTTAACCAGCTTCAGATGTGATACTCTCCTGGTATATAATATCCTTTTATCAAAATATTAGTGTTACTTTGTTGTCTCAAACTCATGGTTAAACCAGGTCCCATAAAAATAGACAAGCTTATGCCAAATTTTGAGTTGATAGAAAACCTATACTCCTGTATTTATTATTTTGATTTCCATATTTTATCCATATTGTGTCAGTTTTGGTCTTGTCCTCAAGTAAGGTGGGATGTGACGTGTGAGACAATTAGAGTACAAATCACAAGTCTAAGAATTTCTTTCTTATTATAAATTTGTTTTTACACTGTTATAATGCTTATAATAATGAATAGTTTTTTCTATCTGGCTTGTAAGAGAGTTAACATGTAGGTTTAATGGTTCTTATCATTGCAATTATGTTATGACCATTGCTTGATGGTTGCTTTTGTCCTTTTGTAGCTGATTTCAGTAGTAGGTGGCAATAGACCCTCCACTGAACATCCAGTAGAGTTCATCTCAAGGAGGCAACCAAATGTCCTCAAGTTCAAGATAAAATCAGGTACACCTCAGATGACTAATTGATCAAAGTTTTAGGGAGAATCCTTGATAGGTAATAATACCACTAGTTATGACCTGATTCTTTCATCCTATGCTGGGACAAGGTGCCTGCTTGTGCTTTTTTGTTTTGGTGATGCTTGTGTTTCAACTACCACTCGTGTTCAGCCTCCCTAACAACCATCAGTTACTGCTTTCTCATATTTTGTAAGCATATTTTTGCTGAGATACCACTGTATTGTTCTTCATTTTATGGACATGTCCTAAATATTCCTATCAATGCCTCTTCATTCTTCCATGGAGTCACTGCTGCTTTCGTTATTAAAGACCAGCTAAATGCGAGCATTTTACCCAAATAATCTGATGAGAAAACCTGACATCTTCATGAACTATTTTGTAATTTCTGCTGTGTACTTTTATAAGCCCGCTAGTTGATGGAGACTGACATGAATATCCGTCACTCATGTTT
Source organism: Cocos nucifera (assembly GCA_006176705.1). NCBI lineage: Eukaryota > Viridiplantae > Streptophyta > Magnoliopsida > Arecales > Arecaceae > Cocos > Cocos nucifera. The sequence continues at coordinate 131,178 of QRFJ01000252.1, forward strand.
ACAACAGACTCAATGATGAGTATGTAGGCTGTTTTAAAAAAATCCATATATTGCTTTGTTTAGTGAATTAAGTGGGACTTTGATTCTTTTGTGCAGGACCTGAGGCTGGTGTTTCTGTTGGCAGGCCGAAGAGAATTTCGACGTTCCTGTTCCATCCTTACCATTGGCGCTTTCCATCCAGCAGACAGACATGCAACCAACTGTTGTTAATATACATTTCCGAAGATGAAGTTGTACCTTTATCTTGTATTAGTTCTTGCAAGAGTAAAGTACCAAGCAGCACTACTTATTTGAAGTGCTAAAAAGAGTACAAAAGCCAATGTTAAAACAAATTGTGCAATTCTTCTTCTTGGGCAAGATTTTGAGAATTTCAGGGTCATGCAAACTGAATCGTTTCTGTATAGATTACCTAAATACCTTCCCTGATGATATATAAAGAACACAGGTGGAGCACATTCTCATTGTTGGATCATCAGCAAATTCTTTATATTCTTCCTAATGGGTAAATTATTGGGGACAAATTGATGAGTCTCTATATAATTTTGTCAAGTAACAAATTTGGTATACAACCAATAATTCTTGCATTGCAGGCCATATTCTTGCTTTGATTGGTGTTTGTCCAGTCCCTCTGCTACTTGGAATTTCGCAAAAAATTGTTCCACTTGGAGGTGAGCCAATCGTCGTCAACCTAGCCAAAGTCATAATTTCTTTTGGTCTACTACATTGAGAAAATGTACAGAACAAATTTGCAAATGTTCTCCCTTGTATATCTTGTGGCAATAGAAACGAGAGGGGTGCTTCTGAGTTGTTTTCTTTCCTGTTTCTTTTAATCAGTTGGAAATCATGATCCAGCATGTCACAAAAGTGTGAAAGTAAGATGTTAACTTGCCATCTTCTGTTCATAAAAGCCTCAGTAACCAAGAGAAATTAGAGTAAGCTATACTGGAGAAGTTGTTTCAATGGCGGGAATGGACAACCCACTTGCTTAACCTTGAAGGATGATTAACCAATCGAAGGGTCAAAAAAACCTGGTCTTGGACCTTAATTTGAAAAATGTAAGAAACTGGCCTGAGAAGCAACCATTGTTTCGAATGATGGTGTTATAACCATTATAATGGCCGTTATAATGGTTTTGGCTACCTCTGATATGTTAGTGATAAATAACATGAAAAAATTACTGTTATTTTTTAATTATTTACTGTTATTTTTTAATATAATGGAGTACCATAAATATAAATATTTTGTATTTTCTATTGAATAAAATAAAATTTTAAATTTATATTTTTTATTCGAAATTTCTTCTCAAACAATAGGATGGTCCAAATATAATATTATCTCATTCAGAAAAAGAAAAAAAAAAGTTGTTATTAAAATCAATGGTTCTAACTATGCAAATTAAAGTGGCGTTCCAGCAAGCTATATCCAGTTTAGTTCATCTAAACAATGTACTATTCGTAGATTAAGCTCAAGATGAGATCCAGAAACATAGCTCAAATCCAAGCCACCTTAAGCTTGGATTTGATTGATGTTGCTCTGCTCATCTGTAGCTTGTCTTGGAGGACAAGCCTTGGTGTAAGATTGCTCCATTATAATCTTGAGATCATGAATTTGAAATGCGGAAATAACCTCTTTGCATGTAGGGTAAAACTGTGCATGTTCATCCCCAAATCTCATAATGGTATGAGCCTCGTTCATTGGGCTACCTTTATTCTATTATATTGCTCTCCTCCATTCAAGATTGCAAAATCACAAAGAGACTTGTTACAATCAGGTGAAATAAGATCAATGCTCTCCATCATTTGACTTTGCTAAAAGCTATGGAGATATTTTACCTGAAGAGATTGACAAAGAGAGAGATTGGAGCTACCTTGGAAGCTGTATTAATTTCATCTATAATTTGCATGCTTGCTAGTTTGCTGATTTCTTTATAGTAAGCAATCAATGTTGATCCTAAGTTTGATTTTGATGAATAACAAAATATTTAAATAAATGATTGATACTAATAAGATATTTAAGTATTTGGGAAGAGATTTCAGGAAACTAAAATCATATTTCAAATATGCTCAAGACTTCCATCTTAAAGATTCAAAGAAGCAAGATTAAAGAGATCAAGCCATGTAAATTTTAAGAGAAGAAAGTCTGCAGTCGATTCTTAAAGAATTTGAGTCGACTCTGGTACAATTTCAAATTTTGACATAAGTCTCGAGTTGACTTAAGAATTCTTAGAGTCGACTCTAGCATTTCTAGCCGGCACAGACTCGAGTTGACTTCCACAAATCTCAAGTCCACTCTCTCAAGAAAAATAAAGAGATGGTTTTCTACGAGCAATCTTCAAGTCGACTATCGAAGACCTCAAGTTGACTCTAGATCTGCTAAAGCTGACTCTACTGCAGCTGACAACTCCAATAACTAGTTTTTGAGAAGTCATAAAAATGCACAGAACTTCTCTAACAGCTATTTCTCAACTCTTGATGGCTAGAAATTCATTTTTAGAGATATTAACAAAGATTTATAGATGATTAAACCATTATTGAAGTAAGAGAACTCAAGAGAACCAAAAGATACAAGAAAGGCAATAAAAAAGCTCCCAAAATTCTTGTCATACATTAAGTGAGCAATCAAGAATAGAGATTCAACTCCAACCACCTATTTCCTATGCATTCAAGTGATTTTCAAGAGGAAGACGAGGGCATTTATTGCAAAAACTTCTCACCTCCTCAAATCAAGCTTACTCGACTCTCTATTTGCTCTTTAATGAGCTTTGAGTTTGTGTTAATTTTTCTATTCAATATTTCTATTTGTAACAAGTTTCAATTTGGATTGAAATTTAGGAAATAGGCTCATCCAAGCTTGGATTGGATTTTTACAAACCTAGGAGTGGTTTGGAAAAATATTTTGGTTGGTGAGCCCACAAAATCAACTAAATTTAGATTGTGAGACCAGAAAACAATCATATTGTAATCTGGATGATTAAAGTTAAATTTTCAAGAGGTTGCTTGGGAAGTAAATGTAAGTATTGTGCTTGACACCAAATCACCACAAAATTTAGTCTTTATGTGTGTGGCTTTAATTTCCCTTTGCTTGCTTTTTTTATTGCTTCATATTTTTATCATACATTCATTGCTTCCACTATATATATACATAGTTAAATCACCTCGTGCACATATCTATTTTTAAGTTGAAAAAGTTTTTAAAACCCAATTTACCCCCCTAAGTTGTCTCATTAAGCAACAAGTGATATCAGAGCAAGCACTTTTTCACTTGTTTATCTAGTAATCTTAAGGAAAAGATCAGATGACAACCTAACTGAATATTTTTCTTACTAAAGGATGGTCCACAAAGAGACCATCTTTATTTAATAGTCCTAACTACACTTATTGAAAGGCATGCATGTGCATTTTCATATAAGCACTTGATTATGACCTTTGGAATATTATAATCAATGGTCCACACATGCCCATCATCATAGTAGATGGCATTGTTACTCCCAAACCGAAAAAAGATTGGGATGATAATAATAAAAGGATGGCCCAATTGAATGCTAAAGCTATGAACGTACTTTATTATTCATTTGATGCTAATAAATTAAATCAGATTTCTACTTGTATTTTTGCTAAAAAAATATGGGATAAACTTGAGGTTAGCCATGAGGTATCAATCAAGCAAAGGAATCCAAAATTAATTAACATGCTAGTGCATAAGTATAAATTATTTTAGATGGAACCAACTGAATCAATAACTAAAATTTTACTTGTTTTATTGATATTATAAATGGCCTTAAAAGTTTGGGGAGATCTTATTCTAATAGTGATCTTATTAGAAAAATTCTTAGATCTCTTCCAAGAGCATAGGAGGCAAAGGAAACAACTATACAAAAAGCAAAGAATCTCAACACCTTACCTCTTGAAGAACTTTTTGGTTCTCTCAAGACTCATGAGTTAACCATAAAACAAAACATTAAGGAAGAGGAAAAGAAAAGGTAGACTATAGCTCTCAAATCTACTGCCAAAGAAGAAAAAGAGAGTGAAGACTCAAAGGAAGGAGATGAAGATGAGGAGATGGCACTCATCACAAGAAAGTTCAAATGCTTCATGAGAAGAAAAGTCATAACTTCAAAAGAAGGCCATTCTCCAAAGATGAGCTAAGTAGAGGAAGAGAAAATGATAAGGATAAAGAACCACCCACCTGCTTTGAATGCAAGAAGCCAAGATACTTCAAGATAGACTATCCCCTATTGAAGAAATCCTCTAAAAAAATGAAGAAAAAAGCAATGATGGCCACTTGGAGTAATAGTGATGAGTGAAGTCTAGATGAGAAAGCTCAAGAAGAAGTGAATCTATGCCTCATGGCACAAGAAGAAGAGATAAGATCTTAAAATTAATCTAAATTTTCATTTGATGAATTATAAGAAGTCTTTTTTGATTTGCTTGATGAACTTAAAAATCTTGGTTTGAAAAATAAAAATCTTAAGATTTTAAATCAATCCTTGATCAAAGAAAAAGAAGAGATTTCAAAAGAAAAGGAATCTTTATTTAAAGAAAATTAGGAGTTAAATAAGGAAGTTGAAAAATATAAGTCTATAATTGAAAAATTTACTAATAGCTCTTAAAAATTATAAATGATATTAAGTAACCAAAGAACTATTTTTAACAAGACTAATCTTCATTTCAAACCTCAAAAGAAACAACAATTCTTAAAGAAATTTTTTTATCAAAGAACCATCCACTATCTTTCAAAACATTTCATTCTTAAAAAGGTTTGGATTTTAAAAGGAACCATTGACCCTATGATTGATTTTGATGATTCTAAAATATTGAGTATAGATAATACTAATCATATATTTAAGAATGAATGTAGGTCTTTTTAGGTATTCAAATTAAAAAAAATAATTCATGAAAAAGATCTTCTCAAAAGACACTAAGTCAAGGATTTTAAAGGAGAAAATTTAAGCTTAAGACTTATTGGAGTCGACCCCAAAAAGCAAAGAAGCCGATCCCTGCATTGAAACAGGCTAAAAATTAAGGTATCTTAAGTTTTAGGAAAGACAAGAGTCGACCCCAAGAAGATTAGAGTCAACCCTGGCACATTGGAGGAGATTGGCATGATCTTGAGTCGACTCATTCCTAGCACAAGTAGACTCTCTCAGAGGAAGATAAAGAATATATTTTTTTAGGATGCCCAATTGGAGTCGATCCCAACAATCAAGCTAACTCAAGCACAAGCCAAGCCGACTCTCACAGAAAAATATTGAGAGCACTATTTTTAGATTTTGAGATCAAATCGACTCCTAGGACAGTCGAGTTGACTCAGAAGCAATTGGAGTCAACCCAAGATCGGGACAAGTATAACAGCTAGTTTTTTGTAGCTTCTCAAATGGCTATTTCTCTACACCAACAGCTAGTCCAAGACTTTCAATAGTCAAAACTTTCTCTCCAACCATCACCAAGAGTATTAAAGGCTATAGAAATATTTGGAAAGTAAGATCAAGGGATTTTAAAGAGAAAATATTTCATATTAGAGTGAGTTTCATTGCACATCAAAAGAATAGATAAAAGAAAGGAACTAAGCCTTGATCTCAAAAGGCATTCAAGAGCAATCTTCACCATCATCTCCAGCATCCTCTCAAGCTTTTAAAAAAGAATGATCAAGCTTCAAAAGTGCCAACCTTTCAACCTCTTCTTCGCACTTAAAGAGTTTATTTTTCTATTTTGTTTTTGAATTGAACTTCATTCTCTTGTATTTTTGTTTTCTTTGTAAGTTTATTTGAAAAAAGAAACTTGGGGATTAGACCCGTCCAAGCCCGAAATTGAATATTGTAGGTTATGATTGGTAAGCTTGTAAAACCAACTAGATTGATTGTAAGCCCAAAAATAATCGGTGTAAGGCTATGATTGGTGATTCCAAAAAATCAACTAGATTTGTTTGTGAGTTTAAAAATAAATACACTATAATCAAAAAAATTATAGTAAAAATTTTTAAGAAAAGCTTGGAGAGTGGATGTAAGTTCGGCGTTGCACTAAACCACTATAAATATTTGTATATTTGTATTGTGCCTTTTCTTCTTACTTTACTTATTTTATTATTTATTTAACTTTGTTTTAAATCTTTGCATAGCATCATACATGTATCTTGAATCCGCTGTTACTTGAATTATATAGATCACAACCACTTAAGTTGACTAGCACATACTTGTCTAAAACTTAATTTAATTAAGATTTTAAAAGAACCCAATTGACCCCTCTCCCTCACTCTCTTTTGGATTGCTACTGAAGGAAAACCAGCAGGATTCTAAGCATGCTTTTCGAAACTTTTTCGAAATATATAGCAGTGGAAGTAAAATTAATCTATATTAATTCTATGCATGCTATGATCTAATCATAGAACCCTACTCAGAATCTTTGACATGTTAATATGCATTAAAAAATATATATATTTTTGATCAATAAATCATATTTACTGAAGGATCTATGTTCAGAATATAGTATCTGTACACGAATAGATGATCACCGCAATCTGGATCCACCAAAAAATCGCTCTCATGACATGCTACAGTCGCACACGTCTCCGGCCTTTATGGTGAGTCCACATAGAGCATCTAATCCTAATCAGTTCCTTCGGAGTGCTAGCTCCTCTCTGGAGCCTTGGATAGCCGATCTTCATCGATCCAATCGATGAACTGCTTTTGATCTTCTGGATGCTTCGAAAATCAGAAAACATAATGAAGGAGGACGAGATGATGGTGAAAGCTAGTGGAGATCTCTCACTCAAACTCTCCACCTAAATCTAGAGTCCCCACTCTAGGATTCAGCATACACCCTTAAGAACCTTGACACTTCTCTCTTTGGAAAAAACCTCACGCCAAAAGAGATGCGCCCCTCTCTGATTTCTATCATACAGAAATTCCTCTTATACCTCTCGCACACCCATGCACTACCAAGGCTTCTCATCAGATTTCTCATGTAGATCCCTCTCTCACATGCCTAGAAAAAATCCATTTTTATAGGCGTCTATGCATGGGAGGATAAGGATAGGTTTGGTCGAACTTATTTCAATCAATCTCTTGAATTCAAAATTCAACAGGACTCCTAATCCATTTTAGTGCAAATTCCAAGAGGCTGACACATAGAAGGACTCTCCTTCTATGCATCCATACCTAGAACGCACAAAAATATGTTAGAGAAAGAGAGCTTTAGGTGTAGAGATGAGGATAAGAGGGAATTAGGAAGTTTCAAGCAAACTAACCAACACAAGTTGAATTCAAAAATCAACTTGCTCTCAATTTGATATGATCCAATGCTTGGACCAGGTTAAAGGCATGAATAGAGAAGGTGCAAACACTCTTCTATCATGGATAAATCTCATGCACATTCACAATGTGCGTGGAGAAAAAGAACAGGTCAAAGTACCATGGCGCAGGGAGATTTAAAATTCAAACAAGCTTTAAATTGGTCCAAATCGATTTCAACCAAATCAATTTATCTTGACCAATAAAATTAGGATAAACCTAATTAGATTAGGCTTTAACTTAACTTAATTAATTTTTAATCAAATTAAAAATTAATCGAATCCAACCTCTAATCAAATCAAGGTCCATCTCCCTAAGTGATTAGATCATTACATGATCTGATCAGGTCAAACCTAATTGAATTAAATTCATTTAGACTTGATCAATTTCTCATCACTTAATCAAATTAAGCTAATCAGCAATCTAATAGATAATTAATCCTCTAATAATAACCGAATCCTAATTCAGTGGAATCCTTTGATCAACCATTAGATTAGGTAGGAACTTCTATTGTGTGTGACCCCATAAGTTTGAATCCTAAGTCGGTAGCACAGAAACTAATTTTCTATACCAATTGATGTGATCATTTAGCAATGGTATCCAACGTTCAGATAGGTTGAAAATCATAATGCATCATTGATGAACCTGTGGCATATGGTTATCGTATAATTCATCCTCTTGACCATGATGCTCATAGGATGATCTAGGATTAACTGTCAATCCTAAAAATTTATCCATATTATATTTCAAAATTCAGCATCCATCATATGGATTATCCTGATCAAGAATTTGCTAAATTAAAATATAGTGATGTACTTACTCCAATACTTGGAGGGGTCAATCCCATCTTGACTCATCTACCGACAAGCCAAGTATTTGACTGCACCCAGTAGCCTTCCATTACTAAATTAGAAATTCAGATAGTCTGATACCTAAGTACAGTAAGTTGCTTGTAAGTCACCATGGTGATCTCAGATCTAAAGGATACATATATCCATATCCTTCACGAACAATTTTAGCAGAAGAGAGCTCCATAGTTGGATCATGGTTAGTGAAATGTATCCCTATATTTCACCTGCATTCCATAGTTGGATCATGGTTAGTGAAATGTATCCCTATATTTCACCTGCATACCATAATAGCATCACCATGCTTCTTGGTTAAGAGAACAACCAATACTTATGGCACACAATAACCTACTCTTGATTAACGTAGTCGTCCTAGGTAACAATAAATTATTTGGTCGTGATTAGTTTAAGGACTAAATGATAAATCCTTCTTTATCAAGTCTAAATAGTCCTAAGAATTTCATCACAGAGAGTTCATTACAGGAAGATGCACAAAATGATGAAATTACTAGAATAATAATTTTATTTAATTAAAATTTAAGTATAAATTATATTTAGCTCAACCATCTATAATCTAGATGATTAGCTTTAGGATACATTTTCCAATAGCTACCTTCTAGGCAATAATTGGTATTAGAGTAGGTGCTCTGATATTTGATTATTAACTAGTAGTCTAGAGTGAAAGATCACGACAATCCAAATAAAATCTTTGCTTAATAAAGACTATTCTATTGATCGACCTCCAATATTTAATCAATCAAATTATAGTTATTGAAAAGCATGTATGTGCATCTTCATACAAGTACATAATAATATGTTATGAAAAATTATAATCAATGACTCACATACTTCCAATGCATTGATTAAGCGTGATAAAAAAATAGCCCAACTAAATATTAAGACCATAAATATACTTTATTGCTCTCTAGATATTAATGAGTTTAATATAATTTCTTCATGTATTTTAGTAAAATAAATATGAAAGAAATTGAATATAATTTTTGAGAGATAAAATCAAAGAGAAATATCAAGTTTCTAAAAATATAAGGAAGCTTATCCCAACTTATGCCACATGGCATATAAGGATGAAAAAAAGAAGAAGAAGAAACAAAGGAAAAAGAATGTGCTGATTAAGGGGGAGCAAGGGGGAAAAAATAAAGATGAAAATGAAGAATGAAAAGTAGACCAACTATGCTTGATGGATAAAAAGGAGGAAATTATTGCAAATTTGTGCATCATGGCTCATAACAACGAGGTAAATAATGAATACCCTCCCAAATTTATATTTGATGAGCAATTTGAAGCCTTTAATGATTTAATGGATGAATATAAAAAAATAGAACTAAAAAATAAAGAAATTAAATCTTCTTTTAGCTGATGAAAAGAGTAAACTTTTGATAGAAAAAGAATATTTTTTTAAAAAAATAATTCTTTAGCTAAAGAAAAAGAAGTACTTCTTAAATCTGAAAAATATTTAGTTGAAGAAAATATTAAGTTGAAAGAGGAATCTAATAAATTAAAACTTTTTATTGAAGAAAATAGGAAAATTACTAAAAAAGATCTCTTTTGGAAGAAAATGCAAAATTAAGAAAAGAGATTAAAACATTAAATCTTATGTTTAATAAATTTACAATTGATTCTCAAAAGCTTTAATCTATTTTAATCAATCAAAAAATTATTTTTGATAAAGCTAGAATTTATAATAATTTATTAAAAAAATATGAATAATAAATTTAGCAAAACTTCATTTGAAAATTATTCTATTATATATTTTAAATATAATAAAGTAGAGCATAAAATTTTAGAATGTAATATTAAAAGAATTGATCATACTTTAATCAAACAAATTTAGGTTTCCAAAGAAACCATATGCTCTAACCTCAATAGATCTAAGATGGCATGGGTACCAAAAACTAGAAACTGATTTTTGCAGGTAGATAGCATCCAATGAAATAAAAAGAGAAAAATTTTCAAGGATGGATACTTTGAAATAAAAATGGATGGGTAATGATGTTTGGTAAAAGTTATACTTTTTTATACATCATACCATCAATATCTACTAAATTTATTCGAGTAATTGATTGATTTTGATGTTTTATCATTGCTTATAATGTTTTGAATGTTTGAACATATTGATTTTATATTAAATTTAAAATCAACATACTATCTTCGATGCATCATGTTTAGCTGATATGAGCTTAAATTCTCCTCAAATTAAGCATGCTCTCCATATCACATTATTCCTTGAAAAACTTAAATTAAAATAAGTATGATTATATAAGGATCTTATTGATTACAAAAACTATAAATTGAACTAATTTTTGATATTCCCCCATAAGATGGTTAATTATTGAAATTTCTCCCAAAAAAATATTGCATGATCTAAGCACTTAAAGATAAGATAGTACCTATAAAAGATCAAGTACTTAAAGTGTTGATTTGCATTGCATCATAGGTTGAACTCCTAAGGATTTCAAAATTTTATAGTTGAACTAAAACTCATAAAGCCTATATCTAGATACCCTTTATTATGATCTCATTTTAATTACTGATTAATTGAGTCCTTAATTGATTAATTTTTAATCACCCAACTTGATTTGAATATCATACTTGACCCTCAATTTGATTGAAAATTAGTTTTTATTGAATTCGATCAAATTTCTTTGATTTAAAACTCCTTAAACTATTTTTTGTATCAATGAGTTGACTTGAAATAGAGGAGAGTCAACTCGTGAGCTAACTAGAAATTCTAAAATAGTTCTGTGAGAAGTCAACCCTAGTTTTACTGGAGTCGACCCCTCGATAGGAGCCAACTTGAATATGAGACGAGTCGACCTCTTTGTTAGGACAGGATTTTATAACCTAAGTTATCCCGTAGCTCAGCTCTTTCATCTTTGCTTCTGCCAAGCCAAAACTCCTTCCAAGCCTTCCTCTATCCAAACCAAAACTTCTCCTCCTAATTTCTCACTCATTTTTCCATGATTTGATCTTTATGGCACCCCCACAAGTCAATGACCCAATAAAAGAAGCGATCTTGCTCGCATATTCAAGGCCCTAGCTCCTCCTCCATGCCTCCTTTTGTTTCGTGAATACTGTTCAAAGCATCGAGCAGAGCATGAAGCTTTATCCCAGCTAGTTGTAGTGCCCTCTCCACCACCAACTATACCCTCTTCTTCCTAGGTAACCCCCTCCTATACTCCAGTGTCATCTAGAGTTATCTCAATTGGGAGGAATGTTGATTTGGGATTTTTGGAGAAAGAAGATTTTGGTTTTAGACAGAAATTAAAGAACCTAGGTTGCGAGTTTTTCTGCTCTTTGAATGTATTCACTTACCCTAACCTAGTTAGAGAACTACCGGGGATGGTGCAATTGAATCAAAAGTCAAAGGTGTCCTTGATAATATCATAAAAATAATAATAAAAGCATTAATTTATAAAATATTTTTTTATTGTTAAAGAATTGATGCTTTTATTTATCTTTTGCAAGAAAGATGATTATCGATGAAAAGTGCTCGATTTATGAGTTAAAACAAAGAAAATTTGGAGCAAATCAAACTTAAATTAGTCCCAAAATGAGGATTCAAAAGAAAAAGAAGAAAATAATTAAAAAAATATAAAAAAGTCAGACCAAATTGCCCCTAAAAATTGATTTTAAGTCGGCCAATGCATGATGGATCGACCAGCTAGTCCATGAAGTTAGGCATAGTCCGCCAGCTAGATCGGTGCAGCCAACCAGCATGGCGCATGTGGTAGGCATGGACCCTTAAAGGGTCCATGAAATATCCCATGCAGCTAATAAGGGTAAGATCATAATTTCAACAAGCATGGCACATGGCAATTGGTGGGGTCTTTAGTGCATCTGGTCCATGGCGGTCTACGAACATAGCAATGCACCATTTGATGGTTGAGGCAGCTCTCGATCAAGATCTAATAGTTGGTAATAAATCCAACTTGATTTAGCTATCCAGACTCCTTTGCACCATCTAACGGTCAAAATGCTTCTGATCAGAAGATCCAATGGCCCAGAATGGATTTGGACCTTAATTAGGCACTAAGCGATGGATTTTTGTGCAATCTAAGCTGTTTAACTATGATCCAACGGCTAGAATTCTACATAGGCAGCATGAATTCAAATCAAATACAAAATCTCTTGTTTCTCTCCTAATTTAACTCAAATTCTCTCCTATTAACAACTATAAAAACCACCCTAAGCCACTATAAACCCATCAGCCTTCTCTACATGCCACAGCCTCCCAGGCCTTCTTGGCCCTCTCTCCCTCTCTCTCTTTCTTCTCCAAACTGCAACCCCCTTCCCCCCTCTTCTTAAATTAAAACTGCAGCCTCCTCTTTCTCATCTCTTTCTCTCCAAACTTTCTCCCCCCTTCCTTCTTCTTCCAAATTTCCACAATCAAAAGCTTCAGTCTACTTCTCTACAAAATCTCCTCTTCTTGCTTCTGATCCCTGCTCTAAGCTGTTGGAAGGAAGACTTAGAGCTCCAAGATGAACATTTTAGCGAGAAGCTTCCTCATGACTGACTAATCATCTAAGTTCTAAGAGATCACTATATCTTAGTTTGACAGTATATTATTTTTTTCTATCTTTTGTATTTCTTTTTAATTTTACAATAAAGACTATTTTTTTATTATATTTTTGTATCTTTAATTTTCTTGCATGAGATTAATCTAGAATACTTTATGACCCTTGAAATGAGCCATGATCTATAGGTACGACTCATGCTTTTGGAATAAATTATCTTTGATTTAATTTTTTTTTACTATATCTAAATCAATTTTGATTAGCCTATAACTTTAAGGGATGGGCTGTGATCCAAGAATGCAGGCTATGCTCTCTAAAATAAGTTACATCTTTATTGATTAGATACCAATCAAAGATATATTAAAAAGGATATGAGCTATCTAACAAAAAAATAGTTAAGATCCTGAGAATCCACCTCCATACCTGAAATTCAATCTTTATTCAAATTATTTATTTACTTCATTTCTTAATTAATTCAAGTAGCCTTTTCATTAATTTTAATTTTACTTTTAATTTAAATTCAAATACCTTAAATGCAATTAACACAATCCCTATAGATTCGATCCTAATTTATCCTATTTATATAGTTTGAGTTAAGGTTTATTTTTGACTACTTATGATAGCGATCAAATTTTAGCATCATTCTAAAAATCATGATTTAGTTGCTTTAAAAAAATAATAATAATAATTTAAAAATATAAAAAAATAATTTTAAAAAATAAAAATAAAATAAAAAATTTTAAAAATTTACACTAACATTGCATAAACTATATAGGGGATTAGAGATCTAACTACAAAATCTAACAAGTGAGACCAACTAATTTAAGTTTGATAGTGTCACTTAACTTGGACATCTTGACTTTTTGCATCTCATCTTCATAACATACTTTAAGGGCACTTAATCTAATTAAACAAGATAAGATGAGAATTTGATTAATCTTTCTTAGCCCAAAATCCATAAACCTTCATATTGCATTAACCCAACCCTAATTTAAAATCAATTAGACGTTGGCCCTTAAGGACTCTTGAGCTCAATAGGATAAGAAAATCTAAAAGTTGGATCGGATTAGGGTTAGTCAATTTGACTGGTGTCTAAGACAAGTGATTCAGGGATCACATTCCGAAGGAAGGTGGTTACTTAATTAGTTCCGTTAGTTTATCTAGCCAACTTAGTTCATGTCTAAGAAAAACAACAAGGGGAACTCCATCAATCTTACACTTACCTGACCAGTTGAGTGGCTGATCTTTTACCTAAAGGGCTTAAAGGTGACCTTGATAGTTAGGAGTTGTCTAAACCTAGAGTAACCTTTAGCCAGGATTGACCACATAACTTGATTGTTAACTAACATCAAACCTAACTAAAACTCTTCACATCTATTCCTTAGATTTAAGGCTCTCTTCATAATTTCTTTTATCCTTTTCTTTTATTAAAATACTAAAATTATCTATATTTGCCCTAAGGTATAATTGTAGGGTTTATGCTTGGACGTTGCTTATTGCAATGTGAGATTCAACCTCTAGATTCTAAAATCAAAAAAACCTTAGAGCCAACAGACCGAGGAATATGGACTGAAATAAAAAAAATGATCCATCTAGACAATTGAAGGAGTACTTTACTCCTTCCATATACACCTAGTCTTTCTGCATTCAGGTGCCTCCAGTAGATTCTGTTCAATATGAAATCAAGTCTAGTGTTATCCAAATGCTCCCATCTATTATGGACTTACCAATGAGGACCCATACAAACATCTTGATGAATTTCTAGAAATATGCTCAATAGTTAAAATTCAAAATTTCTCTAACGATGCACTTAGACTAAAATTATTACTTTTTCATTAAAGAACAAAGCCAAATATTGGCTAAACTCTTTAGATACTATAACTATTTCAACCTGGGATCAACTTCAAAGGGAATTCCTCAAAAAATACTTTCCAATAGAAAAAAACTAATCAAATAAGAAAAGACATAAGTAGTTTTTTCTAATTGGATGGAGAGATGTTTCATGAGACCTAGGAGAGGTTAAAAGAACTGATTAAAAAATGCCCATACCATACAATACCTAAATGGCAACTAGTCCAGTGCTTCTATGATTGGTTGATAGAGAAACACTAGTAAATGGTTGATGCATCCTGTGATGGAACTTTCATGCTGAAAAATAAGCATGAAGCCTAGCAACTGTTTGAAATCTTGAGTAAAAGTTCATTGCACCATATGTCTACTGCCGGGAGAGAACCTCCCATGTCGGGACCTAAATGGGGTGGGCTTTATGAAATTGGTAGTTCAATGGACATCCACAGTCGAGTGGATAAATTATCTCAAAAGATGGATCGATTCTTGCAAGTAATGCCCACCAGTATTGCATCCACACCTATGATAGATGTTTGTTCAATATGTTCGAGTTTTACACATACTATTTATGATTGTCCTATTGCACCTTAGTTTTCTGAATTTATACATGAATAAGTAAATCAAGCATAAATTCAGAATAATTTTAGACCAGAATATAACCCTTACTCCAACACTTACAATCCCAATTGGAGAAACCGTCCAAATTTTTCTTGGGCCCAACAACCTACTCCTAGGCCACCAACATCTAGACCTAGTTACACTAAGGGAACCTATACACTAGCTTCATACCCATAATTTGCACAAAATTCACAACCTTTTTTAAACACCGCCTTTGAGGAGAAAGTATTACAAGCATTAAAAGAGCTCGAGATACTACTACAAAAAAGGGCTACAGCAGCGGTTCATAACCACTCCCGTAGCCCAAAAGATCGCTGTCATAGGCTATGGTAGCGATTTTCTAATCGTTGCTACTGCGACCATCGCCGTAGCTCTATGACAGCAATTATTACAGTGGTTGTTAGAACTACTATCATAGATAGTCTATTACAGCGGTTTATAAACTACTGTAATAGATCGACCTATGGCAGCAGTTATATAACCGCTGCCATAGGTTATCTATAGCAGCGGTTACCTATGGCAGCGGTTACATAACCGCTGCCATAGGTAATCTATAATAGTGGTTTCTTAACCACTACCATAGATCTAATGCAGTGGTTGACACCGTTTGCACCAAAAATCTATGGCAGCGATTGGTACGAATATGATAGCGGTTATAAAATCATTGTCATAGATCTTGAATAATTAAAAAAAATAAAATTTTTATTTTTTTATATATTTTATCTGATAAATATAGATATATAACATAAGAAAATATAATAAATATAAATTATTCTGAAATACTAAAATTTTATTACCAAATAAAATTTACTATAATATTTTTCAAAAAAATAAAATACATCAAAAGTCTCCTAAATCTACATCATCATCATCGTCATCGTCACTGGGAGCCAGAGCCGGAGCTAGAGCCAGAGCCAGAGCTGGAGCTGAAATGCAGGCCAACATATCCTCGAAGCTCGTGACTCTAAAATGCACGCTAAGCATCAACATCATGTCTCTCACGATGCCCTCTAGATGAGATGCGCACTCCTCAACCTAATCTGCCCGCATCGCAACATGATCTACTCGTGCCAATGCCTTCTTAAGCTCCTCTCGACTGACAATACCAAATGTCTATGAGGAGATGCGCACCTCAGACCAGTAACTTTTTGGCATGTATCCGGGCCTGCATCGGATCCTTTCAGAGTGCTCAAGCCCCAAGACCTGAGATAGATGGTCATGGGGTCCAAAGGTATCTAGGCCCTCGCTTGTGAGCACATCTAACTGATCCTATAATTATAAATTAAAATAAAATTTTATAAAAAAATACTATAATACTAATCATATATATTAATATATTTAATACTTATAAAAATATACTCGATCGCGGTGTTCATCGACCTGCTTGTCTTATCCGTGCGGCTAGATCGAAAGATCTCGCTATGGCTGGGCATCACTCCATCTCTCACCAGCTATAATAAAAAATAAATTTATCAGAAAGATGATAAAAAATATGAATTTAATTTGTCTAGTAAGATTTAGAATTAATTATCTCTCTATGCACACGACTGACCATAGACTCGCGGCCTAGAGTGTGTGTATACTCCTGGGCTGCACAGTTCTTCCAATTTTGATAGAAGGTAGTCTAACAAGTATTCAAATAAATAATAAATATTTAAATAATATTTAAATAAAATTTTAAGTATATTAAAAAATTTAAAAGTTAAGAATTTTATCTTGAACTCCTAACTTCTCCAGTGTCTAACCATCCTCTCCCACTGACTCGAAGGACAGTCCTGTATCCAAGGAACAAGCTCCACCAGAGTGTCTCATCGGTGCTCGAGCCATCCTCTGTGGAGCTTGACCTTGTAACCCCAGTACAACTCTTCGATCTTCTTCAGTTGAGCATCTCGAGCCCTCTCGTGATCGAGAAAGTTGTACCTCCTCTGCATAAATTTATCAAAAATCAGTTACAAAATTATTCTAATCAAATATATATAGTGTAAACATATAAAATGCATAAATATAACTAAGATGCGCGTACTTATCCATATCTCCTCCCATACCCAGTCTCTGATGGCAGCATCCATCAAACACCAATCTCTGGGCTCTACGGGAATAATGTTCAACCGCCTCACAAGCACTCCAAAAAAGGAATGCATCTCCCATGTGGTCTCCTCTACCGACCTCTCCTCCATATCATACTGCACCATCATGTGATGCCGACGGTTCCATATGTGTGCCATACGTATGGAACCATAAAATATCCAACTGAATGATGCACCAGCAATGCAAATACGTTATGCAAATATATAAGTGTATAAATACAATATAAAAAATAAAGTTATGCTAATATAATAAAAACATACACTCAAATGTCTGCGATGGTAGAGGTTTAGTTGCTGGTGGAGTAGATGCCGTTGGTGGAGGTCCCTGAGCAGTCGATGCTGAGGTGGACGGAATATGCTCCGACTGCTCCTCGGATGCTGAACTATGCGTAACCCACCAAGGGACAGGGGTGAAAGCTAGATGGTGTTTTGGTGCCATCGTGACCTGCAACGTTAATGAACATTAATCAATATAACATCGTGACATATTAAATTCTATTCGCTCGAGAGCCAGCTCCGTGCCTAAGATAGCCAGCTTCATGCCTGAGACATCCGACTAGGGTCCTCCCCCAGCCAGCTCGATCATGATCTGAGTCGGCTCAACTACGTATCCGAGCCAACTCGATTGTGTGCCATCCCCTCGATCACTTCCTCTCTCCCTCTCTCGATCTCTCTTATCGATGACGACAGTGAGGCCGAACCCCTTCCTCCCAACTTTTTCATCTCTCGATCTTCCTCTCACCCTCTCTCGATCTCCCTCGCCGATGTGGCCCGATCCCATCCCTCCCTCTCTCACTCTCTCAATCTCCCTCGTCAGTAAGGCTGGACCCCATCCCTCATAGTGATGCCGACGAGGTCGGACCCCCTCCCTTTCTCTCTTAAGTACAGATCCGTTGGGTATTCGGGTTTGAATTCGATATCAGTAATTAAAATTGGATTCGGATCTAAATATTCAGATTTTGATCTAAACCCAAACCAATGATAGATCTAGTCCACAATTATCGACATGGCACAGCCCAAGGCTACCATCATGGCATAGCCCAAAAACTACGACATATAGATAATTATAATATTTATAATATTTATTATAAATATTTTATAAATTATTATAAATATACATGATTAATAAATAATACTATAAAATTAAAAAAAATTATACCTATGGCTATAGAGAGTGGGTCACACCGAAAGCTCCGAGGGTAGCTGGTGACGATGCTAGAGAAGGACAACGGCACTAGAGGTAACTTACAAAATAAAAGCAAGATAGTAAGATAGAGAAGAGAGAAAAGGAGGAAAGAGAGAGAGCAACCACGTCCGGGGATGGGGGCAAGTGGGAGGGGGGCTCATCGGAAGGGGGGTTTGGTTTTGCACCGAGGCTGGAGGAGGATAGAGTATGGGGGAGAAATTTCATGGGGGGCCGACGGAGGGTCGAGGATGGATGGGGGTTCGCTGGAGGAGGGGTTTCATAGGGGGCGAGGGAGGGTCGGATTGAGGGGTGGGGTTTCACAAGGGGGGCCGAGCGAGAGGTGGAGGGGGGTTCGTCGGAGGGAAGGTTTCGTGAGAGGGCCGAGAGAGGGTCGGATGGGGGTTCACCGGAGGAGGAGTTTTCATTAGGGGCCAAGGGAGGGTCGGATGGAGGGGTGGGGGGCCGGGTGGCGGGTGGTGGGTGGCGGGAAGGGGCGGTCAGGGATGGGGTGTCCGAAGAGGGAGGGGGAAGGAGGTGCGATGCCAGCCGAGGGGGAAGGAGGGGCAACATCAATCGGGAGGAGGAAGGTCGATGCCGATCGGAGGGGAGGAGGGGTGATGCCGGTCGGGGGAGGAGGGTCGACGTCGGTCGGAGGGGAGGAGGGTCGATGCCGGTCGGGGAGGAGGGGCAACACCGACCGGGGGGAGGAGGGGCGACGTGAGGCGATGACGATCGGGAGGAAGGAGGGGCGACACCGGCCAGGGGGGAGGAGCCTCACCAGCGATGAAGAGGAGGGGGAGAGAGAGCGAGAGAGATCAAGCACACATGAGAGGAAAGAGAAAATTTGGAGATTTTTAACTTAACCTACGGTAACAGTTATCAAACCACTACCTTAGATTTACGATAGCAGTTATCCAAAATTGCTATCATAGATCAACGATAGTGGTTCTATAACCGCTGTCGTAGATCTATAGCAGCGATTTTTGATAATCACTGCCATAGATGAAAAATAATTTTTTTTATTTTTTTTAAATATTATATAATTTTAAAATTTAATACCCATCTTCATTGTTCATTATCTAAATAATTATCATTAGAGTATCATCATAAAAGGTCGTCTCGATCCGATGGCCCTAGCTTCATCGATCAAAAAAATTTGATTTCGATGATCACGAATGACACTGTGATGATCTGATAGATGAAGATCTTGGATGGATCCAAAAATCTACAATGATGATCTCGATGATGTTTGTAGCATACTATCAATATTTCACTTCAATCGGATATCGTTATCATGGTCAATTTAGTACGGAATGATTTCAGCCGTTAAATTAGAAACAAGCAATCAAAGGGTTAAATGGAATCTGATTATGAGTCAATTTTTTAGTTAAATGATCTTTGTTATAATTTTAAATATTTTATATGGTGATGATAGTAAAATTTAAATCATTTTCATATAAACTATTCATATTAAGTAGATATTGCAAAAGCACGAGCATAACAACCAGTGAAGTTTCATAATGGTTATCAGGAGACGTATAGTTTTAGATCATTCTTCATCTCATAAGTTAAATTTTATAATCACTATCATAAAAAATGATTAAAGTAGTAGCCAAGATCATTTATAAAAAAAAAAATCTCATAATCAGACACCATTTGATCCTTTGATCACTCGTTTATTATTTAACGATCAAAACTAACCTATACTAAATTGACCAAGATAATGATATCCGATTGAAGTAAAACTTTGATAGTACACTACAAACATCACCGAAATCATCGTTGCAGGTTTTTGAATCCATCAAAGATCTTCATCTATCAGATCATCGCATCATCGTTCATGATCATCGAAATCAAATTTTTCTGATCAACAAAGCTAGGGCAATCAGATCGAGGCGATCTTTTGTGAAGATACTCTAATGATGATTATTTAAACAATAAATAGTAAAGATGAGCATTAAATTTTAAAATTATATAATATTTAAATATATATATATGGCAGTGGTTTCAATTAACCGCTGTCATAAATCAGATTATAGCAGTGGTTCCTACTAACCGCTGCTATAGGTTCAACTTATAGCAGCGATTACAATGAACCACTGCTATAGATCGACCTATGGTAGTGGTTTTTTATAACCACTACTATAGATTCGATCTACGGCAGCGGTTTTTTATAACCATTGCTATATGTCGAACCTATGGCAACGGTTATAAAAATCGCTGCCATAGGTCCAACCTATAGCAGCGGTTAACAAAAATCACTGCCGTAGGTGCTATAGCAGCGATTTCGAAAATCACTATCATAGGCCATTTTTGTAGTAGTGAGATGAACACCCAAATCCTCCACTCCCACACTCAATCAATAGCCAAACTAGAGATCCAAATAGATCAACTAGCCACTACCTTCAATAGAAAAGAGGAAGAAAAACTTCCAAGTCAATCCATCAATAACCCAAAAGGGCAGTATATGGTTGAGAACTCCATTGGCTTAAAGACTTTTTTTGAACATGCCAAATTTGTCATGATCCTTAGAAGTAGAAAAATCATAAATTGACCAGAGATAACTCAAGAACTAGAACCATCAAAATCAGCCAAACTAGAGAAGAATAAATCTATAAAGAGGGAAGAACCTATTGATCCAGCACCTGCACCTAAGGCCCCATTCCTCAGTGCTTTAGAATTTCCTCTGCCTTTAGCAAGAAAGGCATCAAAATGAATGAAATGCTTAAATTGTTTAAACAAATACAAATTAATTACCCCTTCTTGATGCTATTAAACAAGTCTTAATATATGAAAAATTTCTCAAAGATCTGTGCACTCAAAAATGAAGAACTAAGGCACACATACCTAAGAAAATCTACTTAATCGAGCAAGCCAGCTCCATCTTTCAATAGATAACCCCATCCAAACTTAAGGATCCTAGTACCCCAATCATATCTTGTGTCATAGGGGACCTAACCATTAAGAAAGCACCATTAGATTTTGGTGTGAGTGCTAACCTTCTCTCGAGTATTATCTATAACCTATTTGGATTTGGAGAATTGAAACCTACAATAGTAACCCTAAAATTAGCTAATAGATCAATTAAGGTGCCCTGTGGAATGTTGGAAGATGTGTTGGTCAAGGTAGATGAATTTTACTTTCCTATAGACTTTCTGGTATTAGATATGGAATTTGGTAGCAACCCCAGTCAAGTACCTATCATCCTAGGTAGACCCTTTTTAGTGACTGCCAATGCTTGCATAAATTGTAGAACCAGGGTTATGGATGTATCTTTCGAAAACAAAAAACTGAGGTTGAATATTTTTAATGCTATACGGGGACCACCCACTTTTGTCCATCATGAGATCAATTTACTAGAGGAAGTTTTAGAAGGCAAAATCCCTATGTTGCTCGACTCAGATCCTTTATAGGCATGCTTAGTATATTTTGGAGTGGATGATTTTGATATAAATGAGTACACTAGAGAAGTTAATGCACTTTTAGAGCTACTCAATTTTAGTACCATTCCTCCTTGGACTATAAAATATGAACAATTACAGACTCAATCGAGCCCTCTAATACCATCTCTAGAAGCACCACCTATCCTAGAGTTAAAGTCTCTTTCTGACACATTAAAGTATTCATTTCTTGGACCCAATGAGACTCTTTCGGTAATTATTTTCTCAACCTAACCACTATCCAGGAAGATCAACTTGTAGGTGTGCTCAAAGAGCACAAAGAGACCATAGGGTGGACACTGATTTGAAAGGCATTGATCCTTCTATTTGCATGCATAACATACATTGTGAGGCTGAGGTTAAACCACATAAGGACATACAACATAGATTGAATCTAAACATACAGGAGGTAGTAAAAAAAGAGATAATAAAATGCTTAGATGTAAACATTATCTACCCAATTTTTGATAGTAAATGGGTCAGCCTGATCTAGGTGGTGCCTAAGAAGTTAGGTATCACCGTGATAGAAAATGAGAAAGGTGGGTTATTACCCACTCGCATAGTAATTGGCTTGCGAGTATGTATGGACTATAGGTGACTTAATGCCATGACTAGAAAAGACCATTTTCTACTATCTTTTATTGACCAAATCGTAGAATGGTTAGTAGGTCGGAATTACTTCTGCTTCCTGGATGGATTTTCAAGATACGATCAAATGGCTATATTTCTAGAGGATCATGAGAAAACCATCTTTACCTGCCCTTATAGTATTTTTGCCTTTCGAAGAATGCCTTTTAGACTGTGCAATACACCGGCCACTTTTCAGTAGTGCATTATGGCCATCTTTTCTGACATGATCGATAAGTTTTTAAAAATTTTTATGAATGACTTCTCTATTTTTGGCTCTACTTTTGATGACTATCTTTAAAATTTAACTAAAGTACTTAAAAAGTGTGTGGAGACAAATCTGGTATTGAGTTGAAAAAAGAGTTATTTCATGATTCATGAGGGAATCATGCTCGGACACATTATATCCAAGCGAGGGATCAAAGTAGACAAAGCTAAAACTAAAGTAATATTAAAACTACCACCCTCAACATCAATTAAAAAAGTACAATCCTTCCTAGGATATGCAAGATTTTATAGGCACTTTATTTAGGACTTTAGCAAAATTTCATGACCTTTGTGCAATCTTTTGGCTAAAGAATTTTTTTTTAATTTTAATGAAAACTATCTAGCTGCCTATAAACACTTAAAATAGCATTAACTACTACACCAATTATTAAACCACCGACTTTTGATTATGCGGTAGGGCCAATTTTAGGGCAAAAATTTAATAAGAAACCTCATGTAATTTACTATGCTAGCAAAACTATCTCTGATGCTCGATTGAATTACACCACAATCGAGAAAGAATTATTTGTAGTTGTGTTTGCCCTAGAAAAATTCAGATCATATCTTTTTTGGGCTCCAAGGTCTTAGTTTACTCTGATCATGCTGTATTAAAATATTTGCTATCCAAAAAGGATATAAAACCTAGGTTGATTAAATGGGTCCTTTTGTTACAAGAATTTGATATAAAAATTTTAGATAAAAATTTTTTTCAAAATGTGGTAGCAGATCATATCTCAAGAATCTTGGTAAAACACAATAATGAAGCCATTAGAAATAGGTTCCCTGATGAACAACTCTTCTCAACATCTTCTAAAAAACTTTCCTAGTATGCACACATAGTTAACTACTTAGCAATAGGACAAGTCCCATCCTACTGACTCAATAAGAGAAAAATAAAATCTTTTTCTTAATAAAATACTATTTTTGGAAAGAATCAGAGTTGTTCAAAATTTGCCCAAACCAAATCATCTTACGTTGTGTCCCTGAGTGTGAATTTCAAAATATCCTAACTTTTTGCTACTCATTAGCTTTTGGAGGATATTTTAGTGAAAGAAAAACTATAGTAAAAATACTGCAAAGTGGATTTTGTTGGCCAACACTATTTAAGGATAACCATGATTTCTACCGTAAGTGCTTGAGATGTCAGCAAACATAAAATATTTCAAGAAAAGATATGATACCCCTTGTCCCCAATTTTAGCAGTTGAAATTTTTGATATTTGGA
This sequence comes from Cocos nucifera, assembly GCA_006176705.1. Lineage (NCBI taxonomy): Eukaryota > Viridiplantae > Streptophyta > Magnoliopsida > Arecales > Arecaceae > Cocos > Cocos nucifera. Next base: position 155,143 of record QRFJ01000252.1, read on the forward strand.
AAATTGACTTTATGGGCCAATTTCTTTCCTCTTATGATCTTAAGTATATTTTGGTGGCAGTAGATTATGTATCTAAGTGGATAGAAGCCATGGCAATATGAACTAATGATCAGAAAGTAGTAATCAAATTTATCCAAAGAAATATTATAAGCTAGTTCGGTTGTCCTAGGGCCTTAATTAGTGATGGGGGTGCACACTTCACGAATAGGCATTTTGAAGCCTTAATGAAGAAATATGGTATAACACATAGAATAGCCATCCCATATCACCCCCAAACTAGTGGATAAGTAGAAGTCTCCAATAGAAAAATAAAGAAGATCTTAGAGAAAATGGTTAAGTCCAATTAAAAAGATTAATCTGAGAGATTAGATGATCCACTATGGGCCTACCGTACTACTTAAAAGGCTCCTATAGGAATGTCTCCTTATTGGCTTATTTTTGAAAAATCTTGTCATCTGCTGATAGAATTAGAACATTGTGCATATTGGATAATAAAATAATTTAACTTTGATATAAAAAAATATAGAGTCAAAAAGAAGACTTCAATTAAATGAATTAGAGAAATTACGTAATGAAGCATATGAGAGCACTAAAATCTATGAGGCTCGAACCAAAGCTTATCATGATAAAATCATTTCAAGAAAATATTCAAATCTAATAAAAAACTATGGCTCTTTAATTCTAGATTAGGATTTTTTTCTAATAAACTTTTCTCACATTGGGATGGATCATTTATTATGACTCAAGTCTTTTCCCATGGAGCCATAGAACTTAGAGATCCAAAATAGGGAAACACTTTTAAGGTAAATAGCCAATGAGTTAAACCTTATATGGATGGTATAAGGGATGGAGAATAAATTGAGTCTATAGATTTGGTTGAATCGATTTATGAACCACCATAAATTTAGCTTGATTTGATTGAAGATATTAAACTTAGCATTATTGGAAGGCAATCCATCATTTTATTTTTAAAATTTTTTAAATTTATTTCATAAAAATCTAATAAAGATAATTAGCCAAGTTGGAGGGAGCACATCATCAACATTCTGCAAGAACTTGATGAAATATAATGAAGGACCTACAGATAAATCAGGTAGTATCCCTCCTTGATAAATATTTTTATTTTTCTCCTCTTCTATTAGGGACAATGAAATTAAGTTGGGGAGAGAGAATAACTAAATTTTAAATATATGTGAGTCCTTAAGTATGATTTAAAATAATTAGCTTTATGTATCCAAACTTTATTTTGATTAAGAGTTAATTAGGCATCCTAATCAATGAATGATTAATAGTCTAGATAATTTTAGAGATACTGAGGAGCAAATTATTAAGAAAATCTAATGAATGATAAGGATTTAGACCAAACCAAATCTTAAGAGAGGTTCTAAAACTCTCTTCTTGTTGATCTCAATAAAGAATCTATTTCATGGGGGTTGAGAGAAAAGGTCAAGGTATACAAAAATTTTTTATAAAATTTATTTAAAAATAAAAAAAATATTAGTTTTTCATCGAGTAATTAAGTCTCATTGCCTAAGTAAGCAATAATATTCACATAAAAAAGTAAGCAATATGAATTAAAATAAAATAAAAAAGTTTTAGCATTGTCTCTTTGAGTAGTCGGGCCTCTTCACCGAAGTAAGCAATATGGTTCACATCAAAAGATGAGAATGCAATAAATCAGTAATTAAAAAATTTAATAATAATAGATAATAAAGGGACTAAATTATAAAAAGCTAATAAATTCAAGTCAAAGAACTTAAAGAGTAAAGTGGAGAGTTGGTGAATGAAGAGCTCTAAAATTTTTTATGGCTAACACCCATCTACTAACTAGATCGAATTAGTAATCTGATGATGTACCTCTTTAATGGTCTGATCAAGTATCATCTATCCTTAGGAATGTCTAACCTAACTTTTAATTTAAGGCTGAGTTCGTACACATTGCTAATTTATCTACTTTACTCGAGGATGAGCAGAGCTTAAGTTGGGGGGTGCGATAATTATCATAATAATACTAATAAAAGCATTAATTTATAAAATAATTTATTTTTATTTTTAAAAATTAATATTTTTATTTATTTTTTGTAGGAAAGATGATTGCTGATGAAAAGAACTTGATTTATGAGTTAAAACAAAAAAAAATGGGGCAAAATGGATTTAAATTGGACCCAAAATGAGGATTCAAAAGAAAAAGAATAAAAAAATTAAAAAAATAAAAAGGGACCAAACTGGCCCAAAAAATCAATTTTAAGCCGACTGGTGCACGATGGATTGACCGGCCAGTACATGAAGCTAGGCATGGTTCATCAGCTCGACTAGTGCAGCCAACCAATGCGGTGCACGTGGCAGGCATGGATGCTTAAAGGGTCCATGAAAAATCCCATGCAGCTCGTAAGGGTAAAATTGTAATTTTGGTAGGCGTGCATGGCAATTCAGTAGGGTCTTTAGTGCATTTGGTCCATGGGAGTCTATGAACATAGTAATGCACCATCTGACGGTTAAGCCAGCTCCCGATCAAGATCTAGTGGTTGGTAATAAATTCGACTTGATTCAGCTATCTAGACTTCTTTGTGCCATCTGACACTCAAAAAGCTTTTGATTAAACGATCCAATGGCCCAGAATGGATCTGGACCTTAATTAGGCACTAAGCGGTGGATTTTTGTGCGATCTGAGCCATTTAACTATGATCTAATGGATGGAATTCCACACAGGTAGCAGGAATTCAAATCAAACACAAAATCTCTCATTTCTCTCCTAATTTAACTCAAATTCTCCCTTATTAATATCTATAAAAACCACCCTAAGCCTCTCAGGCCTTCTCAACCCTCTCTCCCTCTTTCTTTCTTCTCCGAACTGCAGCCTCCTTTCCCCCTCTTCTTAAATTAAAATAGCAGCCTCCTCTTTCTCATCTCTTTCTCTCGAAACTTTCTCCCCTCTTCCTTCTTCTTCTAAATTTCCATAACTAAAAGCTTCAACCTACTTCTCTACAAAATCTCCTCTTCCTGCTCGTGATCTCTTCTCCAAGCTGTTGGAAGGAAGACTCAGAGCTCCAGGATGAAGATTTTAGTGAGAAGTTTTCCCATGGCTGGCTAATTATCTAAGTTCTTAGGAGATCACTGCAGTCTTGGTTTGACAATATTTTATTTTTTCTATCTTTTATATTTTATAAATGTAATAAAGATTATTTTTCTTTATAATATTTTTGTGTCTTTAATTTTCTTGCATGAGATTTATCTAGAATAGTTTATGATCCTTGTAATGAGCCATGATCTATGAGTATAGTTCATGCTCTTGGAATAGATTATCTTTAAGATTAACTTTTTTTTACTATATCTAAATCAATTTTGACTAGCCTATAACTTTAAGGGATGTGCCATGATCCAAGGGTATAGTTCGTGTTCTCTAAGATAAGTTATATCTTTATTGATTAGATACCAATATTCAAAGGCATATTAAAAAAGATACTAGCTATCGAACAAGAGAATAGTTGAGATCCTAAGAATCTACCTCCATACTTAAAATCCAATCTTTATTCAAATATTTATTTACTTACTTTCTTATTTAATTCAATTAGTCTTTTAATTAATTTTTATTCTACTTTTAATTTAAATTCAAATGCCTTAAACGTAATTAACACAATCCTTATGGATTCGACCCTGATTCACCCTATCTGTATAGTTTGAGTTAAGGTTTATTTTTGACCACTTATGATAGTGATCAGTCCTGATTATATTTGATGCTAAAAAATTAGAAAGAATTTTGGGAATAAGAGCAGAAGGCATTGTATTTAATAGATTAGAAAGAAAATCAGTTAGATTCAAATACATTTTGGGGAGAGAAGAAATAAATAAGATAGAGGAGGTGAGTATAAATTAGTTGTTCACTGAGATGTGCCTCCTATATCACATGACCAACCATATATTCTTCCCGAAGACAGACATGTTTGTCTTTGTATTGGGCTGAGACATCTTTTTATGCATCATGTTATTAGAGAAATCCCTTTGAACCTTTCAGCCCTAATCATTAAACTGATGGAGGACACGATAGGGAGATCGAAGGCCTCTCTATCCTATGAGATGGTACTAACTTTAGTCTTTCAGAAGCATGGGATAGACTTCGATGGAGGGACTACCCAAGCCCTCATGCATACAGACACTTACAACCAGCATTCATTGCATACATTGGATTTGAGAGACACAACACTCATTGGATCCATACAGGGGCTCAAATAGATGATTCAAACTCATATGAGGCTCCACCAATAGTTCCATTGCCAGATATTTAAACTGAGGAGCTAGCAGAATAAGGAGCTTAGGCAGAGATAGTGGTAAAGGCATATCATCTAAAGGTATCAGAAGACTATCTTCCAGACTGGACGAGGATGCCTTGGTCGAGAGGATCTCCACAAGGATCATCAGTGCGGTCAGTGCAGAGGTTGAGCGATTGATTGCTTGTCTAAGAGAGGAGGGAGACTGGATTGTCTAGATGATCTCCATGGTGAGAGCTGATAGCAAAGGCCAACCATTAAGGGACACCAAATCACCATCTCCACCTCAACCCATACCATCTTCTTAAAGCCTTCCGACCTTATCCTTTAGGATGCTAGGATATGTATTGTAAAGCTTTAGTTCTCCTTGGTAATCCATTTTTTGATAGATGTACATATCATACTTTTGGGCCTTTATGATGTTTGTTATTAATGTAAACACTTTTTGTAAACATCCTTTGAAATTAATGAAAAGTAAACTTTTGGAAATTTTAGTCTCTAGTTGGATTAATACTTTGATTGATTTAGATTAATGGTCACACTCTTGTATTGTGCTTAATTTTAAAAATGGCTTTATTTGCAAAACTAAGGGAAAGAAAACATTAAAGAGAAAATAATTAATTAATTAAAAATACTTTTAAATTTAAAAATCTAAATTTGAAAGTTAGAGAATCTAAATTTAAAGGTTGAATTCATGTTGAATGTGCTTAATTTTTTAAAAAAAAAAAGAGAAAGAAAAATTTAAAAGTAAAACTATCCAGTATTAATTATGAATAGGGAGAAAAATATTAAAAAAATATTTTTTTAATATTTACTCTCAAACAAGGAGAGAAATGCTCTTTGTACTTTATCTAGTTTTGATTGAAAATTCTAATTAATTTATGTTGAAAAAAATGAATGTTGATTTTAAATCATCAAATAATTGCATTTTTCTTTTCTTATTTTGAGCTTTCATGTGCTTTGATTTGCATGATTTGATTGCCTAATTACTTTTGATAATTAATTAGTCAAATTGAACTTGAAATATTTTTCATTTTTGCTCCAAGAAATGATTTTACTTCTAAATCTGATTTTGAAATATTTTTGTAAATATGAATATTATTTTGATTTTTTTTAATGCATGTTGAGCAATTTTTATAAAATTATTTGTATCAAGGTAATTCTTATTCAAGAAATGAATTTGAAAAATTAATTCTTAAGTGCTATGATACTATGTGATAGGACCATTGATTTGCTCGATATATTCTCGATACATGTCTTTTTTGAATTTGATTGACTAATATTTATTAAGAAAAGAAATAAATAAATATTGAATTAAATATTATGCTTAATTTTACTACTAAAAATTTTGAAAAGGTCGATTTCTTTTAAAGCTTAAAGTACTTATTTGAAAATCTGATCAAAGAATCAAATTCATTCAAAAAGGAGGAGAGCTATTAATATCTGAATTCAACTTGATTTTTGAAAGAAAGAAATGTCTTCAGCAAATCTTGAATAAAAAGATAAATTATTTTTAAGAAGAGATGATTCATTTGAATTCTAAATTTGGTACACTCTTAAAATTAAATTGATTTTGATGATAATTTTTGAACTATTTTCTTGAGGTTTTTGATGCTATCAAAAAGGGAGAGAGTAATGTTGAGTATATGCTCAATAAATTAATGCTTAAAATACTCAAATTTATTGCTTAAAATAATAATGCTCATTGATTTGAATTCAGATATACTTTTGAAATGAATATATATGTGAAATGTGTAACGAGCTAAAAACTAATTGAGAACATTCATGAAATGTTCATTTATATATATTTATTCTATCACTTCATGATTTATATTAGCAATTCAATTGAAACACATTATTTATTTTTATTACGTATATACTTAAAGTTTTGTTGTTATCAAAAAGAAGGAGATTGTTGATTCTATGATTGATTTTGATGATTTTAAAATATTGAATATAGATGATACTAATCATGTATTTCAAGAATGAACGTAGATCTTTCTACGTATTCAAATTGAAGAAATAACTCATAGAAAAGATCTTCTCAAAAGATACTAAGTCAAGGATTTTAAAGAAAAAAAATCAAGCTTAAGACTTCATAGAGTTAACCCTAGAAGCAAAGGAGCTAATCCTTACACTGAAACAAGCTTAAAATTTAGGTATCTTAAGTTTCAGAAAAGACAAAAGTTGACCCTAGAAAGATTGGAGTCGATCCTAGCATGCTGGAGGGGACTGGCATGGTCTCAAATCAACTAATGCCTAGCAGGAGCCAACTCTCTCAAAGAAAGATAGAGAACATATTTTTTTAAGATGGCCAATTGGAGTTGACCCTAGCAAAATTGGAGTCAACCCCAATAGTTGAGCCGACTCAAGCATAGACTGAGCTGGCTATCTCAGAAAAATATAGAGAGCACTATTTTCGAACTTTGAGACTGAGTTGACTCCTGGAATAGTTGAGGTAACTCGAAGATAATTGGAGTTGACTCGTAAGGAATTGAAGTCAACCCTAAGATCGGGACAGGTATAATAGCTAGTTTTTTGTAACTTCTCAAATAGCAATTTCTCTACTCTAATGTAAAGAAATTTGAATAGGATTTTAGGCATGCTTTTTGAAAACTTTTTTTGAATTAATCATAGTGAAAGCTAAAATTAATCTAATATTAATTTAAGGCATGCTATGATCACATCAATAAACTCTACTTAGGATCTAGATATGCTAATATATATTAGAAAATTTAAACGCGATAGATCAGCAAATCACATTTGTTGACCAACTTATGTTCTGAAAATAATACTTGTGTATGGGTAGATGATCTCCATGATCTGAATCCATAGAAGGAAGCCTTAGCATCACGCTGCAGCCGCATACCCATCCGACCTTTATGGTGAGTCCACATGGAGCTCCTGGTCCCGACCAGCTCTACCAGAGTGCTTGCTCCTTATCGGAGCCTTCGATAACCGATCTTTGTTGATCCAATCGACGATCTTCTTTTCAATCTTCTGGACACTCCAGAAGACTAGATAATGATATTTGGAGGATGATGAGGTAGTGGTGAAAATTTGATAGTGATCGGCACTCACAGCGCTCAATCTCTCCACCCAAACCCTGAGTCCCAACTCAGGGTTTCACACGTACCAAAAACCTTGATGCTTGGAATGCTCTCTCATGCCAACTCTCTGTGGAATTTTTTTATGAAATGAATTTTCATGGATAAAGAACTTTTCTATCTATAGAAACCCCACTTAGATCATATCTAAAGTGGGCATCCAAAATGAAAAAAAAATAGTAGGTGTGAGAGATAGAAGATCATGCATGAGAGACTCACCCTTTCTCCTTGGACTTTTTCATGCCTAGGACAAGTCCCCTCTCTGATTTTCTCTCTCTTAGAAACCTCTCACATAGCCACTCTCTCAGCCACACATGCCCAAAAAATCACCCTTTTATTGGCATGATTTCAATGGGAAAAATGCATGAAGGATAAGGTAGATGGTTGAACTTGTTTCAACCAATCATCACTTGAATTCAAATCAAGTAACCTTCTTATCCTTATCCTGTTAGATGTGTGCTCTAGAAATCAGATTGGCTAATACTTATAATACATTTCTAAGGATAATTTTATAATTTTAACTATAAATTAATAAATATTTTTTTCTATCACAGTGTGTATTTAAAGTGTCTGTGATACATCCTTTAAGTTAATAGTAATGACAATTCATATTTTCAAGAAGTTGAAAATTTAAGACATGAATTTTCATAATTAACTCATAAACTACTTCCGACCATAGGATCATCATGAGGATAGTGATCGATCTAGAAGGTTGGTGTACGATCGCTTTTTTAGGATAGATGTATCTTGAGTCTATGGTGTGGAGACACCGAAGTGAGAGTATAGGTACTCGTTAGAGAATGAGGGCACTGAGCATGACCACCTCGAGCAGTCATAAGGAAGTCTACCTTCTCATTCATGACTGACTCGATGCTATAATGGTGTGTATGGTTCTTTGACCTGAGATGCATCGGCAATTCATCTTGAGGGTGTTATAGTTTGACTACACCATAACTCGGTATCCTAACCAATCAAATTCTGAGGTGTATGTTGGCTATAGCATGTTCATTATAGGAATTGGATTGCACCAATTGAAGATCTATCTACCTCGATAGATAAGGAGCAGCCTTATGATAATCATGAGATAGAGTCCTTAAGCCCATGGCCATGGTAGAGTAAAGATGATAGAAAGAGTTTCTATTAGAGTTTCACATTGGACTCAAATCGAATGATTAATTCATATAACGGACATTAGGTTTGATGAGTTCACCTTAACCCAAATTCTTTCAGGACTCAAGATAGAAGAACCTAATCACACAGATAACTGCATCGAGAGGTTCACTTTCAGTTCTGATGGGTTGCCATCATATATTGCTAGGTGTCACTAATAAATTTTGGGAGTAATTAGAATAATTTTGATGATCAATCATTCCAATTGTATGAATCAAAAAAATTCTAATCCATTGAAAGGTGTTTCGATGATGTCGATGATAGAGATCATGACATGTCTCATTACCATACAGAACTGAATCTAACTGAATTATACAAATAAAAGTTTGGGTCTGGATGTTATCAATTGAGCTAACACAGTTCGATTGATTTAGATTAGATCCAATCAGGTTCAAGGTAATCGTGCTAGCACACGATTAAGCCTGACTTTCTCCTTATGTAATCTTTCTGATTCATCACAACTGAGCCAAATTTGATTTGACTCATTCCTATATTTTGAATGGATTTATTTTTATTTGACTAGAATAAGTTCAAATCAGATTAATTGTAGAAATTAAATCCACTCATAGTGCAAATGGACTAGGGTCAAAAGTTGACTTGTTTGAGAGAATTGAGGGTCACATGATCAAAGGCTTTTAGAAAATTTTTTGAAAATAATTTTGCTTTGATTTTTGTATATGTGATTGGGCTTGAGTCATACTTTGGGTTAGCCTAATTTCATGATTTTTAGTGGTGCCTAGATTAGGTTTCTAATAGAGTTTGATTTGGATCAAACTCTTAAAGGGAGGAGTCCCATGCGCCATGGACTCCTCCTTATCCTTTCTTCACGCCAACTTGGGAGGAGTTTTGGGTGACAAAACCTGATAAGGATCAGATGGGTGATGTGGGTTATCAGATTGGAGTCCTAGATGATCAAGCAAATGAGTTGCTTGATCACTTAGGAGTCTAGATGGCATAAGGAACTTGTATAAAAACACCTACACATAAGGCCACTTATAGAATTCTAATTGCCACGTCCATATGTTGCCATCCCTTCCATCTTCCATGCCCACTCTGATCCTGTCTCTCTCATCTTCTTCCACGTGCTAAAGTTTGGGCATAAATCAGAGAGGAAGATCCAATCAAATTTGTGAAGAGTTCAGCATCTACACGATAGTGTTCATGAGACGGACAAGCTACCTTCAGAAGTTGTTTTGAAGATTTTTTAGATCAGATTCAGATCTAATCTTTGGAGAAAAGATTATTGAGGAGAAAACATCCAAATCCTGCTTGAGTGGATAGTGATAGAGGCCAAGCGCATGCATGACACCTAGAATCTCAGGATAGATCAGGATCATCACAGGATAATCTGATTACCCAAAATAAGGTACAAAATTAAATTAAACTTAATTTTATTTTAATCTTAATATTAGATCTTAAAGGATCAAATTCGAGATATCTTAGATCTAATTTTGATCTTAGAAGAAAATTTTTTAAAATATTTCTTCAGATCTAATCAGATCTGAACGATCCTATGCCGAAAAATAAGATTTTTCCTTTAAATGGTATCAGAGTCAGGTTAGCAGTTCTTCAGATCTATCTTAGATCTGATTTTATTTTTATTTATGATTTGATATTAAAAGATTTTAGATATCACATCAGATATGATTAGATTTGAAATCAGAAAATTAAAAAATTAAATTATTTAGATCTAATATGTATGAGATGCATGACTAGACTAGGTATAGATTAGTTCTATATATAATCTAGTATGATCATGTATTTAATTTGATTAAATATAATTTTAGATCTATTTAATTTTTATTTTTTTGATGTTATAATTATTATAATTAGATCTAAAAATAAAAAATAAATTTTTTAATTTTTGATTTATTCATATGAGATATGAAAGATGCATGCTTAGACTAGTTATAGAATAGTTCTATAAAATATTTTATTTGATGTGATCAAATTTAAATTCTATTTTTTAGATATAATATATGATATTTTAGATCTGAAAGTATTCATAATTGATTGACTTATGATACATGAGATGTATGCAAAATATGTAGAAGTTAGATCATTAATTGTATATGTGATATATGATTTAGATCTGACTAGTTTTGTAAGAGAAATTATATTTCTGATTAAGATGTTCTCCTTGGTCATCCGATCATAAGAACTAAGTAAGGTTTAAAGGTTCTCTCCTCCCATTCGATGGGGTGTTCTTATGATGTGTAGGGCGCGTTCATTCTTAATCAAAAATTAAAACTTATTTTTCTACAAAATTCTAGATCCTAAAATTCTAGTATTTTATTACATATTTTGTTCATGAACCCAAAACTTAATTATGAATTAAGATTATAAAATTAATTAGATCTAAAAATTATGAATTTTCATATCTAAGACATATTCATAAAATTAGGTTCGGGCTTGGGTAGCTCAATTAGGTCTAGCAGTTGATCAAATCAAATCAAGAGTTGGTTAGATGGGATCAAAGAAAGCTTAGATTTGACCATCCTAATAGGATTAAGTCTGGGTCAAGATTAAATCACATTGAGATATGACTCGATCAAGTCAAGATCTAATTTGGCTCTATGGTTCGAGCCTGGATTGTAGGCTAACCCAATTAATTCTGGTTTGATAATTTGGTGTCTAAGGTGAGTCTGACAGATATGACTAACTAATTTTAAATTAGAAGCTACTTGACCTGAATGTGTTCTTATCGAGTTAATGGCATATCCCTTCCACCGATCTCACTTACTTGGCCATTTGTGTCGATCCAATTTTGATTCAAAGTGGCTAATAATTTGAGCTAATCCATGCCACTAGATTAGTCATAATTGTTATGACTAAGTCAAGTCAAGTTTAAAGAGACTTAAATTAAATCTTCCTAAGAAAATATTAAATTTAAGATCTTCCACCATTGTAGATGTGCAGGCCCTTCTCAGGATTGATTATTCTCGGTTGGATACAGTGGTTCAGTTGCACTAAAAAGATGCAACCATATCTATTAGGCATTGGATGCTATAGGTTGGAGGATGGATTGGGCTCAATATTCTAGATATGGTGAGGGACCCAATCAAAAATCCAATTCATGCAAATGGTGGGTCTAACTTAACTAAGGAGTGGATCAATATTTCAAACATGGTGAGATTCATGACTTAGAGATCAGGTTTGGGTGCACCATGATTAAAGAATCATTGGGCAAGAGTTGTTCACTCATCGATTGATCCATCACCAATAACTATTAGGTGAGGTGATGAGCCAGTCGGTGAGACCGCACCATGCACTAAAAATCAATAATCGTGGAGATTTTTGCATCTTTGCCAAGAAAATATAGGAATCTAAGAAAATAGTGAAAGCCTAATTCATTTAAAAATAAAATTTTTAAATAAATTAATTAAGTCTAATTATAAAATCTAACTAGAAACTTTGACTCTCTACAGAAAGATGTCTGTGTCCAACCCACTAGCTCGCATTTTGGACACCCATAGACTGACTGAATCCAACTACAAGGATTGGCCCCAAAACTTCAAAATTATTTTGGATTCTGAGAAGTTGACTCATGTGTTGGAATAGGATCCTCCCACCTTACCAGCCCATCCATCCGCTAATCAGAGAGCATCTCTTGAGAAGTGGATAGATAAAGATAACAAAGTCAAATATTACATATTGGGCTTGATGTCTAATGAGCTCCACGCCAACACGAAGATATTAAGACTAGCCACCAAATATTGGCTCACCTATAAGAGTTGTTTAGTGAATAAAGTCGCGCAGCCAAATATCAAGTCACTAAGAGACTATTTAAGGCTTAGATGCATGATGGACAGTTAGTCCAAGATCATTGTCTGATGATGATCAAGGACTTAGAAGAGCTTAAGAAGCTTGATGTAAAGTTAGATCAGGATCTATAGATTGATATAATTCTGCAGTCCTTGACTGATGCGTATGGACAGTTCATCATGAACTAACATATGCATAAACTTCAGAATACCTTGGCTGAGCTCATGAACATGCCAGTTACTACTGAGCTTTCTAAGAAAGGTTCTAAAGGCTCGGTACATGCTGTGGAGTGGACTTCTTTCAAGATAAAATCTTTTAAAAAGAAGAAGTCCATGAAGAAATAGAAGATGGATGGTGGGAGGAAGAAGAAGGTAGAGCCAAAGAAGAAGGCCGACAAGAAAAAATATTTTCATTGCAACACTGACGGCCATTGAAAGTGGAACTATCCATTGTACCTGGCTAGCTTGAAGAATAAGAAGGAGGAAGGTCCTTCTGGAGGTATGCTCGTTATAGAATCTAATCTTACAGTTTCTTCTGCATCTAGTTGGGTGCTTGACTCTAGTTCTAGTGCTCACTTGTGCACTTCTATATAGGGTATTGAGGATAGCAGGAGGATGAGGGATGGTGAGATGATCCTACGCATCGAGAATGGAGCAAGAGTTACTGCTGTAGTCATGGAAATCTATCCTCTATGATTATCATCAGGATTAGATTTAGTTCTTAGGGGCTATTTTTATATTCCTGCAGCAAGCAGAAATTTGATTTCTATTTCATGTTTAGCATAGAAAAGCTATGTAATTAGTTTTCTTAAGGATCATTATAATATTCTTTATGAAAGAAATAAAATTGTAAGTAGTGTCCTTATAAATGGTCTCTATCAGTTACATATTGATATTTTTGTTTCCAATATCGAGCAAAATGTGAATGCCATAGGATCAAAACGACCTAGGGATAGTCTAAATGAAAGGTATCTTTGGCACCTTAGGCTAGGTCATATAGCTGAAGACAAGGTTAACAAATTAAAAAAATTTGGGCTATTGAGTCCGTTGGCTTCTAAGTTATATTCGATTTGTGAATGATATCTTCATGGCAAAATGACCAAGCTCCCTTTTATGGGACATGGGGAAAGGGCCACAAACTTGCTTGTCCAAGTACATACTGATGTATGCGGCCCATTTGATATGCCAACCAAGGGCAATTACATCTACTTCATCACCTTTATTGATGATTTATCTCGATACGGATATGTGTATTTGATGCGATACAAGTCTGAAGCTTTTAGAAAGTTTAAGAAATTCAAACTCAAAGTAGAAAAATAAATAGTAAAATCATTAAGATTCTTCGATCAGATCGAGGAGGTGGATGTTAGATATATGTGCCCTAGAAGTCAGAATTGGCTGACACTTGTAATACACTTCTAGGGGCAAAATTATAATTTTGATTATAATCAATAAAATGGGTTATTTTCTATCACATATGTGTATTTAGTGTCTGTGATACATCCTTTGAGTTAATGGTAATGATAATTCATATTTTCAAGAGTTGAAAATTTAAGACATGAATAATCATTATTAACTCATAAAATGCTCCCGACCATAGGATCATCACGAGGATGGTGATTGATCCGAAAGGTTGGTGTACAATCGCTTCTCTTTAGTAGATGAGTCTTGAGTCTACGGTGTGGAGACACCGGAGCGAGAGTATAGGTACTCATTAGAGAACGAGGGCACTGAGCGTGACCATACCTCGAGTAGTCATTAGGAAGTCTACCTTCTCGTCAATGACTGACTCGATGCTGCAGTAGTGTGTCTGGTTCTTTGACCTGAGGTGCATCGACAGTTCACCTTGAGGGTGTTATAGTTTGACTACACCATTACTCGGTCTCCTAGCCATTCGGAACCCTGAGGTGTATGTTGGCTATAGCATGTTCATTGTAGGAACTGGATAGCATCAAGATGGAATCTATCTACCTCGGTGGTAGAGGAGCAGCCCTATGATGATCATGAGAATCAAGTCCAAAAGCCCATGGCCATGGTAGAGTGAAATAATAGAAAGAGTTTCTATTTAGGTTTTCACATCGGACTTGAATCGAATGATTACATCATATGATAGAAACTAGGGTTTGACGAGTTTACCTTAACCCTAATCTGATCGGGGCTCAAGATAGAAGAACTTAATCACACAGGTAGCTGCACCAAGAGGTTCACATTCAGCTCTGATGGGTTGCCACCATATACTGCTAGGTGTCACTGGTGGATTTTGGGAGCAATTAGAATGATTTAGATGATCGATCATTCTAGCTGTTCGAATCAGAAGAGTTCTGATCCATCGAAAGGAGTTTCGATGATGTCGATGATAGAGATCATGACATATCCCATTACCATACAGAACTGAACCTAACTGGGTCACACAAACAAGGGTTTGAATCTGGTGATCATCAATTGAACTGATCCAGTTCAATTGATCTGAATGAGATTCAATTAGGTTCAAGGAAATCGTGCTAGCACTCGATTGAACCTAACGTTCTTCTTTTACTATCATAAATAAGTTATCCTGACTGAGTCAAAGGAGTTTGTGCTCAATCAGAGGCCTTCATATGGTCTGACTAGAGGTTGTCCAAGTCAGAAAAGGTTGTCTTATTTTGTAAGACATTACCTACCATTTTTGGTCACCTACCATTTCTCGTTCTTTGACTTTGGTCAAAAGTCTACATTTAACTGGTCAAATGTTGACCATTGACACTTTGACTTTTGTCCACGTGTTACGCACCTATTGGAGAGCTGGTGGGGGCCTGTCCCCCTATCAGAATCTGGCAAGAAAGAGGGCGCACGCCACCCTTGGCATGTGCCCAAGTTGGAGGCGCCCAGGAGTCCCTGTTGGACAGGGACTCCATCTCCTTTTTGGATTCCGATTAGAGTTCTTCTAAGAACCAACTTTGATTGGTCTTAGGTGCCCTCTAAGGAGGAATCCAGGAGACTCTATTCCCACCAATCAGATTTAGATCTGATTTCACAAAGGGTTGTGATTGGTTGGGAAGAAGAGAAGTTGGATCACACTTAGTCTATAAATAAGACCCTACGCCCAACTCAAAGTTTTGATTGAATCATAATTTCCCACATCCCAAGGCTACCTCTTCCCTCTTCCTCCATGCCAAACCCACCTTCTCTCTCTCCTCTCCACGTCCAAAAGAGTTTTGGAGCTTGGTTGGTGCAATCCAGATGAGAGAAAGGCGACTGAAAGCTAGAAGGCTGCACTACTACAAAGGACGACTGCTGATCTTCGAAAAGAGTTTTGAAGATCCTTCAGATCAGATCCAGATTTGATTTTTGGAGACATGATAGAAAAGAAGAGAATCTCCAGATTCAATCCAAGTGGATACCGATAGAGGTTAGGCACTTGCGTGGCTAGATCCAGAACCTTCCATTGCTCATAGGATCATCATCGGATAATAGGATTACCCACTTCAAGATAAATTAAATTTAATTTAATTTATCTAAATTTATTTTAATTTCTAAAATAATAATAATTAGATCTAAAATATTCTAGATCTAATTAGGATCAAAGAGAAAAATTTTTGAAATATATCTCTTGATCGATTAGATCTGAATGAACCTGATCCAAGAAATCAGGATTTTTCCTTCAGTGAATACCTTAGTCAAAAATTCCTAGACTATCTTAAGGACAATGGTAAAGTCTCTCAATGGACTCCACCTGAAATGCCTCAACTCAATGAAATTTTAGAATGAAAAAATCGGACCCTATTAGATATGATCTGATCCATGATGAGCTTCACGGACCTTCCTGAGTTTCTTTGGAGATATAGTCTGATAACTGCTATATATTTACTAAATATGGTTCCCTCTAAGACCGTTCCTACCACACCGTATGAGATATGGCATGATAAAAAATTAAGTCTGAGTCATCTTAGAATTTGAAATTGTCCAGTCTATATCAAGAGATAACAGATGGACAAATTAGAGTCTAGGTCCTTTAGAGCTTGGTTTATTGGATATTCTAAAGAGTCATTAGGATACTATTTCTATCTTTCAGAAGATCATAATGTGATTATGAGTCGACACGCCATCTTTTTTGAAAAATAATTTATTCAAGATGGTGGCATCGGAAGATAGATTAGACTCGAGAAGAAAGTCTCCGATGAGAAATGAGCTAAGGAACCTATGGAACCCAATCAGATTGAGCCAACCTAGACACTACCTCCTCTACCTCATAGATCAAGTAGAATTTTTCATCCTTCTGAAAGGTACTTAGGGACTATATTAGAAGATGTAGAGGAAATGTTCCTCATAGGAAATGGGGTTCATCGTGATGATGCTAAAACTTATGATGAGGCAATATCAGATATCAACTCCGACAAATAGTTAGAGGCAATGAGGTCAGAGATTAACTCAATGCGTTCGAACCAAGTCTGGACCTTGGTGGATCCACTTGAAGGTATAGTACCTATTGGGTATAAATGGATCTTCAAAAGAAAGATAGGTGCCAATGAAAATGTAGGGACATTCAAAGCAAGGCTCATAGTGAAAGGGTATAGTCAGTGCGAGGGCATTGACTATCAGGATACTTTTTCGCCAGTAACCATTCTTAAATCCATCCGCACATTGCTTACTATTGCAGCCTATTTCGATTATAAAATATGGCAGATGGATGTGAAAATGGCATTCTTAAATGGATATCTTGAGAAAGATATCTATATAGAATAGCCTCTAGGATTCACATCCAGTGATAATAATCATAAAGGATGCAAGCTGCAAAGGTCTATATATGGACCTAAGCAAGCATCTTGGAGTTAGAATGCTCGTTTCAATGATATAATCAAATCATTTGGATTCATCAAGAATGAGGAGGAGCCCTATATTTTCAAAAAGGTCAGTAAAAGCACTATTGTCTTCCTCGTACTGTATGTGGATGACATCTTTCTAATTGGAAATGATATTTTCATGTTGACTATAATCGAAATATGGTTGTCTAAGGAGTTCTCTATAAAAGATCTAAGAGAGGCATCCTTTATTCTAGAAATTTAGGTCTATAAGGATAGACCGAATAGGATGTTGGATCTCTCACAGAAAATGTACATAAAGGAGGTGTTGAAGAGGTTTAGCATGGAAAACTCTAAGAGGGGTTTAGTACCCTTCAGACATGGCATTCATCTCTCTAAGAAGATGTGCTCTAACACACCTAAGGAGATTGAATGCATGAGCAAGATTCCTTACGCTTTACAATAGGGAGTTTCATGTATGCCATGCTACATACACGACCTGATATTACCTATGCTGTGAGTATCACGAGCAGGTATCAGTCGAATCCAGACAAAAAACACTAGACTTCTACGAAATGTATCCTTAAGTACTTGAGAAGGACTAAGAATATGTTTCTAATTTTTGGTAATGGAGAACTCTAGATCTAGGGGTATATAGGCTCAGATTTTATGTCCGACATAGATGATCGAAAGTCAACATCTAGAAGTCTATTTATTTGTAATGATAGAGCTATCAGTTGGAAGAATTCCAAGCAAACGGTGATAGCAGACTCCATCATGGAAGCAGAATATATCGCTGCATTGGAGGCTGCAAAGAAAGCATTCTGGTATAAGAAGTTCACCATAGAGCTCAAAGTGATGCCATCAGATGCCATCCCTCTGTACTGCAACAATAATGGCGCTATAGCCTAACTAAAGAGCTAAGGTCTTACCAAAAATTCAAGCACATCGAGCGACGATACCACCTCATCTACGATTATCTCAAGAAGGGATACATCGAGGTCAAGAGAGTCGACACTGTAGATAATGCGACTGATCCATCGACAAAGCCATTGAGCCAACAGAAGATCGAAGCCCACCTTGAGAAGATGGGACTTACATTTGTAGCCAATTAGCTTTAGATCAAGTGGAAGTTTGTTAGATGTGTGCTCTAGAAGCCAGATTGGAATACACTTCTAAAGATAATTTTATAATTTTGACTATAAATTAATAAATATTTTTTTTGATCATAGTATGTATTTAAAGTATCTATGATACATCCTTTGAATTAATGGTAATGATAATTTATATTTTCAAGAAGTTAAAAATTTAAGATATGAATTTTTATAATTAACTCATAAACTGCTCCCGACCGTAGGATCATCATGAGGATGGTGATCGATCTAGAAGGTTGGTGTATGATTGCTTTCTTAGAATAGATGTATCTCGAGTCTATGAAGTGGAGACACCAGAGCAAGAGTGCAAGTACTCGTTAGAGAATGAGGGCACTAAGCGTGACCACCTCGAGCAGTCATAAAGAAGTCTACCTTCCCATCGATGACTAACTCAATGCTGCAGTTGTGTGTATAGTGAAGAAGAAAAATCCTGATTTTGCGGACCAAGTTCGTTCAGATCTGATCAGATCAAGAGATATATTTTAAAAAATTTTTTCTTTGATCCAGATCAGAACTAAGATATTTTAGATCTAATTATTATTATTTTAGAAATTAAAATAAAATTAGATAAATTAAATCAAATTTAATTTACCTTGAAGTGGGTAATCTTATTACCCGTTGATGATCCTATAAGCAGCGGAAGGTTCTAGATCTAGCCACGCAAGTGCCTGGCCTCTACCGATATCCACTCAGGCTGGATCTAGAGATCCTCTTCTTCTCTATCACGTCTCCAAAAATTAGATCTGGATCTGATCTGGAGGATCTTCAAAACTCCTTTTCGAAGATCAGCAGTTCGTCCTTTGCAGCAGCGCAGCCTTCTAGCTTTCAGTTCGCCTTTCTCTCATCTGGATCGCACCAACCAAGGTCCAAAACTCCTTTTGGACATGGAGAGGAGAGGGAGAAGGTGGGTTTGGCATGGAGGAAGAGGGGAGAGGCAGCCTTGGGGCATGGGGAATTGTGATTCAATCTTCTTTTGAGTTGGGCGCAGGGTCTTATTTATAGACTAAGCGTGATCCAACTCCTCTTCTTCCCAACCAATCACAACTCTTTGTGAAATCAGATCTAAATCTGATTGGTGGGAATAGAGTCCCCTGGATTCCTCCTTAGAGGGTGCCTAAGACCAGTCAAAGTTGGTTCTTAGGAGAACTCTAATTGAAATCCAAAAAGGAGATGGAGTCCCTGTCCCTATCCAACAGGGACTCCTAGGCGCCTCCAACTTGGGCACACGCCAAGGGTGGCGTGCGCCCTCCTCCTTGCCAGGTTCTGGCAGGGGGACAGGCCCCCACCAGCTCTCCAATAGGTGCATGACATGTGGACAAAAGTCAAAGTGTCAATGGTCAACATTTGACCAGTCAAAGGTCAGACTTTTGACCAAAGTCAAAGGACAAGAAATGGCAGGTGACCAAAAATGGCAGGTAATGTCTTACAAAATAAGACAACCTTTTCTGACTTGGACAACCTCCAGTCAGACCATAGTGAAGGCCTCTGATTGAGCACAAACTCCTTTGGCTCAGTCAGGACAACTTATTTATGATAGTAAAAGAAGAACGTTAGGTTCAATCGAGTGCTAGCACGATTTTCCTTGAACCTAATTGAATCTCATTCAGATCAATTGAACTGGATCAGTTCAATTGATGATCACCAGATTCAAACCCTTGTTTGTGTGACCCAGTTAGGTTCAGTTCTGTATGGTAATGGGATATGTCATGATCTCTATCATCGACATCATCGAAACTCCTTTCGATGGATCAGAACTCTTCTGATTCGAACAGCTAGAATGATCGATCATCTAAATCATTCTAATTGCTCCCAAAATCCACCAGTGACACCTAGCAGTATATGGTGGCAACCCATCAGAGCTGAATGCGAACCTCTTGGTGCAGCTACCTGTGTGATTAAGTTCTTCTATCTTGAGCCCCGATCAGATTAGGGTTAAGGTGAACTCGTCAAACCCTAGTCTCTGTCATATGATGTAATCATTCGATTCAAGTCCGATGTGAAAATCTAAATAGAAACTCTTTCTATTATTTCACTCTGCCATGGCCATGGGCTTCTGGACTTGATTCTCATGATCATCATAGGGCTGCTCCTCTACCACCGAGGTAGATAGATTCCATCTTGATGCTATCCAGTTCCTACAATGAACATGCTATAGCCAACATACACCTCAGGGTTCCGATATGGCTAGGAGATCGAGTAATGGTGTAGTCAAACTATAACACCCTCAAGGTGAACTGCCGATGCACCTCAGGTCAAAGAACCAGACACACTACTGCAGCATCGAGTCAGTCATTGACGAGAAGGTAGACTCCCTAATGACTACTCGAGGTGGTCACGCTCAGTGCCCTCGTTCTCTAACGAGTACCTGTACTCTCGCTCCGGTGTCTCCACACCGTAGACTCAAGACTCATCTACTAAAGAGAAGCGATTGTACACCAACCTTCCGGATCAATCACCATCCTCGTGATGATCCTATGGTCGGGAAGCATTTTATGAGTTAATAATGATTATTCATGTCTTAAATTTTCAACTCTTGAAAATATGAATTATCATTACCATTAACTCAAAGGATGTATCACAGACACTAAATACACATATGTGATAGAAAATAACCCATTTTATTTGATATTAGTCAAAATTATAATTTTGCCCCTAGAAGTGTATTACAAGTGTCAGCCAATTCTGGCTTCTAGGGCACATATATCTAACAATCTTCCACTTGTCCTAAAGCCAATTGGCTACAAGTCTAAGTCCCATCTTCTCAAGGTGGGCTTCGATCTTCTGCTGGCCCAACGGCTTTGTAAGTGGGTCTGCCACATTATCTGTGGAGTTGACTCTCTTGACCTCGACATAACCCTTCTCGAGGTAATCGCGGATGAGGTGGTATCGCCGCTCAATATGCTTGGATTTCTGGTGAGACCTCGGCTCCTTAGCAAGGGCTATGGCGCCATTGTTGTCGCAGTATAGAGGAATGGCATCTGATGGCATTACTCTGATTTCTGCAGCAAACTTCTTATACCAATAATGCTTCCTTCTGCATTCTGCTTGGAACTCTTCCAGCTGACAGCACCACCATTGCACACAAACAGACTCCCAGATGTCGACTTTCGATCATCTATATCGGACATGAAATCCGAGTCTGTGTATCCCTGGACTTGGAGTTCTCCATTACCAAAGACCAACATCATATCCTTAGTTCTTCTCAAGTACTTAAGGATACATTTCACAGAAGTCCAGTGTTCTTCACCTGGATTTGACTGATATCTGCTTGTGACACTCACAGCATGGGCTATATCAGGTCGTGTACATAGCATGGCATACATGAGGCTCCCTATTGCAGAAGCATAAGGGATCTTGCTCATGCATTCTATTTCCTCAGGTGTGCTGGGGCACATCTTCTTGGAAAGATGAATACCATGTCTGAAGGGTATTAATCCCCTCTTAGAGTTTTCCATACTAAACCTCTTTCAGGTAGCTTGATGTTGTAGTGTACATCTTCTGTGAAAGTCCTAGCATCTTATTTGGTCTATCCCTATATATCTTAATTCCTAGAATAAAGGATGCTTCGCCTAGGTCTTTCATGGAGAATTCCTTAGACAACCATATTTTGACTGTTGTTAACATGGGAAAATCATTCCCAATAAGGAGGATGTCATCCACGTATAATACGAGAAAGACAACAGCGCTCCCACTGATCCTTTTGAAAACACACGGTTCCTCTTCATTTTTGATGAAACCAAATATTTTGATCACATCATTAAAATGAGTGTTCCATCTCCGAGATGCTTGCTTAAGTCCATATATGGACCTTTGCAGTTTGCAAATCTTGTGATCAGTATCACTGGATGTAAAATCTAGCGGCTATTCTATATAGATATCTTCCTCAAGATATCCATTCAAGAACATTATTTTCATGTCCATTTGCCATATTTC
Organism: Cocos nucifera; assembly: GCA_006176705.1. Classification (NCBI taxonomy): domain Eukaryota; kingdom Viridiplantae; phylum Streptophyta; class Magnoliopsida; order Arecales; family Arecaceae; genus Cocos; species Cocos nucifera. Next base: position 177,314 of record QRFJ01000252.1, read on the forward strand.
GTAATCGAAATAGGCTGCAACGGCAAGCAATGTGCGAATGGATTTTAGCATAGCCACTGGGGAAAAAGGTATCCTGATAGTCAATGCCTTGACTATAACCTTTTGCCACTAGTCTAGCCTTGAATGTCTCCACATTTCCATCTGCACCAATCTTTCTCTTGAAGATCCATTTACACCCAATAGGTACTATACCTTTTGGTGGATCTACCAAGGTCCAGACTTGGTTTGAGTGCATCGAGTCAATTTCTGACTGCATTGCCTCTAGCCATTTCTCGAAGTCGATATCTGATATCGCCTCGTTGTAGGTTTTGGGATCATCACCATGAGCACCATTGCCTACGAGGAATGTTTCCTCTACTTTCTCTGAAATAATACCTAAGTATCTCTCAGGGGGATGAGAAACTCTTTCTGATCTACGAGGTGGAGGAGGTAGTGTTCTTATTGGCTCAACCTGATTTAGTTCCAATTGGTCCTTAGCTCGTTATACTTATGAGACTTTCTCATCAAGCTTGATCTATCTTCCAATGCCACTACCTTAAATAAACTATTTTTCAAGAAAGATGGCATGTCGACTCACAATCACATTGTGGTCTTCTGGAATGTAGAAATAGTATCCTATTGACTCTTTAGGATATTCTATGAATCGAGCTCTGAAGAACCTAAACTCTAACTTGTTCGCTTGTTGTCTTTTGACATGAGCCGGACAACCCCAAATTCTGAGATGACTCAGACTTGGTTTCTTACCATGCCATATCTCATACGGTATGGTAGGAACGGTTTTAGAGGAAACCCTATTCAGTAGATAAATTGAAGTTAACAATGAGTGTCCCCAAAGAAAATAGGGAGGTCTGTGAAGCTCATCATGGATCGGATCATAGCCAATAGAGTCCGATTTCTCCGTTCTGAAACCCCGTTGAGTTGAGGTGTTCCTGGTGGAGTCCATTGAGAGACTATGCTATTTTTCTTTAGATAGTCTAGGAATTCCCGGCTAAGGTATTCACCTCCTCGATCTAATCAAAAAATCTTAATGAATTTTCCAGTTTGTTTTTCTACTTCATGTCTGGATTCTTTGAACTTTTCAAAAGCTTCAGACTTATGTCTCATAAGATACATATACCCATACCTAGATAGATCATCGATAAAGGCAATGAAGTAGACAAAATTGCCTCTAGCTAGCACATCAAATGGGCCGCACACATCAGTATGTACTAGGACAAGAAGATCTGTGGCCCTTTCTCCATGTCCAACAAAAGGGAGTTTAGTTATTTTGCTTTGAAGATAAGATTCACAAGTTGGATATGACTCGAAAGTCAATGGACTTAAAAACCCATTTTTTTCTATCCTATTCTTGCTATGACTCCTAATCTCAGGTGCCATAGATACGTATCGTTTGGACTATCCCTAGTCGTTTGCATCATATATTGCTCGATAGTTAGAACAGGTACATCAATATGTAGCTGATAAAGACCGTTAATAAGAAAATCATTTGTAATTTTATTTCTTTCATAAAGAATATTATAATGATCCTTAAAGAAGGTAATCACATAGCCTTCTAGTGCTAAGCATGAAACAGAAATCAAATTCCTGCTAGCTGCAGGCACATAATAACAGTCTTTTAAAACTAAGTCTAAGCTAGATGGTAATCGAAGAGGATATGTTCCTACGGCTACTGCAGCAACTCTTGCTCCATTACCAATGTGTAGGATCATGTCTCCATCCCTCAGCCTCCTGCTATCCTCAAGACCCTGCATGGAAGTGCATAGATGAGCACTAGAACCAGAGTCAAGCACCCAACTAGATGTAGAAGAAATCATAAGGTTAGACTCAATAACGAGCATACCTCCAGAAGGACCTTCCTTCTTGTTCTTCAGGGTTGTCAGGTAAGTAGGGCAGTTCCGTTTTCAATGGCCATCGCTGTTGCAATGAAAACACTTTCCTTTGGCATCGGCCTTTTTCTTTGGTTCTGCCTTCTTCTTCTTTGCTCCTTCCACCTTCTGCTTTTTCGCAGACTTCTTTTTCTTTTCATAAGACTTTCTTTTGAAAGAAGTCCATTTCATAGCAAGAACTGAGCCTTTAGAACCTTTCATAGAAAGCTCAACGGTGACCAGCATATTCATTAATTTAGCCAAGAAATTTTGATATTTATGCATGTGGTAATTCATGATGAATTGCCCATATGCATCAGTCAAGGATTGCAGAATAACATCGTTCTGCAGATCCAAGTCCAATTTCACACCGAGCTTCTCAAACTCTTCCAAGTCCTTGATCATCATCAGGCAGTGATCTTGGACTGACTGCCCATCACGCATCTTAGCCTTAAAAAGTCATTTCGTGACTTGATATTTGGCTGCGCGACTTTGTTCACCAAACATCTCCTACGGGTGAGCCAACATTTGGCGAGCAGTCCCGATATCTTCATGTTGGCACTAGAGCTCATCAGACATCGAGCCCAATATGTAACATCTGGCCTTATTATCTTCGTCTATCCATTTCTTCAAAGATGCTCTCTGTTCAATGGATGGACGGGATGGTAAGGTGGGAGGGTCCTAGTCCAGTACATGGGTTAACTTCTCGAAACCCAAAACTATTTTATAGTTCTTGAGCCAATCTTTATAATTGGGTTCAGTCAGTCTATGTATGTTTAGGATTCGTGCCAATGGGTTGGATGCAGACATTTTTCTATAGAGAGTCAAAGATTCTAGTTAGATATTGTAATTATGACTTGACCAATTTATTTAGAAATTTTATTTTTAAATAAATTAGCTTCCACTATTTTCTCGAATCCCTACACTCCCTCTGTAGAGATGCAAAAATCTTCACGATTAATGATTTCTAGTGGGTGGTGGGGTCTCACCAACTGACTCATCACCTCACCTAACAGTTATTGATGATGGGTTAGCCAATGAGTGAACAACTCTTGTTCAATGATTCTCTAATCATGGTGCATCCAAACTTGGTCTCTAATTCATGAATCTCACCGTATCTAAAATATTGATCCACTCCTTAGTTAAGTCAGACCCACCATTTACATAGACTGGATTCCTAATTGAGTCTCTCATCGTATTCGAAATATTGAGCCCAACTCATCCTCCAGTCCATAGCATCCAATGCCTAATAGACATGGTTGCATCTTTTTGGTGCAACTGAGCCACTGTATCCAGTCGAGAGAATAATCAACCTCGGAAAGCCGACATCACACAATGGTGGAAGACCTCAAACTTAATCTTTTCTTAGGGAGAATTGATTCAGGTCTCATTAAACTAGACTGTCATAGTCATAACAATTATGACTAACTAGTGGCATGGGTTAGCTCGGATTATTGACCACCTCAGATCAGAACTATGTCAATAGATATGGCCACGTAAGTGAGATCGGTGGAAAGAATATGCCATTAACTTGTACAAGAATGCATTCAGGTCGAGTAGCTTTCAATTAAAAACCAGTCGATCGTATGTACCAAACTTACCTTAGACACCAAATTATTGAGACAGACCAATTGGGTTAGCCTACAATCCAGACTCTAACCTCTGAGCCTAATTGGTCTTGCTTGATCGTGACTCGATCTTGACCCAGACTTAATCCTATTAGGCTGTCATTTAGACATTGTTGATCCCATCTAACCAATTCTTGATCGATTTGATCAACCGCTTAGACCTAATTGAGGCTACCACAGCCCGAACCCAGTATTATGAATATTTTTAGATCTAAAATTCTTAATTTTAGATCTAATTGATATTCCATAATCTTAATTTTTTAATTAAATAGGGTTCATAAATAAAATATGCATAATAAATCCTAGGGTTTCAGGATCTAGGGTTTTGCAGAAAGTAAGTTTTGGATTTCTGATTAAGGAGGAACGTGCAGCATCCCTATACATTATAAGAACACCCCATTGAATGGAAAGAGAGGGCCTTTAAACCCTTCTTCATTTTTATGACCGGACGGCCAAGAGGAACATCTTAATCAGGAACATGCATACTAGAAAATAGTTTATAGATGCACTATCATCAATATCTTATTATATAGATTAGATCTAATCATGGCATATTTTTGATACATTTTCATGTATCGAATTCATGCATATTTTTAGATCTAAATAATTCTATAATAATCTAAAAAATTAGATTTAAATTAATCTAATCAAAATATAATTTTAATCTAGATAATTATGTAGAACTATTCTACAACTAGTCTAGAGCATGCATTACATATTCTCATATGATAATTAAAATTAAATAATTTTTATTTACTATTTTTTAGATATTATTATAATCATTATAATATCAAAAAATAGTAAATAAATAGATTTAAAATATGATTCAATCAAATTAAATTAAAAACATGCAAGACTATTCTATAGAACTATTCTATTTTAGAACTAGTCATGCATATTTTCTAATCTTAGATCCAAATCATTTAATTTTAATTTTTTCTAATTTTATATCTAATCACATCTCATGTGACATCTAAGATCACTTATTTTTTAATTAAAATAAATTTAAAATTAGATCTAAATATTTTTAGAACCTTGGCTCTGATACCAGTTGAAGGAAAATCCTGATTTCTCGGACCAGGTTCGTTCAGATCTGATCATATCAAGAGATATATTTTAAAATTTTTTTTCTTTGATCTAGATTAGATCTAAAATATTTCAGATCTAATTATTATTATTTTAGAAATTAAAATAAAATTAGATAAATTAAATCAAATTTAATTTACCTTGAAGTGGGTTATCCTATTACCCATTGATGATCCTGTAAGCAACGGAAGGTTTTGGATCTAGCCATGCAAGTGCCTGGCCTCTACTGGTATCCACTCAGGATAGATCTAGAGATTCTCTTCTTCTCTATCACATCTCCAAAAATTAGATCTGAATTTGATCTGGAGGATCTTCAAAATTCTTTTCGAAGATCAGCAGTTGTCCTATGCAGCAGTGTAGCCTTCTAGCTTTCAGTCGCCTTTCTTTGATCTGGATCACACCAACCAAGCTCCAAAACTCTTTTGGACATTGACAGAAGAGAGAGAAGGTGGGTTTGGCATGGAGGAAGAGGGGAGAGGCAGCCTTGGGGTGTGGGGAATTGTGATTCAATCTTCTTTTGAGTTGGGCGTAGGGTCTTATTTATAGACTAAGCGTGATCTAACTCCTCTTCTTCCCAACCAATCATAACTTTTTGTGAAATCAGATCTAAATTTGATTAGTGGGAATAGAGTTTCCTGGATTCCTCATTAGTGGGTGCCTAAGATCAGTCAAAGTTGGTTCTTAGGAGAACTCTAATTGAAATCCAAAAAGGAGATGGAGTCCCTGTCCAACAGGGACTCCTGGGCGCCTCCAACTTGGGCACATGCCAAGGGTGGCGTGCGCCCTCTTCCTTGCCAGGTTCTGGTAGGGGTACAGGCCCCCACCAGCTCTCTAATAGGTGCATGACACGTGGACAAAAGTCAAAGTATCAATGGTCAACATTTGACCAGTCAAAGGTAGACTTTTGACCAAAGTCAAAGAACAAGAAATAGCAGGTGACCAATAATGGCAGGTAATGTCTTATAAAATAAAATAACCTTTTCTGACTTGAACAACCTCCAGTCAAATCATATGAAGGCCTCTGATTGAGCACAAACTTCTTTGGATCAATCAGGACAACTTATTTATGATAGCAAAAGAAGAACGTTAGGTTCAATCGAATGCTAGCACGATTTTCTTTGAACCTAATTGAATCTCATTCAGATCAATTTGAATACTTCAGTTCAATTGATGATCACCAGATCAAATTTGTTTCGTGGTGGATTCAGTTAGGTTCAGTTCTGTATGGTAATGGGATATGTCATGATCTCTATCATCGACATCATCGAAACTCCTTTCGATGGATCAGAACTCTTCTGATTCGAACAGCTAGAATGATCGATCATCTAAATCATTCTAATTGCTCCCAAAATCCACCAGTGACACCTAGCAGTATATGGTGGCAACCCATCAGAGCTGAATGCGAACCTCTTGGTGCAGCTACCTGTGTGATTAAGTTCTTCTATCTTGAGCCCCGATCAGATTAGGGTTAAGGTGAACTCGTCAAACCCTAGTTTCTGTCATATGATGTAATCATTCGATTCAAGTCCGATGTGAAAATCTAAATAGAAACTCTTTCTATTATTTCACTCTGCCATGGCCATGGCTTTTGGACTTGATTCTCATGATCATCATAGGGCTGCTCCTCTACCACCGAGGTAGATAGATTCCATCTTGATGCAATCCAGTTCCTACAATGAACATGCTATAGCCAACATACACCTCAGGATTTCCATATGGCTAGGAGACCGAGTAATGGTGTAGTCAAACTATAACACCCTCAAGGTGAACTGCCGATGCACCTCAGGTCAAAGAACCAGACACACTACTGCAGCATCGAGTCAGTCATTGACGAGAAGGTAGACTTCCCTAATGACTACTCGAGGTGGTCACGCTCAGTGCCCTCGTTCTCTAACGAGTACCTATACTCTCGCTCCGGTGTCTCCACACCGTAGACTCAAGACTCATCTACTAAAGAGAAGCGATTGTACACCAATCTTTCAGATTAATCACCATCCTCATGATGATCCTATGGTCGAAAGCATTTTATGAGTTAACAATGATTATTCATGTCTTAAATTTTCAACTCTTGAAAATATGCATTATCATTACCATTAACTTAAAGGATGTATCACAGACACTAAATACACATATGTGATAGAAAATAACCCATTTTATTGATATTAGTCAAAATTATAATTTTACCCCTAGAAGTGTATTACAAGTGTCTGCCAATTCTGGCTTCTAGGGCACATATATCTAACATATGGTTCTTTGACCTGAGATGCATCGACAGTTCACCTTAAGGATGTTATAGTTTGACTATACCATAACTCAATCTTCTAGCCATTTGAAATCCTGAGGTGTATGTTGGCTATAGCATGTTCATTGTAGGAATTGGATTGCACTAATAGAGGATCTATCTACCTCGGTAGATAAGGAGCAGCCCTATGATAATCATGAGATTGAGTCCTTATATCCATGGCCATGGTAGAGTAAAGATGATGGAAAGAGTTTCTATTAGGATTTCACATTGGACTCAAATCAAATGATTAATTCATATGATGGACATTGGGTTTGATGAGTTCACCTTAACCCTAATCCTGTCGGGGCTCAAGATAGAAGAATCCAATCACATAGGTAACTACACCAAGAGGTTCGCTTTCAGTTCTGATAGGTTGCCATCATATACTGTTAGGTGTCACTGATGGATTTTGGGAGTAATTAGAATGATTTTGATGATCAATCATTCTAATTGTATGAATCAAAAAAGTTTTGATCCATTGAAAGGTGTTTCGATGATGTCGATGATAGAGGTCACGACATGTCTCATTACCATACGAAACTAAACCTAACTGGATCACACAAATAAGGGTTTGGATCTAGATGTCATCAATTGAGCTAACCTAATTTGATTGATTTGGATTAGATCCAATCAGGTTCAAGATAATCGTGCTAGCACACGATTGAGCCTGACTTTCTCCTTACATAATCTTTCTGATTCCTTGCAATTGAGTCAAATTTAATTTGACTCATTCCTATATTTTGAATGAATTTATTTTATCTGACTGGAATAAGTCTAGGTCAGACTAATTATAGAAATTAAATCCATTCATAGTGCAAATGGACTAGGGTCAAAAGTTGATTTGTTTGAGAGAATTGAGGGTCACCTGATCAGAGGCTTCTAGAAAATTCTTTAAAAATAATTTTGCTTCAATTTTTGGATATGTGATTGGGCTCGAGTCATACTTTGGGTGAGCCCAACTTCATGATTTTTAGTGGTGCCTAAATTGGGTTTCTAATAGAGTTTGATTTGGATCAAACTCTTGAAGAGAGGAGTCCCATGCGCCATGGACTCCTCCTTATCCTTTCTTCATGCCAACTTGGGAGGAGTTTTGGATGACAAAACCTGATAAGGATTAGGTGGGTGATGTGGGTTATCAGATTGGAGTCTAGATGATCAAGCAAATGAGTTGCTTGATCACTTAGGAGTCTAGATGGTGCAAGAAACTTGTATAAAAACACCTGTGCATAATGCCACTTATAGAATTCTGATTGCCACGTCCATATGCTACTGCCCCTTCCATCTTCCACACCCCCTCTGATCCTCTCTCTCCCCTTCTTCTACGTGCCAAAGTTTGGGTGCAAATTAGAGAGGAAGATCCAATCAAATTTGTGAAGAGTTCAACATCAACGCGATGGTATTCGTGAGATGGACAAGCTGCCTTTCGAAGTTATTTTGAAGGTTTTTTAGATCAGATTCAGATCTAATCTTTGAAAAAAAGATTTATGAGGAGAAGACATCCAGATCCTATCTAAGTGGATATCAGTAGAGACCAGATGCGTACGTAGCTCCTTCTAGAATCTTAGGACAAATTATGATCATCATAGGATAATCTAATTACCCAAAATAAGGTATAAAATTAAATTAAATTTAATTTTATTTTAATCTTAATATTAGATCTTAAAGGATTAGATCTAAGATATCTCAAATCTGATTATAATCTTAGAAGAAAAAATTTAAAATATTTCTTTAGATCTAATCAAATCTGAACGATCCTGTGCTGGAAAGTAGGATTTTTTCTTCATCTCCAACATCTACCCTAGGAGTTTGACACATAGATGGACTCTCCTTCTGTGTGCCCACATTTAGAAATGCACAATAATGTGTGAAAATTACTTGGGAGGCATGGAGATAAGGATGAGAGAGAGTTGGGAGGTTTCAACTAAACCAACCAACTCAAGTTGAATTCAAAATTCAACTTCAAATCAATCTGATCCAATGCTTGGATCAGGTCAAAGAGAGATAAAAGATGAGTCACACAACTTCTTCTATGTGAGAAAAACTCATGTAAAATCTAGATGGGGTGTGCATCAAAGTGGGTAGCGTAGGGAGAAGGATTTGAAATTTAAATCATATTTGACTTGGTCCAAATTGGTTTCAACCAAACCAATTAATCTAGACCCAATTAGATCAGATTAAACCTAACTAAATTAGGCTTAATCCAATTCAATTAAAATCTAATCAAATTAAAAATTAATTAGATTCAGATCCTGATCAAATTAGGATTGAATCTCCCATAGCGATTAGGTCATCTCATGATCTAATTGGGTCAAACCCAATTGAATCAAATTCAATTAGATTTGATTGAATCCTTATCGCTCAACAAAATTAAGCTAATCAATAATTAAATTATTAATTAATCCTTTAATAAATATCTTCAATAAATATAGAGTCTCAATCAGGTAAGTGTCTGGACACTAGAGTCCCATCTATATAAAACTCTTGAAGAGTCCCAAACTATTAGGACTCTTGAACCTAGTGTTCCAAATGAATGAAAATCACAATCACAGAGTCCCAGATCAGTAGGACTCTTGTTCAAAAAATTTCAGACAACTAGAACTCAAAGTTTCAATCCAATGGGACCCACGAAGATAGAGTTTCAGTCTAGTGGAACTCTTGGTCATAGAGTTCCAGTCCAATAGAATTCTTGACTATAAAGTCCTAGACCATTGGGACTCTTGATTAGTCATCAGATCAGGTAGAAACTCCTTTTGTGTATGACCCCATAAGTTTGAATCCTAAGCCAATAGCATAGGAACTAATTTTCTATACCAATCAATGTGATCATCTAGCAATGGTACCCGATGTTTGGATAGATCGAATAGTCGCAACACAACATCGACGAACCTGTGGCATATGGTTATCGTATAATTTATTCCCTTGACCTTAATGCTCAAAGGATGATCTAGGGTTTACTACAAATCCTAAAAATCATCCACATTATATTCCAAAATTCAGTGTCCATTGAATGAACCATTCTGGATGAGGTTTTGTTAAATTGAAATACAGTGATGCATCTGCTCCAATACTTGGAGGGGTCAATCCCATCTTGACTCATACACTGACTTCACAAGTACTTGACTGCACCCAGTAGCCTTCCGTCATTAAATTAAAAATTTAGATAGTCTGGTATCTAAGTACAGTGAGTTGCTTGTAAGTCACTATGGTGATCTCAGGTCTAAGGGATAGTTACATCCATATTCTTCACAAGAAACTCTAGGCAGCAGAGAGCTCCATAATTGGATCACAATCGATGAAATATATCCCTACGCTTTACCTGCATACCGTACCAGTATCTTCATACTCCTTGGTTAAGAGGACAATCAATAAATATGGCATGCAATGACCTACACTCAATTACGTTGTCATCGTTAGTAACAATATATTATTTAGTCGTGGTTAGGACTAAATGACAAATCCTCTTTTGTTGAGTCTAAATAGTCCTAAGAACTTCATCATAGAAGAAATCATTATAGGAAGATGCACAAAAATGATAAAAATATTAAAATAATAATTTTATTTATTATAATAATTTAAGTATATTTATAATTAGCTCAACCATCTACAACCTAGATGATTAGCTTTAGGATATATTTTCCAACAGCTCCCACTTAGATTAAAGCCATTCCAAACAGTATCGTATACCCATCTTTCATTTGTGATTGTCGAACTCTTTGATTTTAAAGGCTTTAATAAATGGGTCGGTCATATTCTCCTTTTTGTCAATCTTCTGAAGATCGATATCATATCGTTCCATGATCTCTCGTATAAGATGGTAGCAATGCAGAATGTGCTTGGTGCGCTGATGTGCCTTTGGCTCTTTGCTTGAGCTATCACTCTAGTGCTATCATAGTAAAGTAGAACCAGACCATCTAAGGAGGATGCCACTTCTAGCTCGTCGATAAACTTTCATAGGTACACAACTTTTTTTGCAGCATTGGATGCCGCAACATACTCCACCTCACACATAGAATCAGCCATAGTGTGCTGCTTGAAACTCTTCCAGCAGACCGCTCCTCCATTCAGGATAAACACATAATCTGACACACTCTTACTATAATCATGATTTGATTGAAAAATAGAATCAGTATATCCCACAAGTTTCAAGTCAGCATCTTCATAAATGAGCCACTGATTCTTAATATTTCTCAAATACTTCAGGATTGTCTTTACAACCTTCTAGTGATTCTCATTCGGATCAGACTGGTACCTACTCACTACCCCTAGTGAGTATGCCATATCCAATCTCGTACACATCATGGCGTACATAATAGAACCCAATACCAAAGTATATGATATTCTATTCATACGCTCTCTCTCTTGAGTTGTCGGACAATCTCTCTTCGAGAGAGTAATCCATGGCCTATCGGGAGATAGCCTTTTTCGAAATTTACCATGCTGAATCGCTTCAGCATGTTATCGATGTACGTGGACTAGGACAACCCAAGCAACCTTTTAGATCTATCTCTATAGATCCTCATCCCTAAGATGTAGGAAGCTTCTCCCAAGTCTTTCATGGAGAATTGAGACAATAGCCAAACCTTTATTTCCTATAATGCAGGGATGTCATTTCCGATTAAGAGAATATCATCCACATACAATACAAAAAATACAACTATAGAACCATTAGCTCATTTATACATGCAAGATTTCTCTCCATTCTTAACGAAGCCATACGTTCTGATCACCTTATCAAAATGCATGCTCCAACTCCGGGATGCCTGCTTCAATCCATAGATGGATTTCTAAAGCTTGCACACCTTGGACTCGTCTATGGATGTGAATCCCTCAGGCTGTATCATATATACCTCTTCTTCAAGCTCTCCATTTAAGAAAGCCATCTTCACATCCATTTGCCGGATTTCATAGTCTAGGTATGCCGCTATTGCAAGCATGATCCAAATGGACTTAAGCATTGCCACCATAGAAAATGTCTCATCATAGTCAATATCATAATGCTAACGATATCTCTTGGCAACCAGATAGACTTTATTGGTCTCTACCTTTCCATTTGTGCCCCTTTTTCTTTTGAAAATCTATTTACACCCAATGAGTTTTACCCCTTCAAGTGGATCAACCAGTGTCCAAACACTATTGACCTTCATAGACTCCATTTCAAACTTCATGACTTCTAGCCACTTATCGGAGTCAGACCTCTGCATGACATCCATGTAGATGATCGGATCCTCATCATTCTCATCGAGTTCAACAAGATCACTATCCCAAACCAAGAAATAGTAATATCTATCCAATTAACGTGGTGCTCTACCAAATCTTCTAAAAGATGCCTCTTCAATGGGCTCTGGGTTTGATCTTATCAAATTCAGTTCTATAGATTCACTAGAATGTGTCGGTTCTTCCATCCATCGAACTTCATTAAGTTTAACATTAAAGAGAACAGTTCCTTTCCTAAGGAACTCTTTTTTCAAAAAAACTGTCTTATTACCGACGAACACCTTTTATTCTTCAGCAAGGTAAAAGTAATAACCCCTAGTTTTCTTGGAATACCCTATGAACAAGCATTTATCGGACCTAGGTTCAAGCTTTTCTGGCTACAAATATTTGACATAAGCCAGACATCCCCAAACCCCAAAGTGAGAGAGTGTTGGCTTACGTCCAGTCCATATCTCATATGAAGTCTTTGCAACAAACTTGCTTGGAACATTGTTTAAAACAAAACAAGTAGTCTCGAGTGCATAACCCCAGAACGAAATAGGCAGACTCACAAATCCCATCATAGACCAAATCATGTCCATCAGGATTGAATTCCTCTTTTCAGATACACTATTATGCTATGGTATTCCAAGAGGGGTTCACTAAGAGATAATCCCATTTTCTTCTAGATATGTCAAAAACTTATTGAAAAGATATTCACCTTCTCGATCAGATCAAAGAGTTTTAATACTCTTTCCATATTATTTTTCTACCTCATTTCGATATCGTTTGAACATTTCAAACGAATCGGATTTACTCTTCATAAGATAGACATACCCATACCTGGATAGATAGTCAGTAAATGTAATGAAGTAGAAGTATCCTCCTCTAGCACATGTGTTCATACATCCACATACATCAGTATGTACTAGATCCAAAAGCTTATGGCCCATTCACCTTTTTCAGTAAAAGATGATTTGGTCATCTTACCAAGAAGGCAAGATTCATAGATAGTCAATGATTCACAATCATCGATGTCAAGGATATGTTCCTTGACTAACCTATTGATCCTATTCTTATTTATATGATCGAGCTGATAGTGCCAAAGATAGCCATCAATGACATCATCTAGTTTTGGACGTTTATTAGATGTGTACATTACAATAATAGGCTATGATAAAATATAAATATAATTTCTTAATTATCCTTGCATTATTGTAACACCATTCATAATGATATCATAATAATTTTTCTTTATTGACAAACAATAACCATTCTAAGCCAAAAGCTCAATAGATATTATGTTCATCATAAAAGATGGACAATAGTGATAGTTATTTAAAATGATATTATTTATTTTAAAAATAAGCTTAAGAGTTTTCAATACTAGGACTAGAACATTCCTTCTATCCCTAACATTTAGAAATTTTTCATCATCCTTAAACTTTCTACTATTTTGAAGTCCATGTAATAAATTGCATATGTAAACTGGACTTTCGGTCTCTAATACCCAGATAGATGTATCACAAATAGAGAAATTACAAGATGTTATCATATAACATCCTTGCCCAGCAACTCCTTGCTGGCTTTTTCTATTCAGCCTATTCGAGTCAAGAGGATATTTTCTCTTTGGGTCTACCTTATTAAGGTCAATGCTAGACTTCTTGTTATTAGGTCCTAAATACTTGCCACTTTTCGACAGTAAATGGAGTGGACTTATACTAGCCATTCTATTTATCTGAAAGAAAAACACAAGACTATATTAGTACTTGAATTAATTAATCCTAAAGATTTGAACTTTAGTCTAAAGATCCTTCCACTATTTTTTATGAATTGGTAGCCTCTACCTCCAATTTGAGGAATTACACTAACTCTTTAATGGGTACTAGAATTCACATAGACTATAGATGGGCTCAAGGAAAACTCTGGCCAACCCGTGTGCATCTACAAGTAGGTTTACAATCAATTATTTTTTTAAATAATTTTTAGTATTTAGGTTTTGCCCCAAAAGCCAATTCAGTAGGCTATGGTCTTCACTAAAAAGGTCTAGTTATGTCCAACCAATAACATGATTGACTTTGATGCATCAAACCAAGGATAACCAGGCTCGAGAAAAGCTCTAGCCAACCTGATTACCATTAAGAGAGTGCGATCTAATCATCATATGATGGACAATAATTTCAACATCCAAATGAACACCAAGTGTAAGGCACCTTCAATGTCCACCCAAAAAATTAGACTCATTATTATTCGCTTTAATGAAAGGCTATAACTCAGTTATCCTTATAACTTAGTCATTTTTAAGAATCTAATAATTTAAAAAATTTTATTTACTTATGATTTAAGGATAGAAAAGAATACGGATCCATTTTCTTCCACTGACTTCACCAAGTCAAATTCTTCCACTAACTTCACCAAGTCAATAGGTCAGTATTAGCATCAATTTAGGTCCATGGATATCTATTCAGTCTTACTGATTAAAATTAGTTAAACTGATTTCTAGTGACATGGGTCAGCTCGAATCACCAAGTGATCTAATCAAATTCTAATCAACCATGTCGGTCAGATAAGTGAGATCAGTGGAATAGATATGCCATTAACTCATCAAAGATTGAATCAGTGTGAGTAGCTCTCAATTAAAAATCACTAATCTAGACTGCCAAACTTACCTTAGATACCAACTGGTTAATTAGGTTCAATATGATCAACCTAATAATTTCAGGCTCGACCACGTAGCCATAAATCAAGTCCATCTTGATCTTTGTTAAAGATATGGACCCATTCCACTACAACTATTGAAGTTGAATCTAGAGTGTCCTTGATCTAATCTAAGTCAACACTTGGTTAGATTTGATCAATTACTCTAGATTAATCTATTCTTTAACTAACCTTAGATTTTACCCAATAAATGGACCTAATTCATCTAACCCTTTAACCCATAGTTTTATGCATTTATCTTAGGCTCTTTAATTTACAATTCTAAATCCTACTAGACAACACTTAATTCTTTTAATTAAATTTTGGACTGATGGGTTAGGGTTCAATATTTTAAAAATATTTTTTTAAATTTTGAAAAATTTTTAATTTTTTATTTTCCAAATGAGTTGACTTATTTCAAAAATGGGTCAGCTCATTTCATAAACAACAACCTATTGCTTATTTCATAACAAAAAGTAAAACATAATTAAACCATGAATCCATTTAGATCTAATCTAATATATTCATATTTAATTATTAGATTGTAACTATTTCAATAATAAAAATTCTTTCACTATTCATCTTAATGAATGAGTTCATGGTGGCACCCCTACCACCATAAGGAATCCCCACTGAATAGAAGGAGATGGCCTTTAAACCATACTTATCCTTTATGATCGCATGGCTTGGTAGCTCATTCATCCTCAATTATTAAGTTATATGGATCTAACATATCAAATATGCTAACATTTAATTTTTCTAATTAACATATAACCATGTCAAGTAACCCTTGCTCTGATACCATTAAAGGAAATTAAGCAGGATTTTAGGCATGCTTTTTGAATTTTTTTTTGAATTAATCATAATGGAAGCTAAGATTAATCTAATATTAATTTAAGGCATTCTATGATCACATCAATAAACCCTACTCAGGATATAAACATGCTAAAATGTATTAAAAAATTTAAATGCGATTGATCATCAAATCATATTTATTGATCGACTTGTGTTCTTAAAATAATACCTATGCGTGGGTAGATGATCTCCACGATCCAAATCCATAAAAGAAAGCCTTGGCATCGTGCTGCAGCCACACACTCGTCTGGCCTCTACGATGAGTCCACATGAAGCTCTTGGTCCCAACTAGCTCCACCGGAGTGCTGGCTCCTCATCGGGGCCTTCGATGAATGATCTTTGTTGATCTAATCGATGATCTTCTTCCTTATCTTCCGGATACTCTAGAAGACTAGATGATAATACTTGGAGGATGATGAGGTAGTTGTAAAAATCTAGTGGTGATCGGGTACTCACAGCATTCAATCTCTCCACCTAAACCCTAAGTCCCAACTCAATGGTTTTACACGTACCAAAAACCCTGACACCCAAAATGCTCTCTCACACCCACTCTCTATGGAATTTTTCTTTAAAACCAATTTTCATGGATAAAGGACTTTTCTATCTATAGAAACCCTACTTAGATGATATCCAAAGTGGGCATCCAAAATAAAAAAAAAATAGTAGGCATGAGAGATAGAAGATGGTGCATGAGAGACTCACCCTTTCTCCCTAGAATTTTCCATGCCCAGGACAAGTCCCCTCTCTAATTTTCTCTCTTTCAGAAACCTCTCATGTAGCCACTCTCTCAGCCATGCATGCCTAAAAAAACACCCTTTTTATTGGCATGATTTCAATGGGAAAAATGCATGAAGGATAAGGTAGATGGTTGAACTTGTTTCAACCAATCGTCACTTGAATTCAAATTCAAGTAACCATCTTATCCTTCTCCAACATCCACCCCAAGAATTTGACATGTAGAAGAACTCTCCTTCTACATGCCCACAATCAGAAATGCACAATAATGTGCAATACTTACTTGGGAGGCGTGGAGATAAGGATGAGAGAGAGTTGGGAGGTTTCAACCAAACCAACCAACTCAAATTGAATTCAAAATTCAACTTCAAATCAATCTGATCCAATGCTTGGACCAGATTAAAGAGAGATAAAAGAGGAGGTACACAACTTTCTTCTGCATGAGAAAAACTCGCATAAAATCTAGATGGGACATGGGTAGCGCTGGGAGAAATAAGGATTTGAAATTCAAATCATATTTGATTTGGTCCAAATTGGTTTTAACCAAACCAATTAATCTAGACCCAATTAGATCAGATTAAATCTAACTAAATTAGACTTAATTTAATCTAATTAAAATCTAATTAAATTAAAAATTAATTAGGTTTAGGTTCTGATCAAATCTGGATCAAATCTTCCATAGCGATTAGGTCATCTCATGACCTAATCGGGTCAAACCCAATTGAATCAAATTCAATCAGATTTGATCGAATCCTCATCGCTCAATCAAATTGAGCTAATCAATAATTAAATTATTAATTAATCCTTCAATAAACATAGAGTTTCAATCAGGTGGGTGTTTGGGCACTAGAGTTCCATCTATATAAAACTCTTGAAGAGTCCCAAACTATTAGGACTCTTAAACCTAGTGTCCAACTGAATTGAAATCGCGATCATAGAGTTTTAGACTAGTGAAACTCTTGATCAAAGAATTTCAAACAAATAGGACTCAGAGTCTCAGTCCAGTAGGATCCACGAAGATAGAGTCCTAGTCCAGTGAAACTTCTGGTCACAGAGTTCTAGTCTAGTAGGATTCTTGACCATAGAATTTCAGACCATTGGGACTCTTGATCAGCCATCAGATCAGATAAGAACTTCTTTTGTGTGTAATCCCATAGACTTGAATCCTAAGCTAGTAGCATAGAAACTAATTTTCTATACCAATCGATGTGACCATCTAGCAATGGTACTCGATGTTCAAATAGATCGAATAGTCATAATGCAACATTGACAAACCTATGGCATATGATTACCGTATAATTCATCCTCTTGACCTCAATGCTCAAAAAATAATCTAGGATTTACTGCCAATCCTAAAAATCATCCACATTGTATTTCAAAATTTAGTGTCCATCAAATGGACCATTCTAGCCGAGTTTTTGCTAAATTGAAATACAGTGATGCATCTGCTTCAACACTTAGAGGAGTCAATCCCATCTTGACTCACACACCGACTTCATAATTACTTGACTGCACCTAATAGCCTTCCATCACTGAATTAAAAATTCAAGTACTCTGGTATCTAAGTATAGTGAGTTGCTTGCAAATCACTATAGTGATCTCAGGTCTAAGGGACAATTACACTCATATCCTTCGCGAGCAATTCTTGACAGTAGAGAGCTCTGTAGTTGGATCACGATCAATGAAATATACCCCTACACTTTACTTGCATACTATACCAGACTCTTCATACTCCTTGGTTAAGAGGACCACCAATGAATATGGCACGCAATGATCTACACTCGATTACGTTATCATTCTTGGTAATAATGTATTATTTGATCGCGATCAAGTTTAAAGACTAAATGATAAATCCTTCTTTATCGAGTCTAAATAGTCCTAAGAACTTCATCACAGAAGAGTTCATTATAAAAGGATGCATAAAAATAATAAAAATATTAAAATAATAATTTTATTTATTATAATAATTTAAGTATATTTACAGTCAGCTCAACCATCTACAATCTAGATGATTGGCTTTAGGATATATTTCTCAATATAATGGCTAGTCCAAGACTTCCAACGGTCAGAACTTGCTCTCCAGCCATCACTAAGAGTATTAAAAGCTACTGAAACTTTTAGAAAGTAAGATTAAAAAATTTTAAAGAAAAAATATTTTAAATTAGAGTGAGCTTCATTAAACATCAGAAGATAAGATAAAGAGAGAAATCGAGTACTAATCTTAAAGGACATTCAAGAGCAATCTTCACCATCATTTCTAGCATCCTCCCAAGCTTCAAAAAAGAGTGATCAAGCTTCAAAATAGCCAATCTTTCAGTCTATTCTTCGTGCTTAAAGAGTTTTTTTTTATTTTATTTTTAAACTAAAATTCTTTTTCTTGAATTTTTATTTTCTTTACAAGTTTTTTTGGAAAAAGAAACTTGGGGATTAGGCCTATTCAAGCCCAACATTTGACATTATAGGTCATGATTGGTAAGCCCATAAAACTAAATGGGTTGATTATGAGCCCAGAAAATAATCAGTATAAAGTTGTGGTTGGTAATCACAAAAAATCAACTAGGTTTGTTTATCAGCTCAAGAAAATAAATACATTGTAATCTAGAAGATTATAATAGAATTCTTAAGAGAAGCTTGGAGAGTGGATATAGATATGGAGTTGCACCGAACCACTATAAATCTTTGAATATTTGTATTATTCTGATGAATACATTAAAAATAACATAAGAATTATTAGAATCTATGCAATTTAATTTTTTTATTTTATATTTGATACTTTTTAATTTTTTTAAAAAATAATTAATTATGAAAATTTAATCATAAATCAACTGGTAATGGCCTTCCAACATATATAGATGAAGATCGAGTCCAAATTCAAGCTTTTCACATGCACGATACATGAAAATATATGGATGTCGACACACGAAAAAAAGAGAATACATGTGAAAATAATTTAAAAAGAAATTTTTTTTTATATTTTTTTATAAAAAAAATAAGGCATTTATGGAGCATTTAATGTGAAGAAGAAGAGCATTTAATGGGGCATGGAGCATTTAATGAGAAGAAGAGAATTTAAAGGGGAAGAAGTTCACGCAAGTGAGCTAAGGTCTCAATTTTATGCGGTCATGGGTGTGTGATCGTGGGGAGGCAGCCGTACACGAGTCTGGGCACATGGGAGTGAAAACAACAAGAAGGCTACATAGAAGAAAAAATGAAAAAAATAAAAAATATATATTTTAAAAAATTTTAAAAAATGATTGAATGGCAACTCTCTCTCTTACCTTATCTTTTTTATCCTTCATCTCATCCATCCCAGCCTCCTTATGTTTCATCTCATCCATCCATTCTCTTAAAGTCTTTCACATCATTAGTCCCATATCAAAAAAATAAGAAAACTGCCTCCTTACTTATACCTATAAATAAAATCCAATATCTTTACCTTGGAGATATCTCTCTCTCCATATTATAACTCTTATAGAGCCTCGTGTGACAGATGAAAATACCTATCTTTTTTTATCCACCTTATTTTCACTTTCTTTCATCCTTCTAATACATGAGAAGAAGAGTTAGCTAGGGGAAGATCGGCCAGAGAAGGTTCTAATTTTTTTTATTTTCTTGTTTCAACTTCAAGCCCTATTAATGGCTTAGGAGTTAGTTTTTTTTTCTTTGTATCAAATGATTTTTTATTTTGGCAATAAAATTTTATTTTAATTTTTTTTTAATCATTGCTTATGCAAATTAATTTTTTTAGTTTAATTTCAGCATATAAAATAGTTTAATTTTCTTATTTTTTTCCTATTTTTTTAATTTTTGCATCTCTTTTATTTTCTGCAACTTTAAATTCTAGGAATTAGTATAAGATTCTTTTTTTTTTTAATCAACTTTATAGCTTTTAATCAAATCATGTCCGGCTAAGCAATCCTCTGGGATTTGTGATGAAGCTAGAACCTTTTTAAGTTTTAGTATTTATATGGACAATTTTTATTTCTTAAAGAAATCTTTCCTTCTATGAATCTCAATTTTTCTTCCTTTTTTGATCTATCTTGATGGGTTATCATTGGGTCAAAATCCTTTTATAGTCCTTGCTTGAATCAATGATCAAAGATAGATGACTAAAGTAGAGATTCATCATCATCATCCTTTTCTTTGTGCAACATGAATTTGATAGATCATAGTTAGGTTAAGTTCTTTCATGATCTATGCATATTCTTGTACAAGAAAAGGTCATTAATTTAATTAGTGCATGGGAACAAACTTGATAGGTGTTTCCTAGCTATTCATAGTCTATGCTTGGTTGTGTCATGTACTAAAAAGGGATATTGAGTACAAAAGAAAAACCAACCAAGTAAATACCTAAATCAAGGGTCTAGTAGATTCAAAAAAACCCTAGTTTTCTAGATATTGCATTTCTCCATTTTTTTCTGCATCTTTAGTTTCTAATATAAATTATCAACTTCTTGTTAAAGCTCACCTAAGCAACAATCTAACATAAACACCAAAGCACTCAATTCATTGTGGGATAGATCCATACTCCCCAAATGTGCTACTTTGCACACCGTGCGCTTGCGGTTACACTATTTAAGATACAATAGGATTTTGGCATCGTTGCCAGGAAATTGGCATGTTTTCAATTTGTGTCTAAATTTTTGCTCTTCGAGCTTTTTAGTTTTTAATGTTTCTTATCTATTTTCTTTTTCTTGCTTTACATTAAGTTGGTGAGTATTGGAAGCCAGGTACGTAGTCTAACCTACTCTTTTCTTTTTGCATATTCTTTAGATCTTATTTGTTATTAGTTTTTAATTGAAACTTGTTTGTTCTTATTTGTTGTGTATAAGCATATCTAAACTACTTTAAGGGTATAAACCTAAACAAGATAAGGTAGAAATTTCTTCACCCTTTCTTAGCCCACAAACAAGTTTTCTCATTTGCATTAATCCTAACCCTTGAATAAAATCAATTAGACATCAATCCTAGGGACATTCGACCTCATTAAGACAAGAGAACCCAAGAGTTGGACTAGGTTCAAGTTGGTTGGCCTATCGGTGTCTAGGAAAGTGGTTTGTGGGACAACTGGATCTGAAGGAAGGTAGTTTATAATTAGTTTCATTTGTTGATCTGACTAATTTAATTGATATCTAAAGAAAGCAACAAGAAAACTCCCACTGATCTTACACTTACCTTACACTTACACTACTGTAAATAACTTCGAAATTGAACCTCAAATGATTTATATGCTTCCAAAGTTCACTAAAATAGAGGATACATAAATATTGATTAGGAAATTCGAAGAGGTTTGTGCAACCATAAGGCTGCAACAACTTTCTGAGGATGAAATTAAACTGAGACTAATCAATTTTGTTCTTAAGAATAATCCCAAAAAGTGGCTATATAGAGATGTTTGTGCAACCATAAGGCTGCAACAACTTTCTGAGGATGAAATTAAACTGAGACTAATCAATTTTACCCTTTAGGATAATGCCAAAAATGGCTATACAGCCTTCCAAATCGATCTATCACTATCTGGGAGAGCTTTGTAAGAGTATTCCTAAAGAAGTACTTTTTCCATTATAAAACAACTAGAATTAGGAATGAGATAAACCAATTTTACCAACTAGCTGGCGAATCATTCTAAAAATATTTTGACCATTCTAAAAACCTCTTCATCCAATGCCCACACCATGAAATAGAGATCTGGAGGCTATGCTAAATAGTTTACGAGGGGCTAAACTCAAATTTTAGAACCATGCTAAAGTCTATATGATAAGATTAATTTATGTATAAAGAACCCAATGAGGCCTGACAATTTCTAGAAAACCTAGCTGAGAAGAGTCTACAATGAAAAAGGACTAGAAAATTAGAAAGATCAACACCTTCAAGAGGTGGAATGCATCAAATGCCAATATTCCTAACCGCAGAGGCCAAAATTGCCATTTTAACACGAGATTAGAGGCCTTAGAACTACAGAGACCAGCCAGTATAAACCATGTTTCTGCATCCATGTGTAGCAGGTGCAGTGCATCAAACCACATCCTTGAGGACTGTCTCCTCTTGATAAATCCAATAGAGAATAGATGTGCACAGGTAAATACTGCATACCAGAGACCAATGAATAATCTTTTTGCATCCACATATAACTCGGGATGGAGAAATCATCCAAACTTCTCTTGATCGCAGAACCCAAATGTAGGCCATCCTAGTTTCAACCAGCAAAACCCAAGACCCAATCTTATGTTAAACAGCCCACCAGGCTTCAATAATCATGAAAAGAAATTTAGCTCTTTAGAGAAAAGCCTAGAAGTCTTGGCCAAATCTAATGCTGATACCAATACTACATTGATTAATTTTATGCAAACCACGGGCCAGCTCTTAAATGCTAACACTCAAGACATAGCCCATATAGAAATAAAGGTAGCTTAGCTAGCCTCTACCACAAGTAAACGAGAACAAGATAGGCTGCCTAGCCAACCCGAGCTTAACCCAAGAAATCAAAATGGTTCATGACCCCAACATGGAAATCAAGTCAATCAGGTGAATGCTATTCACATATTAAAATCGAAAAAATAAGTGGATAATAAGATAGGTCTATTTGATAATAGAGAGAACTCATCTGCCGAGTCACCTTACGAATAACCCACCTTGCAAACTCAAGCTCCTGAAACTGATAATACACTCAATCTCATACCCACAACTTCTAGAGCTCCTTTTCCAAATCAATTAAGGTCTAATAAATAGTCAAAATATTTAGATAAAATGTTAGAGGTGTTTAAACAAGTCCAGATGAATATCCCTCTAGTAGACATGATCCAGCAAGTACCGACCTATGCTAAATTCTTAAAAGATCTTTGCACCAAGAAGAGGACCACTAATGTACTCAAGAGAGCGTTCTTGGCTGCAAGTGTGAGTTCATACTTATCAAGTCATATGCCAATAAAATATAAGAATTCAGGATCTCTAATAATTTCATGTGTTATTAAAGAAACCTATATTAAGAAAGCCTTGCTAGACTTAGAGGCTAATATAAATATTTTGCCTTATTCAGTTTACAAGTAGCTTCAGTTGAAAAAACTTCAGCCAATAGGAATCACATTGCAATTAGCAAATCGATCCTTTAGGATCCCTACGGGGATGGTAGAGGATGTCTTAATCAAGGTTGGCAATTTTATCTTCCCTATGGATTTCATCAATTTAGAGATCGAACTAGTTTCAAACACCAAGGGTCATATCCCAGTTATTTTAGGAAGACCATTTCTAGCTACCACTAATGCTAAAATCAACTATCGAAATGGACTTATGAAGCTATTTTTTGGAAATATGACCATTGAGTTAAATATATTTAATCTAGAATAGAAATTCACCCAGCATGCTAATGTAAATATAATCCAAGATAAAATTTATGAACCTATTGACATAGCAATGAAGAAGTCAATCTCGAGTCAAGTATTTGGTTAAACCATAAACCTGAAAACATCGATGAAATACCTGTTGACTATAAGATTAGCCAGAAATGGAAACCTCTAACTGAACCCCTCATAGAAATTGCTAAACCATCACCCAAGCCATCAATAGAGGAGGCACCCAAATTAAAATTGAAACCCCTCCTCGAGTATCTTAAGTATGCTTATTTAGGTCCAATGAAAATCTTACCCATAATTATTATATCAAACCTAAATCTTAAATAAGAGAAGGAATTGTTAGCAGTCCTGAAAGAAAATCGAGAAGCAATAGACTGAACCATGGTAGATATTTGGAGAATAAGTCCTTCCATAGTCCAATACAGAATACACCTAGAGGAAGGATCTAAACCAACTAGAGATGCTCAGAGAAGACTCAATCTAGCAATGAAAGATGTAGTCAAGAAAGAGATTTTGAAATTACTTAAAAATAAAATAATTTAACCTATCTTAGATAGCTCTTGGTTAAGCCTTGTACAAATGGTACCCAAAAATCTGGGATAACAGTGGTCCAGAATGAGAAAAATGAACTTATCTCGACTAGAACCCAAATAGGATGAAGAGTCTGTATAGATTATAGAAAATTGAATGTGGCAATAAGGAAGGATCACATTTTTTTGCCATTCATTGACCAAATGTTAGAAAAATTAGTAGGATAAGAGTTCTATTATTTTCTTAATGGATACTCCAGCTGTAACCAGATCCCCATAGCCCTTGAAGACCAAAAAAAGAATACTTTCATATATCCATTCAAAACATTTGCCTATCGATGCATGCCTTTTGGATTGTGTAATGCACCTGTAACCTTCTAAAAATATATGATCAGCATTTTTTTTGATATGGTTGAATGATTTCTAAAAATTTTCATGGATGACTTTTCTATTTTTGGCCCTACCTTCTCTAAATATTTAGATCATCTGAGACTTGTCCTAGAAGGATGTAAGGAGAAGCACTTAGTTCTCAATTGGGAGAAATGCCAATTCATGATTAAAGAGGGCATAGTTCTTGGCCATGTAGTTTCAAAAAAAGGAATTGAAGTAGATAAGGCCAAGGTAGACCTGATTGTGAGTCTTCCATCACCTAAATCTATCAAGAAAATTCTTTCATTTTTAGGACATACTGGATTTTATAGAAAGTTCATAGCCAATTTTAGTAAAGTGGCTTGCCCATTGATAAATTTATTAGTAAAAAATTAAAATTTTAATTCACTCTTGAGTGTCAAGAGTCTTTTGAGTTTCTTAAAAGGACACTCGTTTTACCTCCTATCATTCACCCACCTGTCTGGACTGAACATTTCGAACTCATGTGCGATGTGTCCGATTATGCTATGGGTGTTGTCTTAGGTCAAAGGATTGATAAGCTACCTAGAGTTATTTATTATGCGAGTAAATCCTTAAATGATGTACAGCTTAATTACACTACCATAGAAAAGGAGTTTCTGGCCATTGTCTTTATCCTTGAAAAATTTAAATCCTATTTGGTTGGGTCCCACACCATTATGTATACTGACCATGCAGCCATTAGATATCTCCTAGCAAATAAAGATGCCAAGGCATACTTAATTCAATGGATCATGCTTCTTCAAGAATTTGACCTAAAAATCAATGATAAGAAAGAAATAGAGAATACAATAGCTAGTTGATCACTCATCCCAAATCATAGTCGCACCATCTAGTGAACCATCTGTCAATGAGTTTATTCCTGATGAACAACTTATGTCCATGTCTATCGAATCTTGGTATGCTAATATTATCAATTATTTAAACATTGGTAAAGTTTTTTCTCACTGAACCACTCAGGACAAGCACAAATTCTTCACCTAAGTAAAATACTTCATTTAGGATGATCCTTATCTTTTTAAATAATATCCTGACCAGATCATTAGACAGTGTATCCTGGATCATGAGGTTAGAATTATTTTATCTTTCTGTCATGACCAAGCATATGATGGTCACTTTACATCCAAAAAGATAGCTGCAAAAGTCCTTTAATGTGGATTTTATTGGCCCAATTTATTTAGAGATGCACCCAAGTATTGTAGAAGTTGTGCTTGATGCTAACAAATGGATCGAATCAGCAAAAGAAATATGCTGCCACTTAATCCAATTTTGGTGCTCGAAATTTTGCTGTATGGGAGATTGATTTCATCACTGCTATAGGAAAGGGCTATGACAGTGGTTCTAAACAACTATCGTAGTCCAAAAAACTACTACTATAGTTTATGACTGTAGTTACTTAATCGCTGCCATTATCATCATCGCCATAGATCTATGGCAATGGTTTCTATAGTAGTTATCATAACCGCTGCCATATGTGAAGAAAAAATCAAATTTTTCTACCACAAGATGCATATGATCGGATTAGATTTGTAGTGAAAGAATTTCAAAAATTTTCTATAATCCAATCAGATCTAAGTTCTTAGATCTGATTAGATTGATCTAAAATTAGAAGTAAAATAAAAATAGAAATAGTGATAACAATTATCACCTGATCGAGTAAATCGTTTATCCATTGTGATGATCTGACGACTGATCCAAGGTTTTGATTGAGCCGCGCATGCGTCCGACCTCTACCGGTATCAACTCAAATCAGATTTAGAATTCTCCTCCTTTTGGATCTAATCTTCAAAGATCAGATCTGATGTCTTCCCATAGAGCCTTCAAATTTAACTTTGAGGGCTGCGCGTTCGTCTCACGAACACCATCATCTCTTGCTGATCTTCACACCAATGGAACTTGATCTTTGCTTGTAGGTTTTGCCCAACTCTTGGATGTAGGAAAGAGAGAGAGGATAAGATGATGAAGGTGAGGAGATGGAGATTTTGGTGGAGCTTCGTCGTAGAAAAATCTCTATGCACAACAGCTTGCGCAGGATCGTATCTATAGACCTAGTCAAGAGTTCCTTCACATATGACTTTGAATAGGTCAAAGCTAACATGCAGAAGGACTCTCCCATGATCTCCATGCCTCACACCCCTTTTTTTCAGATTTTTGTCACACAAAAATAAGGAGAAATGGCATGGAACAATTTGGGATAAGAGAAAATTGGTGCACAACTCTTATCTCATAAGAGTTTGAACTATTCAAACTTTTGACCCATTCAAACTTGATTTGAATGGGATGACTCCATATATATCCATAAGGGTGCACACCATAAGGGGCGTGGCCTTCTTTTTCTCACATAAATCCCATATAGACGTCCGCCCTCAGATAAATTCTAGAAGGCGCACGCCATATCTCTTCTTTCCTGAAAAACTAGGTCAATCTTTGACCCTTGTCGTTTTCCTATCTCATGAAATTTAAGACAAGCATTTTTTAAGTCCCATCCAATAAATTTATGTCAAGTTCTAATCAATTTAGAGCAAGCCTTGATCAGACCAGGACTCCGTCCAGTAAGATCAAGAAAAATCCATCTAGAATTTTCGGGATAGGCTTGTCCAAATTTCATCTTATGATTTTAGGACAAGCCCTAATCTAGTAAAGACAACCCTTGTCTTGTTCCCATCTTATAGAATATAGGATAAGCCTTGATCAAGCTAGGACAAGGTCCAATCAGATCAAGATAAATCTCCATAGAGTTTCTAGATGAACCTTATCCAAATAGTTTTAGAAATTAGCAGGTCTTGTCCTTTTTCTATCCGATGGATTAGGACAAGCCTAGATTAGGTTAGGACAATACTTTTTCTGACCTAGATAAGTTTCAGTCAGACTAGGATAGAGCCATACAAGGCTCTCAGATGAGCCAAATCCAATTTGGCTTAGTCAAGACGAACCAAAAAGATGACGAAAGAAGAATATTAGATTCAATCATGTGCTAGCATGATTTTTTTGAACCTAATTGGATCTAATCTAAATCAATCAAACTAGGTTAGCTCAATTGATGACATCCAAATCCAAATCCTTGTTTGTGTGATCTAGTTAGATTTAGTTCTGTATGGTAATAAGATATGTCATGATCTCCATCATTGAAATCATCGAAACACCTTTCAATAAATTAGAACTCTTCTGATTCATCCAATTAGAATTGTCGATCATCAAGATAATTTTAATTGATTCTAAAATCCATCAGTGACCATAGTAGTATATGGTGGCAACCCATCAGAACCAAAAATCAAACCTCTTGGTGCGGCTACCTATGTGATTGGATTCTTTTATCATAAGCCCCGACGGGATTAAAGTTAAGGTGAACTCATCAAACCCAACATCCATCATATAAATAAATCATTCGATTCGAGTCTGATGTGAAACACTAATAGAAACTCCTTTCTATTATTTCACACTACCATAGCCATCAATTTAAGAACTCGATCTCATGATCATCATAGGACCACTCCTCTATCGAGATTGATAGATCCGATATTGGTGCGATCCAATTTCTATAATGAACATGCTATAGCCAACATACATCTTAGAATTTCAAATGGCTAAGAGATCGAGTTATAGTGTAGTCAAACTATAACACCCTTAAGGTGAACTGTCGATGCACCTTAGATCAAAGAACCAGACACACGTTGTAGTATTGAGCTAGTCATCGACTAGAAGTTAGGCTTCCTTATGACTGCTTGAGATGGTCATGCTTAGTGCCCTTGTTCTTAATAAGTACCTATACTCTCGCTTTGGTGTCTCCATACCATAGGCTCAAGACTCATCTATCCTGAGAAAGCGATCATACATCGATCTTTTAGATTAATCACCATCCTTGTGATGATCTTATGATCGAAAGTAGTTTATGAGTTAATTATGATAACTCATGCCTTAAATTATCAACTCTTGAAAATATGTGTTATCATGCTTATTAACTCAATGAATGTATCATAGACACCTTATACACAATGTGATAGAATAAATAATCTTTTAATTTATTTTAAATCAAAATTATGAAAATGCTCCTAGCAAGTATTTAACAAGTGTCAGCCAATCTGACTTCTAGGGTACACATCCAACAAACCCCAACTTGATCTAAAGCCAATTGGCTATAAACCTAAGTCCCATCTTCTCAAGATGGACTTGGATCTTATGCTAGCCTAAAGACTTCATCAGTGGATCAACCACATGGTCTGTGGAGTTGACTATCTTAACCTCGATGTGTTCCTTCTTGAGATAATCATGAATGAGGTGTTCTTGGAACTCTTCCAACTTATAGTACAACCATTGCATAGGAACAAATTTTGAGATATCGACTTTTGATCATCTATGTCAAACATAAAGTCTAAGTCTGCATACCTCTAGACCTAGAGTTCACTATGCTGAACCTCTTCAGCACTTCCTCTATGTGAAAGACCCAGCATCCTCTTCAGTCTATCCCTATAGACCTAAAATGAAGGATGCCTTACCTAGGTCTTTTAGAGAAAATTTCTTAGATAACCATACTTTGACCAATGTTGGTATGAAAATATCATTCTTAATCAGAAGGATGTCATCCACATACAATACGAGGAAGACAACAACGCTCCCATTGACCTTCTTGAACATACTTGATTTCTTCTCATTCTTGATGAAACCAAATAATTTGATTATATCAAGTATTTTAACTCTGAGATGCTTGCTTAAGTCCATAGATGAATTTTTGTAGCTTGCAGGCCTTTGTGATCACCATCACCAGATATGAAAATAAAATGGCTATTCTATAAATATCTTCCTCAAGATATCCATTTATGAACTCTATTATCACATCCATCTACCATATTTCATGATTGAAATATACTGTAATGGCAAGTAATATGTGGATGAATGGCCACTGATGAGAAGGTATCCTGATATCCTTTCACCGCTAGCCTAATCTTGAATGTCTCCACATTTTCATCCGCACTTGTCTTTTCTCTTAAAGATCTATTTACACCCAATAGGTATTGTACCTTTAAGTGGATCTACCAAGATCCAAATTGAGTTCGAGCATATCAACTCAATCTTTGGTTTCATTACCTCTAACCAATTCTCAGAATCGATATCTGATATCACCTCATCATAGGTTATGGGATCATCATCATGAACCCCATTTCTCGTGAGGAACATTTTTTTTACATCCTTTGAAATAGTACCTAAGTATCTTTTGTTAGATGTATGCCCTAGAAGTCAAATTGGCTAAATACTTGTAATACACTTCTAAGGATAATTTTATAATTTTAATTATAAATTAATAAAAAAATTATTTTCTATCATAGTATGTATTTAAAGTATCTGTGATATATTCTTTGAGTTAATGGTAATGATAATTCATATTTTTAAGAGTTGAAAATTTGAGACATGAATTTTTATAATTAACTCATAAACTGCTTTCGACCATAGGATCATCACGAGGATGGTGATCGATTCAGAAGGTTGGTGCATGATTGCTTTCTTAGGATAGATGTGTCTTGAGTCTACGGTGTAGAGATATCGAAGAGAG
The DNA here is from genome assembly GCA_006176705.1 of Cocos nucifera. Taxonomy (NCBI): domain Eukaryota; kingdom Viridiplantae; phylum Streptophyta; class Magnoliopsida; order Arecales; family Arecaceae; genus Cocos; species Cocos nucifera. Next base: position 207,489 of record QRFJ01000252.1, read on the forward strand.
AGTATAGATACTCATTAGAGAAGGAGGGCACTGAGCATAATCACCTCGAGCAGCCATAAAGAAGTCTATCTTCTCATCGATTACTAGCTCGATGCTGTAGTGGTGTGTCTGGTTCTTTAACCTGAGATGCATCGATAGTTCATCTTGAGAGTGTTATAGTTTGACTACACCATAACTCCACCTCCTAGCTATTCAAAATCTTGAGGTGTATATTGGCTATTGCATATTTATTATAGAAATTGGATTACACTAATAGAAAATCTATCTACCTCGATAGATGAGTAGTAGCCCTATAATAATCATGAGATTAAGTTCTTAAATCCATGGCCATGGCAGAGTGAAGATGATAGAAAGAGTTTCTATTAGGATTTTCATATTGGACTCAAATCGAATGATTAATTCATATGACGGACATTGGATTTGACGAGTTCACCTTAACCCTAATCCAGTCGTGGCTTAAGATAGAAGAACCCAATCACACAAATAACTATACCAAGAGATTCATTTTTGATTCTGATGGATTGCCACCATATACTACTAGGTACCACTAGTAGATTTTGGGAGTAATTAAAATGATTTTGATGATCAATCATTTTAATTGTATGAATCAAAAAAGTTCTGATCCATCAAAAGATGTTTTGATGATATCGATGATAGAGATCGTGACATATCTCATTACCATATAGAATTGAATCTAACTGGATCACACAAACAAAGATTTAGATCTAGATGTCATTAATTGAGCTAATCCAGTTTGATTGATTTGGATTAGATCCAATCAGGTTCAAGATAATCGTGCTAGCACACGATTTAGCCTGACTTTCTCCTTCTGTAATCTTTCTGATTCATCGCAACTGAGTCAAATTTGATTTGACTCATTCTTATATTTTAAATAAATTTATTTTCATCTAACTGGAATAAGTTTAGTTTAGATTAATTATAGAAATTAAATCCATTCATAGTCAAATTGGACTAGGATCAAAAGTTGACCTAATTAGGAGAATTGAGGGTCATCTGATCAAAGGCTTCTAAAAATTTTTTTAAAAATTATTTTAATATGATTTTTGGTTATATGATAGGGCATGAATCATATATTGGGTGTACTAAATTTTGTGATTTTTGAAGGTGTCTAGACTAAGTTTTGATAGAGTTTGATTTAGATCAAACTCTTGAGGGAAGAGTCCTAGGCACAGTGGACTCTTCCTTATCTACTCATGCCGCCACCTTGTAGATTGATTTTTGGTGACAAAATTAGATGATATCTAGATATTTTCGTGGAGATCAAGTTCAAGAGTCTCAATGGTCAAGAAAATAAAGATTTTGGTCAAAGAGGGACTCTAACTTGGCGCTATGCTTTTGTATAAGAACCCTTGTGCCATGGCTCTTTACGAAAAGAAATAATTTTGATACCCAAAGGCTGTCACCTCTTCCATCTTCCATGCCCTCTCTGATCCTCTCTCTCTCCTTCTTCTAAGTGCTAAAGGTTAGAAATAAATCTGAGAAGAAGATCCAATCAAATTTGTGAAGAGTTCAGCATCTACACGATAGTGTTCGTGAAACGGACATGATGCTTTTAGAAATTCTTTGAAAGGCTTTCAGATCAAATTTAGATCTGATATTTTAAAAAAAAAATTATGAGAAGAAGACATCCAGATCTTGTTCAAGTGGATACTGGTAGAGGCCAGACGCATGCATGGCTTCTTTCAGAACCTCAAGATAGATCAGGATCATCATAGGATAATCTGATTACCCAAAATACAAGGTATGAAATTAATTAGATTTAATTTTATTTTTAATTTTAATACCAGATCTTAAAGGATTAGATCTGAGATATCTCAAATCTGATTAAAATTTTAGAAAAAAAAATTTTAAAATATTTCTTTAGATTCAATCAGATCTGAACGATCCTATGTCGAGAAACAGGATTTTCCTTCAATTAGTATCAAAGCTGCATTAGCAATTCTTCAGATCTACCTTAGATCTTATTTTATATTTATTTATGATCTAATATTAAAAAATTTTAGATATCACATCAGATGTGATTAGATCTAAAATCAAAAAATTAAAAAAATAAATTATTTAGATCTAATATGTATGAGAAGCATGACTAGACTAGGTATAGAATAGTTCTATATATAGTCTAGTATGATCACATATTTAATTTAATTAAATATAATTTTAAATTTATTTAATTTTTATTTTTTTGATGCTATAATTGTTATAACCAGATCTAAAAAATAGAAAATAATTTTTTTTTAATTTATTTTATTTTATATGAGACATGAAAGATGCATGCTTAGACTTTTTATAGAATAGTTCTATAAGATGTCTAGAATAATTTTAATTTTGATATGATCAAATTTAAAATTTTATTTTTTAGATTTAATATATGATATTTTAGATCTGAAAGTATGCATATTGATAATACATAAGATGTATGCAAGACATATATTAGTTAGATCTTTTTATATGTGATATATGATCTAACTAGTTTTATAGTAAAAAATTATATTTTTGATTAAGACATTCCCCTTAGTCCTCCAGTCATAAGAATAAAGTAGGGTTTAAAGGCCCTCTCCTTCCAATCGATGAGGTGCTCTTATGATGTGTAGGGATGCTGCATGTTCGTTCTTAATCAAAAATTAAAATTTATTTTTCTATAAAATCCTAAATCCTAAAATCCTAGAATTTTTATTACATATTTTATTCTTGAATCCAAAACTTAATAAAGAATTAATTAGATCTAAAAATTATGAATTTTTAGATCTAAGACATATTCATAAAATTGGATTCAGGCTTAGGTAGCTCAATTAGGTCTAATGGTTGATCAAATCGAATCAAGAGTTGCTTAGGTGGGATCAAAGAAAGCTTAGATTTGATCAGCCTAATAGGATTAAGTTTGGGTCAAGATCGAATCACATTAAGATGTGACTCATCAAGTCAAGACCTAATTTGACTCTACGATTCGAGCCTGGATTGTAGGCTAACCCAATTGGTTCTGATTTGATAATTTTGTGTCCAAGATAAGTCTGACAGATATAATCGACTGATTTTTAATTGAGAGCTACTTGACCTGAATGTGTTCTTATCGAGTTCATGGCATATTCTTTCCATTGATCTCACTTACTTGGTCATTTGTGTTGACCCAGTTCTGATTTGAGCTAGCTAACAATTCGAGCCAACCCATGCTACTAGATTAGTTATAATTATTATGACTAAGTCAAGTCAAGTTTAAAGAGATCTAAATTAAATCTTTTTAAGAAAATATTAAGTCTAAGATCTTCCACTATTATAGATGTACGGGCCCTTCCCGAGGTTGATTGTTCTCGACTGGATACAGTAGTTCAATTGCACCAAAAAGATGCAATCATGTTTATTAGGCATTGGATGCTATGGATTAGAGGATGGATTGGACTCAATATTCTGGATATACTGAGGGACCCAATCAGAAATCCAATCCGTGCAAATGGTGGGTCTGACTTAACTAAAGAGTGGAGCAATATTCTAGGCATGGTGAGCTTCATGAATTAGAGATCAGGTTTGGGTACACCATGATTAGAGAATCATTGGACAAGAGTTGTCCATTCATCGGTTGATCCATCACCAATAACTGTTAGGTGAGGTGGTGAGCCAATTGGTGGGACCGCACCATCCACTAGAAATCAATGATCATAGAGATTTTTGCATCTCTGCTAAGGGAGTGTAAGGATCCAAGTAAATAGTAAAAGTCTAATTTATTTAAAAATAAAATTTTAAATAAATTGGTTAAGTCTAATTATAAAATCTAACTAGAAACTTTGACTCTCTACAGGAAGATGTTTGCGTCCAATCTACTAGCCCGTATCCTGGACACCCATAGACTGATTGGACTCAACTACAAGGATTGACTCCAGAACTTCAAAATTATTTTGGATTTTGAGAAGTTGACTGATATATTGGAATAGGATCCTTCCACCTTATCAGTCCATCCATCCGCTGATCAAAGAGCATCTCTCAAGAAGTGGACAGATGAAGATAACAAAGTCAGTTACTACATGTTGGGCTCGATGTCTGATGAGCTCCAGCACCAACATGAAGATATTAAGACTAGCTATCAAATGTTGGCTCACTTGCAAGAGTTATTTGGTGAATAGAGTCATGCAGCTAAATATCAAATCACTAAAAGACTGTTTAAGGCTCAGATGCGTGATGGGCAGTCGATCCAAGATCATTGTCTGATGATGATCAAGAACTTAGAAGAGCTTGAAAAGCTTGGTGTCAAGTTAGATCAGGATCTGTAGATTGATATAATTCTACAGTCCTTGACTGATGCGTATGGCAGTTCATCATGAACTACCATATGCATAAACTTCAGAATACCTTGGCCGAGCTCATAAATATGCTGGTTACTATTTAGCTTTCTATAAAAGATTCTAAAGGCTCAGTACTTGCTATGAAGCAGACTTCTTCCAAGAAAAATTCTTTTAGAAAGAAAAAGAAGTCCATGAAGAAGCAGAAGGTGGATGGTGGGAAGAATAAGAAAGCAGAGCCGAAGAATAAGGCTGCTGACAAAGAAAAATATTTTCATTATAACACTAACGACCACTGAAAGTGAAACTACCCTCTTTACCTGGCTAGCCTGAAGAACAAGAAAGCAGGTCCTTCTGGAGGTATGCTCGTTATTGAATCTAACCTTATAATTTCTTCAGTATCCAGTTGGATGCTTGACTCTAGTTCTAGTGCTCACTTATGCACTTCTATGTAGGATCTTGAGGATAGCAGGAGGCTGAGAGATGGTGAGATGATCCTACATATTGAAAATAAAGCAAGAGTTGCTGCTATGGCCATGAGAACCTATCCTCTGTGATTACTGTTCGGATTAGATTTAGTTCTTAGAGACTATTTTTATGTGCCTGCAGTAAGTAGAAATTTAATTTCTATTTCATGTTTAGCACAGGAAGGCTATGTAATTAGTTTTCTTAAAGATCATTATAATATTCTTTATCAAAGAAATAAAATTATAAGTGGTTTTCTTATAAATGGCCTCTATTAGTTACATATTGATGTTTCTATTTTTAATATCGAGCAAAACGTGAATACCATAGAATCAAAACAATCTATGGATAGTCTAAATGATAGGTATCTTTGGCACCTTAGGCTAGGTCATATAGCTAAAGACAGGGTTAACAAACTGGAGAAATTCGGACTATTGAGTCCGTTGACTTCAGAGTCATATACGATTTGTGAATCATGCCTTCATTACCAAGCTCCCTTTTATGGGACATGGAAAAAGAGCCACAGACCAGCTTGCCCAAGTACATACTGATGTATGCGGCCCATTTAATATGCTAGCAAGGGATAATTACATCTACTTCATTATCTTTATCGATGATTAATCTTAGTATGGATATGTGTATTTGATGTGACACAAGTCTAAAGCTTTTGAAAAGTTTAAGAAATTTAGACTTAAAGTAGAAAAATAGATAGAAAAACTCATTAAGGTTCTTCGATCAGATCGAGGAGGCAAATATCTTAGTCAGAAATTCCTAGACTATCTTAAAGACAATGGCATAGTCTCTTAATGGACTCCACCTGGAGCACCTCAACTCAATGGAGTTTCAGAATGGAGAAATCGGACCCTATTGAATATGGTTCGATCCATGATGAGCTTCACGGATCTTCCTAAGTTTCTTTAGGGATATAGTCTGTTGACCGTAATATATCTACTAAATAGGGTTCCATCTAAAATCATTCCTACCACACCATATGAGATATAGCATGATAAAAAATCGAGTCTGAGTCATCTCAGAATTTGGAATTATCCAGCCCATGTCAAGAGACAACAGGTGGATAAATTAGAGTCTAGGTCCTTTAGAGCTCGATTTGTTAGATATCTTAAAGAGTCATTAGGATATTTTTTCTATCTTTCGGAAGAACACAATGTGATTATGAGTCAACATGCCATCTTTTTTGAAAAATAGTTTATTCAAAATGGTGGCATCAAAAGACAGATTAGGCTCGAGAAGAAAGTCTCCCAAAAGCCATGAGCCAAGGAACCTATGGAACCCAATCAGATTGAGCCAGTCCAATCACTACCTCGTCCATCTTGTAGATCAGAAAGGATTTCTCCTCTCCATGAAAGGTACTTAGGTACTATTTTAGAGGTCATAGAGAAAATGTTCCTCATGAAAAATAGGGTTCATGGTGATGATCCAAAAATCTATGATGAGGCGATATCAGATATCGACTCCAAGAAATGGTTAGAGGCAATGAAGTTAGAGATTGACTCAATGCACTCAAACCAAGTCTGGACCTTGGTAGATCCACCTGAAGGTATAGTACTTATTGGATGTAAATGGATCTTTAAGAGAAAGATAGGTGATGATGGAAATGTAGAGAATTCAAAGCAAGGCTCATAGTGAAAGGGTATAGTCAGTGCGAAGGCATTGACTATCAGAATACTTTTTCGTCAATAGCCATGTTCAAATTCATCCGCACATTGCTTGCTGTTGCAGCCTATTTTGATTATGAAATATGGTAGATGAACATGAAAATGGCATTCTTAAATGGATATCTTAAGGAAAATATCTATATGGAACAGTCGCTATGTTTCACATCCAATGATAATGATCACAATGTATGCAAGCTACAAAGGTCCATATATGGACTTAAGCAAGCATCTCGGAGCTGGAATGCTAATTTCAATGATGTGATCAAATTATTTTGATTCATCAAGAATGATGAGAAGCACTGTGTTTTCAAAAAGATCAGTGCGAGCGCTGTTATCTTCCTCATATTATACATGGATGACATCATCCTAATTAAGAATGATATTTCCATGTTGACTACGGTCAAAATGTGGTTGTCAAAGGAGTTCTCTATGAAAGATCTAGGAGAAACATCCTTTATTCTAAGAATTAAGGTCTATAGGGATAGACCAAACAGGATGGTGGGTCTCTCACAGAAGATGTTCATAGAGGAGGTGCTGAAGAGGTTTAGCATGGAAAACTCCAAGAGGGGTTTAGTGCCCTTTAGACATGGCATTCATCTCTTGAAGAAGATGTGTCCCAACATACCTGAGGAGATTGAACGCATGAGTAAGATCCCTTATGCTTCAGCAATAGAGAGCCTTATGTACACTATGCTATGTATGCGACCTAATATTGCCCATGCTATGACTGTCACAAGTAGATATCAGTCAAATCCAGACGAAGAGAGCTAGACTTCAGTGAAATATATCCTTAAGTACTTGAGGAGTAAGGATATATTTCTAGTCTTTGGTAATGGAGAACTCCAGGTCCAGTGGTATATAGACTCAGATTTTATGTCCGATATAAATGATTGAAAGTCGACATCTAAAAGTCTATTTATGTGCAATGGTAGTGCTGTCAGCTGGAAGAGTTCCAAGCAGACTGTGATAGTAGATTCCACCATGGAAGCAGAATACATCGCTGTGTCAGAAGCTGCAAAGAAGGCATTTTGGTATAAGAAGTTCACTGCAAAGCTCGAAGTGATGCCATCAGATGTCATCCTTCTGTACTGCAACAATAATGGTGCCATAGCCCTAGCTAAGGAGCCGAGGTCTCATCAGAAATCCAAGCACATCGAGCGGCGATACCACCTCATCTGCTATTATCTCGAGAAGGAATACGGAGGTCAAGAGAGTCGACACTACAGATAATGTGGCTGACCCACTGACAAAGCCATTAAGCCAGTAGAAAATTGAAGCCCACCTTGAGAAGATGGGATTAGATTTGTAACCAATTGGTATTAGGTCAAGTGGGAGTTTGTTAGATGTATGCCCTAGAAGCTAGATTGGCTAAACACTTATAATACACTTCTAAGGATAATTTTATAATTTTAACTATAAATTAATAAAAAAATTATTTTCAATCATAGTGTGTATTTAAAGTATCTGTGATACATCCTTTGAGTTAATGGTAATGATAATTCATATTTTCAAGAGTTAAAAATTTGAGACATAAATTTTCATAATTAACTTATAAATTGCTTCCGACCGTAAGATCATCATAAGGATGGTGATCGATCTAAAAGGTTGGTGTACGATCACTTTCTTAGGATAGATATGTCTTAAGTCTATGGTGTGGAGATATTGGAGTGAGAGTACAGGTACTCATTAGAGAATGAGGATATTGAGCGTGACCACCTCGAGCAGTCATAAGAAAAGTCTACCTTCTTGTCGATGACTAGCTCGATGCTGTAGTGGTGTGTCTGGTTCTTTAACCTGAGGTGCATTGGTAGTTCACCTTGAGGATGTTATAGTTTGACTATACCATAACTCGATCTCCTAGCCATTCAGAATTCTAAGGTGTATGTTGGCTATAGCATGTTCATTATAGGAATTGGATTGCACTAATAGGAGATCTATCTACCTCGGTAGATAAGGAGTAGCCCTATAATAATCATGAATTAAGTCCTTAAGCTCATGGCCATGGCAAAGTGAAGATGATAGAAAGAGTTTCTATTAGGATTTTCATATTGGACTCGAATCAAATGATAAATTCGTATGACGGACATTGGGTTTGATGAATTCACCTTAATCCTAATCCAATTGAGGCTCAAGATAGAATAATCCAATCACACAGGTAACTACATCAAGAGTTCATTTTTAGTTCTGATGGATTGCCACCATATACTACTAGGTGTCATTGATGGATTTTGGAAGCAATTAGAATGATTTTGATGATCAATCATTCTAATTGTATGAATCAGAAAAGTTCTGGTCCATCGAAAGGTATTTCGATGATATCGATGATGGAGATCACAACATGTCTCATTACCATATAGAATTGAACCTAACTAGATTATACAAATAAGAGTTTGGATCTGAATGTCATTAATTGAGCTAATTCAGTTTGATTGATTTGGATTAGATCCAATTAGGTTCAAGGTAATCGTGCTAGCACACGATTGAGCATGACTTTCTCCTTCTATAATTTTTCTAATTCATCGCAACTGAGTCAAATTTGATTTAACTCATTCTTGTATTTTGAATGGATTTATTTTCATCTGATTGGAATAAATTTAGGTTAGATTAATTGTAGAAATTAGATTCATTCATAATCAAATTGGACTAGGGTCAAAAGTTGACCTAATTGAGAGAATTGAGGGTCACCTGATCAGGGGCTTATAAAAATTTGTTAAAAAATTATTTTGATCTATTTTTTGGATATGTGGTAGAGCATGAGTCATAAATTGGGTGTACCAAATTTTATAATTTTTGAAGGTATCTAGACTGAGTTTTGATGGAGTTTGATTTGGATCAAATTCTTGAAGGAAGAGTCCTGGGCGCAGTGGACTCTTCCTTATCTACTCATGCCGCCACCTTGTAGATTGATTTTTGGCATCAAAATTAGATGGGCTCTGGAGATTTTCGTGGAGATCAGGTTCAGGAGTCCTAATGGTCGAAAAAATGAGGTTCCATCATTTGAGCTCGAAGCTGAGTTCTCCCTCCTGAGAATCTCATTTTGGAGAATTGCCACAGTGACTTCATCCATCTTAATGGTGTTATTTTCCACTAGAAGAGTAGTCACCATGGACTCATATGAAGGAAGAAGCGATGCAAGCAAGATCAATGCCCTAATCTTCTCCTTAACTTTTTTTGCCAATGCTGAGGAGGTCGGTGAGGATCTTCTGAAAGTTGGATAGGGGTTCCATACGCTCTAGCCTTCGTCCATCCGTAGTTGATAGAACTGCCTTCAAAGGAAGGTGTTGGTGAGGAACTTCATCATGTACAACTCCTCGAGCTTCGACCACAGCACCATCAAGAAAGCCTCACCAAGTACATGTATCACCACATCATCTACTAGGTACAGGCAGATCGTGCTTATCGCCTACATCTGAATTCACTTTTAATCCTTCACCTCTATGGTAGCTGGCATCTCATCGTATAAGAGAGTATTGATCAAACCATGTTGGATGAGAATATCCTTTATCCTTGCTTATCATAAGAAGAAATTGCCCTTTCCTTCAAACATGTTGATCTCCATCTTGATTGAGCTTATCTTCTTTATGTTCTTCAATCTCTATCACCACTGCTGCAATCTATGCTCCAGTATCGTCTGGGCTCTGATACCAATTATTGGGGGTATCAACATGCTTTGATATCACTTGTTAAGGATTTAGTACCAGTGAATTGCAATAGAAAGAAAGAAGAAATCAAAATAAGAATAATTAAGTACGTGGATCAGCCTAAAGGCTCGCCTCTATGGGGTATGCAAAATTTTACTATGAAAAAAGAAGAGGTACAAGAAAAGATTATCCACTCTCAACTCACATATACAATCCTCTCAATAAAAAGTTATCTTGAACAAACTCTCTCTTGGAGACCCCTTGAAATGACCATAATTCACTGCCTAGCTATCTGCCCGAAGCCCCTGCTCTTGCTATCCTCTAGCACCCTTTTCTCTACTCTCTGTATCTCAGGCTCTCTCAAAATCTCCAAGCCACAGCCACTGCCTTTAGCTTTTGGTCTGCTGCTTATAAAGGCCATGGATGCAGTCCAAAACCTGGTAAAACATGGAGAAGTAATCCTGTAAGCCATGATAAATGCCCAATCCACACTATCTAGCATGTAGACCGCAAAAAAAACCCCTGCGCCCGCGTGATCGCGAGGCCACCTGGGCAGAGGACGTTGCCTGCATGTGCGGGCTTGGGCCTGGGTCGTGCCCGTGCATGCCTGGCCTGGTCCGCGCATGGCGCTGGGCCGCACACCCGTGTGTGCTTGGCCTGGGCCGTGCGTGGTGCTGGGCTGTGCACCCGTGCAGGGTCGTGCCTGCGCTGGGTCGTGCGCCCACACTAGGGCCACTGGCCCATGCGCCAGTGCACTCCTGGGCCGCCCCCATGGGCCCGCATGCCTAGGTCGCTCCTCCGATAGGCCTATCGATCGTGGGCCCCATTTTTGCTTCCACAGCGATGCTCTGAGTGCTTTCTTCATGCGTATCTTTCTCATCCAGACTTCGATTGAGGTGTTCTTAGGCTCATTAAACTCCATCCGTTGTCTTAGACCTCGTTGTGGGTTTAATGTGAAAGAATTCGAGGTGTTATTCTCAACACCTTGCGCCAAGACTCTTCACAAAAAGAAATAATTTTGATACCCAAAGGCTATCGCCCCTTCCATCTTCCATGCCCTCTTTGATCCTCTCTCTCCCCTTCTTCTAAGTGCCAAAGGTTGGAAATAAATCTTAGAAGAAGATCCAATCAAATTTATGAAGAGTTCAGCATCTACACGACGGTGTTCGTGAAACGGACATGCTGCTTTTAAAAATTTTTTTGAAGGACTTCCAGAGATGCATACTAATTTATAGCTATGGCAAGTGCACCAATCGATCAAGTAATAAAATAAGTGAGTAGAGTATCATCCCTAGAGGATTGAAAAATAAGTACTGAAAAGCTCTTTCCTATGCTTTATTTAGAAGACCGATTTATGAGAATAAAAAATTAAAGAATAAAATAAAGAAATAATTAAAAATTATAAGGAAATAGAGAGAGTGTAATTATTAGGGTTTTAAACTTAAGAGCAATAGGTTACTAAGGCAATCGGTTCACCAAGTCAGTCAATACAATATTTAGGTTATTAGGTTAATTTTATTTCATGTGATGGTGGAGTCTCCTAGTTTATTCACTATCCTTTAGTCCAGGCGTAGCAAAACTATCAATATTTATTAATTATCCTTTGGTCCAGGTGTAATTTAAATAAATATCAATGCATTAAGTTTTATGAAACCCTCTAATTAAAATACGCTGCATCCAAAGTGCACTAAAATTTTTATATGCATATGAATTCTAATTCGATTCATAATATAATGTATATAATCAAGAAGCAATAACATAGATGTACTTGGTCTGTATCATCTATGTTCATCAAATCAATTAGAAGATGGCCAGTAATCTAAAAGCATTAAGATCAAATTTATATACTCCTCATGAATAAAATTTAAAATTTAAAATAAATCATACTGAATATTGCATCAAAAGAGTGGCTACACCTTAGCCTTAGTAAAAAAAAATTTAGTTCATGATAACAAGTTCAAAAACAATAAATAAAATAAAAAGCATGAAGAAATTAGATTGTTTATTTGCTGAAATTGGTTGTCTGTTGCTCTTGGTGTGGAAAACTCGATGAAGAAGAAGAGAAGCCCCTTGATCGATGTCCTAATTGTCAGAAGAAGAAAAGAAAATGAAAGAAAAATAATAAAGAAATAAAAACTCTTTCTCTTCTCTCTCTCTTAAAACTCTCAAACCCTCTCTAAAATCTCTCTAAAGATCTCCCTCTATTTTTCTCTATTACTCTCTGTTACTATTCTAAAAATCTCTCTCTCCCAGTAGCAACAGCAACATGGTCTTTAAATAGGCTAAGGAGAGGAGTTTCTATCAAAATCCCTCAAAAAATTTTAAAAGAATTGGGTTTAAAACTCTTAACACAACTCAGATTGAAATCTGGATCATTCTGATCGTTGGATGATGATCAAATGAACCAAAAAGCACTCAAAAATTGATTTAAAAATCCAAATCAAGTCGGAATTCGTTTGAACCATTGGGCCAGCCTTGAAGATCGAATCTAGGCCATCAGATCGCACACAGGATAGCTTAAGACATTAGTTAAAAATCAGGATAAACCTCAACCGTTGGATCTCGACCAGGAGCTACATCCGCCATTCATCAGCGCACAGATTTCAGCCATTCGATCAAATCTCAAAGAATAGCATCCATTAAATCAGGCAAAATTCTTAGAATACCCTCTATAGACTGTGCATGAGTCCAGCGTTGCATGGACCGCCGCTTCCTTCAGCCAATCAGAGCGTGCTTGTCCCCGTGAAATCCCCTAAATGCCCTTGCCTGGTCACTATAGCGGTCCACCATGCACCGCAAAAAATTCTAACATTAGCATGGCGTAAGCATGGCGTCAGTGGTCGATCAATCTGAGCATGATCTAGCCGGGCGGTCTGCTGAGTCGATTTTTCTGAGTCAGTTTGAACCGGACCGACCGGCTTTTTTTTTAATCATTTCCTTTAAAATTCAATTCTGGGCTCGTTTGAAGTCCGTTTTGCTTGAAATTTATTTCATCTGATCTAGAAAAATAAGATCTTCATATTGATGGCCTTCTTTCCTATATAGAATTAACAAAAGTATCATATTAATGGCCTTCTTAAAAATAGGTTAATTTATTTTATAATTTAATACTTTTATTAGTGTATTTTTGCCACTTATCAATAGATTTAGATCTGATATTTGGGAAAAAGATTCATGAGGAGAAGACGTCCAGATCCTGCCTGAGTAAATATCGATAGAGGCCAGGCATATGCATGGCTCCTTCCAAAATCTCAGAATAGATCAGGATCATCATAGGATAATTTGATTACCCAAAATACAAGGTATGAAATTAATTAGATTTAATTTTATTTTTAATCTTGATATTATATCTTAAAAGATCAGATCCGAGATGTCTCAGATCTGATTAGAATCTTAGAAGAAAATTTTTTTAAATATTTCTTCAAATCTAGTCAGATCTAAATGATCCTATGCTGAAAAATAGGATTTTTCTTCACCTTTAGGAGGATGAAAAATCCTATTTGACCTACGAGGTGGATGAGGTAGTAAATTATGGATCGGTTCAAACTAATTGGATTCCTCAGGTTTCTTGGCTCTTTTCTCTTTAGAGACTTTCTCCTCGAGCCTAATACGTCTTTCGATGCCACCATCTTGAATAAACTATTTTTCAAGAAAAATGGTGTGTCAACCCACAATTACATTATGGTCTTCCGAAAGATAGAAGTAATACCCTAATAACTCTTTAGGATATCCAATAAATCAAGCTCTAAAAGACCTAGACTCTAACTTATCCACTATCGAACAACCCAAATTCTGAGATAACTCAGACTTGGCTTTTTACCATGCCATATCTCATATGCAATGGCAAGAACAGTTTTAGATGGAACCCTATTTAGTAAATAAATATTGTCATTAAACTATGTCCCTAAAGAAAATCAGAAAGGTCCGTAAAGCTCATCATGGATTGGACCATATCTAATAGGATTTGATTTCTTTATTCTGAAAATCTATTAAGTTGAGCATGCCAAATGGAGTCCATTATGAGACTATGACATTGTCCTTAAGATAGTTCAGAAATTTCCAACTTAGATATTCACCTTCTTGATCTGATCGAAGAACCTTAATGGACTTTTTGGTTTGCTTTTCTACTTTGTGTCTAAACTGCTCGAACTTTTCAAAGACTTCAGACTTAGTCACATCAAGTACACATACCCGTATCGAGATAGATTATCGGTAAAGATAATAAAGTAGTCATAATTGCCTTTGGCCGACACATCGAATAGGCCACACACATCTATATGTATCAGGACAAGCAGATCTGTGGCCCTTTTTTCATGTCCTACAAAAAAAAGCTTGGTCATTTTGCCTTGAAGACATAATTCATAAATTGGATATGACTCAAAAGTCAACGGATCCATTAGCCCAAATTTCTCCAATTTATTAATCATGTCTTAAGCTATATGACATAGCCTTAAGGTGCCATAGATACCTTTCATTAATACTATCTCTAAATTATTTTGATCTTATGGCATTCATATTTTGCTCGACAGACTCAATGACGAGCATTCCTTCAAAAGATCCTTCTTCCTGCTTGTTCTTCAGGCTGGCCAGGTACCCAGGGTAGTTCCACTTTCAATGACCATCAGAGTTATAGTGAAAATACTTTTTCTTCTCTGTGGTCTTCTTCTTCGGCTCGCCCTTCTTTTTTCCTCTATTTTCTACCTTTTTGCAGACTTTTTCTTCTTTCTAAAAGACTTTCTCTTAGAAGAAGTCTATCCCATAGTCAGAACTGAGTCCTTTGAACTCTTCAAAGTTTGCTCAACAGTAACCAACATATTCATTAACTCGGTCAAGGTGCACTGGAGCTTATTCGTATGGAAGTTCATGATGAACTATCCATGCGAATCACTTAAGGATTGCAGGATCACATCAATCTGCAAATCCTTGTCCATTAAGACATTAAGCTTCTCAAGCTCTTCTAGATCCTTGATCATTATCAGATAATGATCTTTGACCGACTGTCTATCATGCATCTGCATCTTAAATAGTCTTCTAGAGACATGATAATACGCTGTGCGACTCTGATCATCAAACAACTATTGCAGGTGCACCAACATTTGGCGAGCAGTCCTAATGTCTTCATGCTAGCACTGCAACTCATCTGATATTGAGCCCTACATGTAGCACCTAGCTTTGTTATCAGTATTCGACCACTTTTCATAAGACGCTCTCTGATCCACGGTCGAACGTGCTGGTAAAGTGGGGTTGGTCCTGGTCCAATACATAGGTCAGCCATTTCAAACCCAAAATAATTTTAAAGTTTTTTAGCCAATCCTTATAAATTGGTCTAGTCAACTTGTGGGTATCTAGGATTCGGGCTAGAGGTTTTAATGTAGACATTTTCATGTAGAGAGTCAAAGTTTCTAATTAGACTTGTAATTTAACTCAACCAATTTATTTAGGAGTTTTATTTTTAAATAAATTAGGCTTCCACTATTTTCTCGGATCCCTACACTTTCTTGGTAGAGATGCGAAAATCTTCATAATCATGGATTTCTAGTGGATGGTACGGTCCCACCGTCTCACCTAATAGTTATTGATGATGGGTCAGTTAGTGAGTAGACAACTCTTGTCCAATGATTCTCTAATCATGGTGCACTCAAACCTGATCTCTCATTCATGAAGCTCACCATGCCCGAAATATTGCTCCACTCCTTAGTTAAGTTAAATCCATCATTTGTACGAATTGAATTCCTGATTAGATCCCTCATCACATCCAAAATATTGAGCCCAACCCATCCTCCAACCCGTAGCATCCAATGTCTAATAGACATGATTGCATCTTTTCGGTGCAATTAAACCACTGTATCCAACCGAAAATAATCAACCCCAGGAAGGGCCCGCACATCTACAATGGTGGAAGACCTAGGACCTAATATTTTTTTAGGAAGATTTGATTTGGTCTCTTAGAGTCAACTAGTCATAACATTTATAACTAACCTAGTGGCATGGGTTAGCTCAAATTGTTGGCCACCTCAAACCAGAACTGAGTTGATCCAATCAGCCAGATAAGTGAGATCAATGGGAGGAATATGCTATTAACTTGTCATGAATACATTCAGATCGAGTAGCTTCCAATTAAAGACCACTGGTCGTATCTACCATACTTACCTTAGATACTGACTTATCTGATCAGAACTAATCGGATTAGCTTACAATCCAGACTCGAATCGTGAAGCCAAATTAGGTCTTAGGTTGATCAACCACATGTAACTATGAGTCGACCTTGACCCAAACTTAATCCTATTAGGCTGATCAAATCTAAGCACTCTTGATCCCATCTAACCAACTCTTGATTTGGTTTGATCAACCGCTAGACCTAATTGAGCTACCCACATCCGAACCCATCATTTATGAAGGTATCTTAGATCTAAAAATTCATAATTTTAGTTCTAATTAATTTCATAAACTTATTCTTAATTAAGTCCAAGGATTCAATAACAAAACATGCATAAAAAATCCTAGAGTTTCAAGATTTAGGGTTTCGTAGAAAAATAAGTTTTTGATTTCTAATTAAGGGCAAATGCACAGCATCCCTACATGCCATAAGAGCATCCAATCAAATAAAAAGAGAGGGCCTTTAAATCCTTCTGACTCCTAGGAGAATGCCTTAATCAAAAATATGAATTATACTACAAAAATATTAGATCTAAAGCATATAACTGTTACATGATTTAAGATCTAATCTATATATATTTTGCATACATCTCATGTATCAAATTTAATATTTAAATTTACTTTTTAGATCTAATTATATCTAATGTAATATCTAAAAATAAAATTTTAAATAATCTCATCATAAAAATTTTTAATCTAAACTACTCATGGTATAGATCTATGGAACTAGTCTAGACATGCATTGCATATATCATACATATGAAATTTTTAAATGTATCTCATGCTTTCAGATCTAATTATATCATATATAATATCTAAAATTTAACTAATCTAATCACATAATCTTCAGAAAATTAAATGAACATTTCATAAAATTTTTGATCTAGACTATGAGATTAAATTAGAGATCTAGTCTAGACATATGCTGCCTATATCATATATATCAAACTTTTAAATTAAATCTTATATTTTAGATCTAATTACATCTAATGTAACATCTGAAAATTAAATGATCAAATCATAAAAAAATTAAATTAGATCTAATCTAAAATATATTTGAAAACTATCATGATATGGAACAACAGATCTAGACTAGAACATGCATTGTTTATATCAAACATATATATTTAAAATATATAATTTTTTGATTTTAGATCTGATTACATTCTATGTAACATCTAGAAGTCAAATAATCAAATTATAAAAAAAAAAATTTAGATCAATCTAAAGATAGATCTAGGAGCAACAGCCTGACTCTGATACCATTTGAAGGAAAAATCGGATTTTCCTATCGCAGGATGCATCTGATCGGATTAGATTTGTAGCAGAATAATTTTAAAAATTTTTTGTGATCTAATCAAATCTGAGAGTTCTCAAATCTAATTATATTGATCTAAAATTAGAAGTAAAATAAAAATAAAAATAGTGATAATAATTTTTACCTGATCAGATAAATCATTTATCTATTGTGATGATCTAACGACTGATCTGAGATTCTGATTGAGCCGTGCACGCGCATGGCCTCTACTGGTATCCACTCGGGTCAAATCTAGAAGTCTTCTTCTTCTAGATCTAATCTCTAAAGATTAAATCTGATGTCTTTTCAAATCAAATTTTGAGGGTTGCACGTTCGTCTCACGAACACCATCGTCTCTCACTGATCTTCGCACCAATGGAACTTGATCTTTGCTCACAAATTTTGTGCAACTCTTGGACATGGAGAAGAGAGAGGATCAGATGAGGGAGGTGAGAAGATGGAGATTTTGGTAGGACTTCGCCATAGAGAAATCGCTATGCACAATAGCTTGCGCAGGGCCCTATTTATAGACCTAGTCAAGAGTCCCTTCACATATGACTTTGAACAGATAAAAGCCAACATGCAGAAGGACTCTCCCATGATCTCCATGCCCCACACCCTTCTTTTTTTAGATTTTTGTCACACAAAAATAAGGAGAAATGGAATGGAACAATTTGGGATAAGAGGAAGTTGGCGCACAACTCTTATCTCCCAAGAGTTTGAACTATTCAAACTTTTGACTCATTCGAACTTGATTTGAATGAGATGCCTCCATACATATCCATAAGGGCGCACACCATAAGGGGCATGGCCTTCTTTTCCTCACGTAAATCCCATATGGACGTGTGCCCTCAGATATATTCTAGGGGGCGCATGCCATATCTCTTCTTTCCTATAAAATTGAGTCAACCTTTGACCCTTGTCTTATTCCTATCTCATGGGATTTAAGACAAGCATTTTTCAAATCCCATCCAATGGATTTATGTCAAGTCCTAATCAAGTTAAAACAGCCTTGATCAGACCAGAACTCCATCCAGTCAGATCAAGAAAAATCCATCTAGAACTTTTAGGATAGGCTTATCCAAATTTCATTTCATGATTTTAGGACAAGCCCTAATCTGGCAAAAACAATCATTGTCTTGTTCCCATCTTATGGGATTTAGGATAAGCCTTGATAAAGTCAGGATAAGGTCTAGTCAGATCAAGACAAATTTCCATAGAGTTTTCGAATAAACCTTGTCCAAATAGTTCTAGAAATTAGCAGGTCTTGTCTTTTTTCCATCCGATGGATTAGGACAAGCCTAGAAAAAGTTAGGACAACACTTTTCTGATTTGGACAAGTTTTAGTTAGACTAGGATAGAGCCATACAAGACTCTCAAATGAGCCAAATCTAATTTGGCTCAGTAGAGATGAACCAGAAAGATGATAGAAGAAAAATATTATGTTCAATTGTGTGCTAGCACGATTTTTTTGAATCTAATTGAATCTAATCCAAATCAATCAAACTGGGTTAGCTCAATTAATGACATCCAAACCCAAACCCTTATTTATGTAATCTAGTTAGGTTTAGTTCTATATGGTAATGAGACATGTTATGATCTCCATCATCAACATCATCGAAATACCTTTTGATGGACCAAAACTTTTCTAATTCACCTAATTAAAATTGTCGATCATCAAGACAATTCTAATTGATCCCAAAATCCATCAGTGACACCTAACAGTATATGATGGTAATCCATCAGAATCGAAAAATGAACCTCTTGGTGTATCTACCTATGTGATTGGGTTCTTCTATCATGAGCTCCGACGGGATTGGGCTTAAGGTGAACTCGTCAAACCCAACATCCATCATATGAATGAATCATTTGATTCAAGTCCGATGTGAAACACTAATAGAAATTTTTTTCTATTATTTTATACTACCATGGCTATGGATTTTAGGACTCAATTTCATGATCATCATAGGACCACTCCTTCTCTACCGAGATTGATAGATCCCATCTTGGTGCGATCCAATTCCTACGATGAACATGCTATAGCCAACATACACCTCAGGATTTTGAATGGCTAGGAGATCGAGTTATGGAGTAATTAAACTATAACACCCTCAAGGTGAACTACCAATGCACCTTAGATCAAAGAACCAAATACATGCTATAACATCGAGCTAGTCATTGACGAGAAGGTAGGCTCCCTTGTGACTGCTCGAGGTGATCACGCTTAGTGCTCTTATTCTCAATAAGTACCTATACTCTCACTCTGATATCTACACACCATAAACTCAAGACTCATCTATCCTGAGGAAGCGATCGTATACCAATCTTTTGGATCAATCATCATCCTCATGATGATCCTATGATTAGAAGTAGTTTATGAGTTAATTATGATAACTCATGCTTTAAATTCTCAACTCTTGAGAATATGTGTTATCATGCTTACTAACTCAATGGATGTATCATGGACATCTTATACACAATGTGATATAATAAATAATTTTTTAATTTATTTTAAATCAAAATTATGAAAATGCCTCTAGAAAGTATTTAACAAATATCGGCCAATTTAGCTTCTAAGGCACACATCTAACAATATATTATTTATAGCAGCAGTTATTCAACTACTATTATAATAGATCTATAACAGCAATTCTTCAACCACTGCCATAATCAAAACTATGGCAGTGGTTCAAGAACTGCTGCTATAGAGTCAATAGCAGCGATTTTATAATCGCTGCCATAAATTATGGCAGTAGTTGACATGTATCTATGGTAGTAGTTGGAATGGCTACAGCAATGATTTTCAATCGCTGCCACAGGCCTTTGAAAGCAAAAAAAATTAAATTTTCTAGTTTTTATCTTTTTTTAACCTGATAGATGCAGTTTAATATATAATTACTCAAATTAAAACTTGAAAGAACCAAAAATTTTATATAAAAGTCAATAATAATGCAAAAATATATGTCAAATACTCAAATTGTATTACAATATTTTTTTAAATAAAAATAAAATATATTAAAATTTGCTAAATCAAAATTATCCTCTCCAAGCATCTCGTTATTATTGAGAGGGACAGAAATAGGAATAGGAGGGGCTGCAATAGAAGCTAAAGGGGCTGGAGCTGGAGCTAGAGGAGCTAGAACATTAGCCAACATGTCCCGAATGCTCGAAAAATTAGATCCAAGATGAGCAAAGAGTTGTGACACCATAACAGATATGATGCTCTATAGTTAATCCGCATGCTGCTGAGCCTGAGATGTACGCTCTTGAGTCTGAGCTGCCTATGCCAAAATCTCATCAAGTTGCTCTTCCAGTTGATGGCCCTGGATACATGTGAGAAGATGCTTGCCTGAGATCTGTAGCTCATCGACGTATGTCTAGACCTGTAAGAAATCTTTCTAGAGTACTCAGGTCCTAAGACCTAAGAAAGATGGTCATGAGGGCTAGAGGTGTCCGGGCCCTCCCTCGTAAGCTCATCTAACTACTCCTGTAATTGCAAATTCAAATAAATCTCATAAGAAATTCTATAATAATAATCATACTAATCATACTCCAGTTATTACTTACAAAAATTCTTTCGATCATGGCATTCATCGGCCTACCCTTCTTGTCTGTATGACTCGATCAAAAGATGTTGCTACTGTTGGGCATCACCCCATCTCTCGTCAGCTATAATAATCAATCATCTTGTTGGAAACATGTAAAAAAATAATAATTCAATAACTTGTAAACTAAAGGGTCAAAATTCATTATCTCTCTATGCATACAATTAGCCATAGATTTACGATCGAGAGTGCACATGTACTCTTGAGCAGCCCGATTCTTTCATTTCTAACAAGATGCAGCCTAAAAAGTATTTAAATCACATAAGTTAAAATCAAATATAATTTGTTAGTATAATAAAAAATTCACAAGTTACAAATTAAACCTGGAACTCCTAGCTCCTCTAATGTCTGACCATCCTCTCCCATTGACTTTGGGGATAATCCTGATTCTAAGGAAAAAGCTCCTCCTCGGTGTCCCTATGGTGCCCTTTATAGAGCTTGATCTTGTACTTCTAGTACAACTCCCCAATATTCGATAATCAGGCATCTCGAATCCTCTCATGATCTAAAAAGTCATATCTCCTCTGTACAAAGTTATCAAAAGTCAGTTACGAAATTATTCTAATCAAACATGATATAAACATATCACATGTATAAATATAATTAAGATATACTTATCCAAATCTCCTCTCACATCCGGTTTCTAACATCAGCATCCATCAATTGCCAGTCTACGGGCTATATGGGAATGATGTCGGACTGCCTCACAAGCACTCCAAAAAAAAAATGCATCTCTTGCGTGGTCTCCCCTACTGGCCTTTTCTCCTGATCATACTCCACCATGACCTGATGCGAGCGGTTCCACACATGCGGCGTGCGTGTGGGATCATAAAATATCCTACTGGATGATGCACCTATAATGAAAATACATTATGAATATATAAGAGTGCACAATAACTATACAAAATAAATAAATAAATAATATAATATAAATCTACTCTCACTAGGTTCGTATGATGTGGATGCCGGTGGAGCTAGATTGGTGGGTGGAGTATGTGTAGAAGATGCATAGGCTACCGATATAGCTACCGATGGAGGCTCAGATATGCTGGTAAGAGAAGTATGGATTGTCAAAGTCGATACGAAGGTGGATGGAGCATGCGCCGATAGCGGCTTGAATGCAGAGCTCTGCATAGCCCGTTAAGGGGTGGGGGTGAAAGCTAGATGATATTTCAGTGCCATTGTGACCTGCAACGTTAATGAATATTAACAATGTCAAGAATTTTTGAAAATTCTTCTTTCATTTTTAAGGTATGTTTTTTGCTACCCAGTTGGATCTGTGCTAATTATTTTTCCAGTATATTGTCTATATTATTTGTTTCTGTGCTTAAGATCAATCTACATTTTTCTACTAATTTGTTAATCCTTCATGTTGAATGTGTAGAAAATGGTTAGTGGTGGAATCATAGAATATTGGACATGTTTGAACTTTTCATGCGTACCCCCGAATGATGTTTCTCGATTTTGCAGTGATCTAGCTGGGATGTGTAATGACAAAGGGATGGTACTAAGACATATTATCAACTATGTGTAATTTCAATTCTTTATTCATAGTAAACCTATCTAATTTCACTTTAAACTTTAAAGGTATTCAATCCAGAACCATTAACTGGCATCTAGTCAGCATGCCCCAATGATATGGAATCTGCCCTTAAAGTGGTCTATGATCAATCTACGAAAAAACTATCTCACTGGGGGAAACATATCTAATTGTTGGTTATTATCCTGCCTAAAATGAGAGGCCACTATTGTATGTTTATTTTAGATTCTAACCAACTTGAGTCTATTTAAATCTTACCATACTTTTACATTATGCTCTGTTGATAGGAAAGGTCAAGTGGGTATGCGATATCGAGCTTGGCATTGTATCGCAATGCTGCTTAATAAAGCATGTATCCAGTAGAGAAAATAAGTAGTATCTTGACAATATTACATTGAAAATCAATATTAAGGTTTGTGACTTTGTTATAAGTTCATTTTAGTTAATCTAGATCGATAATTATTCTTTCTGATATATCTACATGGACAGGTTGGTGGGTGCAATATGGTTCTTAATGGTGCCCTTCATAAAAAACATTCCATGTGTAACAAACATGCCAACAATTATATTTAGTAGTGCTGACATGACACATCCAGCTCCAAAAGAAGATTCATCACCATCAATTGTAGCGGTTTGATTCTCTTTGTTGCTATTGTCCATAATCTTTGTCCTTGTATATGTGCATGTCATTTGGTTACCGTTAGAAGTTCCAACTTCATTTTATAAAAAGCATGTTGGCAATTCTCTCCCTCCCCGCTCCCACCTAGACACCTCTCCCTCTCGATCTCTTGGTGCCCCACTCCGCTCGCCCCCCTATATCCCACCCCTTCTTGCTCTATCTCCGACACCACAACCCCCCCACCTCACCTTCTTGGCATCTCGATCTCCCTCTTGAGCTCGATCAAGCCTAAATATTCCAAACTCAAACTCGACTCAATAAAAAATTAGTAAAACTCGAGATCGACTTGAATGTGCGAGTTCAACTCGAACTCAATAATAATCAAGTCGAGTCAAGTTTGAACTCGAGTTGAGCTTAAGTAACTCGCGAGCAACTCGACTTGTTTGTAGCCCAAGTCGATCCATTTAACCTACAGCACATGATGGATCATTTATTATAATAATATTTATTTATAATATTATTAATATTTATTATAATATTATAATTATTATAAATATTAATAATATTATAAATAAATATTATTATAGATATTTATAATATTATAAATATTATAATAAATATTTATAAATATTATTATAAATATTATAATTAATTATTAATATTATTATGAAATTAAATAAAAAATTATACTTGCTATGGGGAGGGGGTTGCATAGACTGCGAGGGTCACCGACGATGGTGCTAAAGGAAGGGCAGGTGGTGGCAAGGCGAGCCCACGATGGTGCTAGAGGAAAGGGGATGGTGGGGAATGGGGTCGAGGGAGGTGAGGTCAATGGGGATGGGGTCGGGGTTGAGGGAGGTGAGGCCGAGGTCGAGGGAGGGGGTGGTGGCGAACAGACTGGCGATGAGGTAGGTAGCTAGGGGATGGGTAGTAAAGAGGAGAGAGAAGAGAGAGAGAGAGGGAGGAGACGATGCTAGAGGGAGGTGGCCAATGATGGGGTAGGCCAGCAAAGGGGTGGATCGATGGTGGGGAGGATAGTTGGGGCTTGGGTAGAGAGGAGAGAGAGTAAACGAGAGCAAAGATGAAAACTCGATGTACAGAAATTTAGCCAAACCTATGGCAGCGATTTTCAAAATCGCTGCCATAGATCTATTGCAGTGATTATTTATAACCACTGTAATTTATTCTATAGCAATGGTTTTACCAACCGCTGCTATATATACATAATATAATTTATATATATATATATATATATTAAATATAGTATAATTTTAAATTTTGAAATCCATCTTCACTGTTTATTATCTAACTAATTATAGTTAGAATGTCATTACAAAAGACTACCTCAATCCGATAGCTCTAGCTATATCGATCGATAAAATTTAATTTCAATGGTCACAAACGATCGCATGATGATTTGATAGATAAAGACTATTGATTGATCCAAAAACTTACAACGATGATCTGATGTTTGTAGCACACTATCAAAATTTTACTTTAATTAGACATCATTATCATGGACAAACTAGCACTGAATTATTTTGGTCGTTAAATAAAAAATAAGTGATCAAAAAGTCAAATGGTGTCTAATTAATAGATGATTTTTAGATAATTGATCTTTAGTACTACTTTAATTATTTATACGGTAGTAATCATGAAATCCAAATCGGTACTTGTCGAACATGCTACTTTATACATCATATTTTTGGTGAGTACGGATCGATCCCACAAGGAATTGAGTGCTTTGGTGTTTATGTCAGATTGTTGCTCAAGCTGGCTTTAACAAGAAGATGATGATTTATATTAAATACTAAAGATGCAAAAAAAAATAAATGGAGAAATGTAATATCTAGAAAACTAGGGTTTTTTTAATCCACTAGACCCTTGATTTAGGTATTTACTTGGTTGGTTTTTCTTTTGTACTCAAAATTTTTTTTTTAGTACATGATACAACCAAGCATAGGCGATGAATAACTAGGAAACAATAACCTATCAAGTTTGTTCTCATGCATTAATTAAATTAGTGACCTTTTCTTATACTAGAATAAGCATAGATCATGAAAGAACTTAACCTAACTATGATCAATCAAATTCTTGTTGCACAAAGAAAAGAATGATGATGATGAATCTCTATTTTAGTCACTTATCTTTGATCATTAATTCAAGCATGGACTATGAAGGAATTTTGACCCAATGATAACCCATCACAATGGATCAAGAAAAAAAGAAAAATTGAGATCCATAGAAAGAAAGATTTCTTTAGGAAATAAAAATCGTCCACATAAATACTAAAACTAAAAAAGGTTCTAGCTTTATCGTAAATCCTAGAGGATTGCTTAGCTAGACATGATTTGATTAAAAGCTATAAAATTAATTAAAAATTAAAAAAATCTTATACTAATTGCTGAAATTTAAAGGTGCAGAAAATAAAAGAGATGCAGAAATTAAATAAATAGAAAAAGAGCAAAAAAATTAAACTATCTTATATGCTAAAATTAAACTATAAAAATTAAATTACATAAGCAATGATTTAAAAAAATTAAAATAAAATTTTATTGTCGAAATAAAAAGTTGTTTGATATAAAAAAAACTAACTCCTAAATCATTAATAGGGCTTGAAATTGAAATAAGAAAATAAAAAAATAGAACCTCCTCTAATCGATTTTTTCCTAACTAACTCTTCTTCTCATGTATTAAAAGAATGAAGGAAAGCGAAAACAAGATGGATAAAAGAATTTAAAAGATAGGTATTCCTATCTATCATATGGGTTCCTATAAGAATTATGGTGGGAAGAGAAAGATAACTCCAAGGTAAAAGCATTAAGCTTTATTTATAGGTGTAAGTAGGGAGGCAGTTTTGTTGTTTTTCTGATATGGAACTAATGATGTGAAAGGCTTTGAGAGAATGGATAGATGAGATGAAATGATTAGAAGGCTTGGATGGTTGAGATAAAGGATAAAAGAGATAAGGCAAGAGAGAGTTGCCATTCAATCATTTTCTAAAAAAATTTTAAAATATATTTTTTTTTATTTTTTTTCTTCTTTTTTTCTCCTGCCTAGCCTTCTTGCTACTTTTGCTCCCACGTGCCCAGCTCACTTTGGTGAGCTTCTTCCTCTCTAAATTCTCTTCTTCTCATTAAATGCTCCATGCCCCATTAAATGCTCTTCTTCACATTAAATGCTCCATAAATGCCTCATTTTTTTATAAAAAATTATAAAAAAATATTTTTCTTTGAATTATTTTCACATATATTTTCTATTTTTTCGTATGTCTGCATCCATGTATATTCGCATGTCATGTACATGATAAACTTGAATTTGGACTCGAGCTTCATCTACATGTGTTGGAAAGTCATTACTGATTTATTTACATTTAAGTCTTCATAATTAATTATTCCTAAAATAGATCATAAAAAATATTAAATATAAAATAAAAAAGATTAAATAGCATAGATTCTAATACTTCTTATATTATTTTTAATGTGTTTATCATGTTACTTTGCTTCTTGCTTTAATTGTTTTATTTTTTGCTTAACTTTGCTTTAAATCCTTACATAGCATCATGCATATATCTTGAATCTACTGTTACTTGAATTATACATATCACAATCACTTAAGTTGACTTAACTAGAAGCACATATTTATATAAAATTTGGTTAAAATTTTAAAAGAACCAATTCACCCCTCCTTCTTGAGTTAATTGCTATCTTCTGGGCAACAGAACCATTACTACTAATCCTAAAGGACCCAAGATGACTTGGATACCTAAAATCAAAACTTGATTTGTGATTGTAGGTGTATTTTGCAACCAAGGAAAAGAAAAGAATGATGATATCTTGATAATGGCTGCTTAAGGTATATGACAAATGATAGAACCAAATTTGTCACCATAGAGACAAAAGAATGAGGAGTGGTGACCTTTGGTAACAACGACAAAGGATGTACATCATTAGTATTGGTAACATTTATATCACTCCCCCCACTTCTATAGAAAATGTGTTGTTAGTTGATAGTTTAAAACATGACTTGTTAAATATTAGCCAACTTTGTGATAAAGACTTTAAGGTAGTTTTTAAATCATTAATGTACATTATGTCTAGTCTCATTGATAATGGTGTTATTCTTATTGGACATAGGCATGAAAATGTTTACATGGTTGATCTTGATGATCATCCCATGAAAAATGATCAATGTCTAGTTGTAATGAATCCAAATTCAATGAAACTAGTTGATTATGGCATCGTAGATTAAGACATGCTAGTATAGATTTGATTTTTAAATTAATCACAAGAGGTCTTGTTAAAGGATTACCAAAACTAGATTTTGAAAAAAATTGGATTTGTGATGCATGCCAATTTGGAAAACAAACTAGAAGTTTTTTCAAACTCAAACATCTTGTTTCAACTTCTAGACCGCTAAAACTACTTCACATGGACTTATTTGGACCTACTATAACCACAAGCCGAAGAGGTAAAAGATATGAACTTATGATTCTAGATAATTTTTCTAAATTTACATGAGTTCTATTTTTTGCTCAAAAAGATTAAGCTTTGTCAATATTTATAAAATTTTATTGAAAAATTTTAAATAAAAAAATTTAACTATTATATGCATTAGAAGTGATCATGGAATCGAGTTTAAAAATTAATATTTTAAAAATTTTTGTAATGAAAAAATGTATTGAGCATTAATTTTTCTGCTCCTAGAATACTTTAATAAAATATGATTTTTAAAAAAAATAAAACTTTAGAAGAAATGGTCTAATTCATGTTATGTGAAAGCAAATTTTCAAGATATTTTTAGGCTTAAGCTATCAACACGACATGTTATATTTTAAATAAAGCTTTAATTCGATCGATTTTGAAGAAAACACCATACAAACTTTGAAAAAATAGAAAACTAAATATTGGTTAATTTCGTGACTTTGGTTGCAAATGTTTCATTTCTAATAATGAAAAAGATAATCTAAAACATTTTGATGTCAAATTGGATGAAGATATCTTTTTCGGATACTCATCATCCAATAAAGCTTATAGACTCTTTAACAAAAGAACACTTATTATTAGAGAATCTATCCATATTGTCTTTGATGAATCTAATGACCTATCTTTTAGAAAAGAAGATATTGCTGATGATGATATAATTATGATAGAGAAAAAAATAGAAAAGATGTCCATCAAAGATACTTCAGCTCATGATAATAAAACAAGAAAGCTAAAGAAGAAGTAGAAAAGCATGAAAATGCCCAAGATGACAGCTTATCCAAGGAGTGAAGGTATGTATATGGACATCCTAAAGATCTTATAATTGGTGATCCATTATAGGGGATAAGAACTTATTGGTCTTTAAGAAATATTAATAATCATTTAGCTTTCATATCACAAATTGAACCTAAATCTATTGAAGAGGTTGAAAATGATACAAATTAGATAATTTCTATGCAAGATGAGTTAAATTAATTTGAGAGAAATAAAGTTTGGTCCTTAGCTAATAGACCAATTGACCATCCAATAGTCGAAACTAAATAGATATTCAAAAATAAACTAGATGAACATGGAATAGTTATAAGAAATAAGACTAGATTAGTGGCTAAAGAATAAAATCAAGAAGATGATATTGATTTTGATGAAACTTATGCTTATATTGCTAGATTAGAAATAATTAGATTACTACTTGTATTTGCATACTTTATGGATTTTAAATTATATCAATGGATGTTAAGAGTGTATTCTTAAATAGTTTCATTTCGAAAAAAGTTTATATTGAATAACCTCCTGGTTTTAAAAATCATGCCTTCAAATTATGTAAAGCTTTGTATGGCCTAAAACAAGCAACCCATGCATTGTATGAAAGATTGATAAATTTTTACTTGAGAGTAGTTTTACTAAAGGTAGTGTAGATATAACACTTTTTGTGAAGAAGAAAAATGAAGATATGTTGGTTGTGCAAATTTATATAGATGACATTATTTCTGTGCTACTAACGTATCTCTTTATCAAAATGCAAGGGAGTTTAAGATGAGTATGATGGGAGAGATAAACTTATTCCTCAGACTCCAAATCAAGCAAACTAAGAAAAAAATCTTCGTCAATCAAAGCAAGTACACTAAGAAAATAATCAAAAAATTTGGGATGGAGAGTGCTAGACCCCTTGGTATGCCCATGAGCCCTTCATGCAAACTTGACAAAGATGAAAAAAGTAAGAGCATCGATCAAAAACTCTATAGAGATATCATTGGATCTTTACTCTATCTTACTGCTAGTAGATCAGATATAATATTTAGTATATGTATGTGTACTAGATATCAAGCAAATCCTAAGAAATCAAATCTTTTATCTATAAAAAGAATTCTTAGCTACTTAATGGATACTTATAATGCAGGTTTATAGTACTCTAAAAATTCTTCTATTGATTTAATTGCATATTTTGATGCTAATTTTACTAGTTGTAAACTAGATAGAAAAAGTATAAGTAAAACTTACTAATTTGTAGGTGTAAACTTAATCTCCTGATTTAGCAAGAAACAAAATTCGGTGGCACTATCCATGGTAGAAGTAAGTATATTATAGTCGAAAGTTGTTATACTCAAATCTTGTAGATTAAGCAATAATTGGAGAATTATGACATAAATTAAATAAAATATCTATAAGATTTGATAATATAAGTACATTAATTTAACTAAAAATTATATTCAGCACTCAAGAATAAAATATATTAAAATAAGACATTATTTCATAAGAAATCATATTCAAAATAGTGATGTGTTGCTTGATTTTATTTGTACTGATAAGCAATTAGCTGACATATTCACTAAACCCCTAAATAAGGATAGATTTATTATGATTAAAAGAGAATTAGGTATTTGTGACCCTTTTGCTTAAATTCCATTAAATTCTCTTGAAATTTTTTAATTCATTGGATATCCAAATTTCTTGATGATCTTTAACTCAATTTTTATCTAATCAATTCCCCTTGAGCCCATTCTTGATTCTATTTTTGGTTTTCTCCCAAAAAATTAAAATTCTCCTATGCTTAAGCTCAAGTCAACTCGAGGTGAAATTCGAATTGACTCCCGCTCGAATTGACTTGAATAGGATTCTTGAGTCGACTCAAGGTCTGATCCATGGTATTATAATTATGAAATCCTTCTTTTAGTTTTCACTTTCCCTATTCTCGGTAAACCAAAAATAGCACCCTAAAATCTCTACAGACCTCCTTTGACCTCGTAGAAACCTGGACCTATCTATCTTGGCCCCTCCAATTTTGAATTTTCCTCATTCACAATAGAGCCATAGAAGCAATTAGCCTATCGTTGCAAATGACCAAGGGTTGAGGCTGAATATGAGCTCTATTCGAAGCACCATAGCGACTCTTCTCAGCATGAAGAGGCTCCTAATCCACCTTCTCCAGCACCTCCTCCATCAATGGTGGATCCTCTCAGTGATCGCGTCATCACGATAGCCATAAGATTGATTTCTGCTTTCTAGATAGGGATGGATTTTGGGTAGGACATTGGATTAGGCAAGAGGGATGGGAGAGGTTCTGTAGTTTAGATCAACCCACTTACCCTAGTTTCATTGGGGGGTTTTATAGTTCTATGAGCCGAGGATCTAATGATGTAGATTGTACTATGAAGGGTGTTTCTTTTTTTCTGACACCAGAGAGGTTGGGATAGATTTGGAACATTTCTTTTGAGGGAGTATCTCCCCAACATCCATTCAACACAGAGGATGCACTGAAGATTATCTTGGAGAGATCGAATGTTAGGGGGATCTCAAAGATGTTTGCGAGCTAGCTTTTGGTAGAGATATGTTTGCTTCATCATATTCTAGGTAGGATATTCTTTTCAAAGACTACGATATTTGACTTTGTATTAGAGAAATATATCATCATTATGTACTGCATGATTCAAGGGGAGGCCCTGAATCTCCCATCTCGGATCTTGTATTAGGTGAAATAAGGGGTTGGCAGGGCAAAGGCGTACCTAGCTTATGGCATGGCCTTAACCTCAATGTTTAGAGAGGTAGGTGTGAGCTTAAAGGGTGAGGTGTCCCATACTTTGATGCACTCTGACATCTATAATGAGCAGTCCTACATCACATGGGGTATCATAAATTAGAGTTGGGTATGGTGGATGTTTGGATAGGACCAATAGAGACAGGTAGATGAGGGAGGCCCAAGTCACCCTCAGGCTGATTCAGAGCCTAAGACACCACCACAATAGTCCACTAAGCTAGATACACCGAGCCGAGTTCATTAGACTTCTTCACCCCTAGTGAGACCATCTACACCACCATCGGTCCCCCCAGCAATAGCTCAGTCTTCTCAGCCCTCCAGCTTAAGACTTGATGATGATTAATTGAGGAGAGTGGCTAAGATTGTACTGTAGGATTTGGTATGGTGCTCCTAATTCTTGGGGGCCACAGGAGGAGTCAGGATATTAGCTCCAAAAGTCTAGGACAGATATGAGTCCTAGGGCTAGTACGAAAGTTGTCTTAGGGTGAAGGTGGCGTGTAGCCCTACATGGGCTCGAGGTTCAGGTATAAGAATCTTGAGGGGCTTGGTAGGTGCTCTGGAGAACTAGGATATAAGGTAGAGCAAAGAACCAAAGTCAGAAGAAAAATCAACCAAGATAAGGGGCTGACACATAAATGGACTGGCTCGGATATACAGTCAAGCTGGCTTGGGCTAAGATCGAGCCGACTCGGGATGCAGTCAAGCTGGCTATCTCAGGTAGATAGAAGACAGGATTCAGATGAGATACAGTCAAGCCAGCTCAACTCCTGACAGAATCGGCTCGACGGTGGCAAACAGAACTAGATGGGATTTTCAGTTTGGGGTCTTAAGGCCTAGTCCAATAAGATCTTAAGATGGTTAACATATGTATAGGTCAGGTTTAGATCCAAGGGATGAGAGCATGGGAGACATGGATGTACATGGACTTGATGAGTGCTTCATGTATTGGGTTAGGTAGGAGAGTTTTTGGTTGGGCCTAATAGCTATGTATAAATACATAGCTTATATTAGGATTTTATAACGTGGATTGAAATACAGATCTTTCCTCCCTCAATCTCTCTTCTCTCTAGAGTTGTCATCCCAAGGGAGCGCCTCCCTCAAGCCCAAGGAAGGAGGCACCCCATCACAGATCCAGATTAGATGGATCGATAGTCTGTTGTCTTAGAGAATGTCAAAGTTCTCCTCAGGTCTATGCTAAAAATCAAGGATTTTTGCAACACATGGTATCAGAGATAGGTGATACCATGGTGATGTTACAATAATTGGTATCAAAGCCTGATGGTGCATGAAAGTGAAGAAAAAGTTATACAGGATAAAATCAGGAATCTACACAAATATTCCACGATATGTCTCAGATCTATCTTTGTTATTGCTATGGTTTGACCAACCGAAAGTAGCGGGTTAAAGGTGGAGACTGAGAGGATTGGATGGAAGATTTGGATGCATGATTTTCTAATTGATCTTGGTTGGAAAGATTGAGGGTGTATGATGGGTGACAGGATTCTCTAGGAAGATGGAGAGTGTGGGACTGTTTGGCAGATGAAGAGAGATTTTTCAAGGGATAATGATTGAAGAAAAGCTGAAGAAGCAACTATACATCCTTTGATTACAGGAAGATAGGAGATGTAGTTGGGGATGCATTCAGCGATTCAACCAGAGCATGAATTTGTAAAGCCTTAGAGGTGATGGAGATGGATGATCCATGAAAGTTTAGCAGGTCAGTGCTGAATGGCTGATCTTGGATCAGATTTTTTCTATAGAAGCATCAAGAAGAGTCATGATTCAGGTAAAGGATGGGTTATGTGCAGCAAGAAAGAATCGGAATACCTATGAGGAGATGGTACAGAGATGAGGCGAGAAGCACAAGAGTGCTGTAGTAGTGCTTTTCTAGAGGCACGAGATGGAGAGAGGCTAGATGGTGCAGCAACTGAGGAAGGTGTCTCAGCAGAGAGTATTAGGAGGCATCTCAGAAAGATCGAGAGCAGGTCTTAGGGAGAGTCAGAAAGTCTCAGGAGCCTCGGGATGAGATAGATGGGTCTGAGCTCAGGATAGGGTTTGAGCTACAGTTCCTTCGGGTGCAACTGAAGTAATGACTGGTGCAGAGAAAGAAGAGGAGAAGGCTAGGATGGAATTTTCTAGATTTCAATCATTGGTTTCAGAAGAGTTGGATAAGCTCTTAGGTTTTAGAAGTTCCTACGGATTGTGAAGGTATCCGAGATAAATTTAAAGGGGTCCACGAAGTGCGGAGGGTCTGAAAGAGCAGTGATGATGTTTGAGGTACAGCAGCAGACTTAGTAGTACAGCATTGAGTGGTTGGCCTTGAGGAACTTGGTTATAAAGTCAGCTTCTACGGTATCAAGTGGATTTCGATTTCAGGTGGAGCATCAAATAAAGATGACTTCACCGATGGAGATGTGATACGAGTTTAGAGCGAAGGAGTGCAGGATGATCAATATCCTAGCACCAACATCAGAGATGCATAGTTTTAGATAGAGCGACTCATGCGAAAAAGACTAGCGAAGTTCTGAGGAGACCATGTTAGGATATGCAGTGAGTGTCGGTACAGGAATGCTATGGGATCTCAAGAAAAGTCCAGAACAATTGATGCAACTGCCAAGCAAAAGGATTTCTATAATTTTAGGGTGGTACGAAGAAGCAAGCTAAGATCTTCAGTGATGGAGGCGGTCATTACAAATGCCTCAAGGGTGCACAGTAGCTGAAGAGGATTGGCAAAAGCAATGTTTGCACCAGTGGCTGTCAGGGTGCACAGTGACAGTGGGATTGTGGAGGAAAATATTGATAGGTATGCCAAGACTTGGACACACCAAAATGGAGATTGTAGAATTTGGTGTAGTGCTCCTAAGCCTTATGGGGCCACGGGAGGAGCCAGAATGTTGGCTCCAAAAGTCTAGGATGGGTGTGAGTCCTAGGACTAGAACAGGAGTTGTCCTAGGATGAAAGTAGCATATAGCGCTGCATAAGCTCAAGATTCAGGTGTGAGGGACTTGGTATGTACTCCGGAGATCTGAGACACAAGATGGAGTAAAGGACCAAAGTCAGAAGAAGAATCAGCCAAGACAAGGGACTAACATACAGACAATTTGGCTCGAATACGTAGTCGAGCCAACTTGAACTAAGACCGAGCCGACTCATGGTGCAGTCGAGCTGACTGTCTTAGATAGATAAAAAATAAGGTTCGAACGAGACGCAGTCGAGCCGACTTGATGGTGGTAAGCAGAACTGTATGAAATTTTTTGTTTGGGATCTTAAGGCCTGATCCAATAAGGTCTTAAGATGACTAACACATGTATGGGTCAAATTTAAATCCAGGGGATGAGAGCATGGGAGACATGGGTGTACATGAGCTCGGTGAGTGCTTTCATGTACTGGATTGGCCAGAAAAGTTTTTGGTTGGGCCTAATATCTATGTATAAGTACATAGGTTGTATTAGAATTTTATAACGTAGATTGGAATACAGATCTTTCCTTCCTCAATCTCTCTTCTCTCTTTTCTCTAGAATTGCCATCCTAAGGGGGGTGCCTTCCTCAAGCCCAAGGAGAGAGGCGCCCCATCATAGATCCAAATTAGATGGATTGCTAGTCTGCTATCTTAGAAAATATCAAAGTTCTCCTCAGGTCCATGCTAAAGATCAGGAGTTTCTACAACACATGATATCAAAGCCATGGTGATGTTACAACATGTACTTGATGGATTGAGACCTCGGTCAAAGCGAATAGAGATAGAGTTTTATGTTAGATGTGTGTTCTAGAAGCTAGATTGGCTGACACTTGTAATACACTTCTAAGAGCAATTTTATAATTTTGACTTAAATTAATAAAGGATTAATTTTTATTCTATCATATTGTGTAAATAGTGTTTGTGATACATCCTTTGAGTTAATGAAAATGACAACTCATATTTTCAAGAGTTGAAAATTTAAGACATGAGTTTTCATAATTAACTCATAAATAACTTCTGACTATAGAATCATCATGAGGATGGTGATTGATTCGAAAGATTGGTATATGATCACTTTCTTAGGATAGATGAGTCTTGAATCTATGGTATGGAGACACTGGAGCGAGAGTATAGGTATTCGTTAAAGAATGAGAGCACTAAGTGTGACTAACTTGAGTAGTCATAAAAAAATCTATCTTCTCATCGATGACTGGCTCGATGTTGCAGTGGTGTGCCTGGTTCTTTGACCTGAGGTGCATCGATAGTTCATCTTAAGGGTGTTATAGTTTGACTACACCATAACTCGGTCTTCTAGCTATTTAGAATCTTGAGGTGTATATTGGCTATAACATGTTCATTGTAGGAATTGGATTGCACCAATAGAAGATCGATCTACCTCAATAGATGAGGAGCAATCCTATGATGATCATGAGATCGAGTTCATAAGCCCATGGCTATGGCAATGTGAATATGATAGAAAGAGTTTCTATTAGGATTTCACATCAGACTTGAATCAAATGATTAATTTATATGACGGATGTTAGGTTTGACGAGTTTACCTTAATCCTAATCCAGTCGAAACTTAAGATAGAAGAACCCAATCACATAGGTAGCTGCACTAAAAGGTTCGCTTTCAGTTTTGATAGATTGTCACCATATATTGCTAAGTGTCACTGATAAAGTTTGAGAGCAATTAGATTGATTTAGATGATCAATCATTCTAATTATATAAATCAAAAAAATTCTAGTCTATCGAAAGATGTTTCGATGATGTCGATGATAGAGATCATGACATATCTCATTACCATATGAAACTGAACCTAACTAGATCATACAAACACGAGTTTGGATCTACATGTTATCAATTGGGCTAACCCAAGTTCAGTTGATTTGGATAAGATCCAATTAGGTTCAAGAAAATCATGCTAGTACACGATTGAGCCTAACATTCTCCTTCTATAATCATTTTGGCTTGTCTCAGCTGAGCCAAATTTATTTGGACTCACTCAGAAACCTTATCTTAGTCTAACTGGAGCTTGTCCAAGTCAGAAAAGGATTGTCCTAATTCATTAGATGGATTTAAGATAACACTTGCCAATTCCTATTTTTGGACAAGGGTCAACAATTGATCCTGGATACTTGAACAAAGGGCCATAAGTCATGCGCTCATTGGAGAGCACCTAGGGCTCTTGTCCTCCTACTAAAGGAAGAAAGAGAGAGGGCGCATGCCTAGGCTAAAGGAAGAAAGAGAGAAGGCGCACACCACCCTAGGCGTGTGCCCCATGTAGATAAGGTAGGAGTCCCATGTAGATGGGACTCCATGGTATTTTGATATGATCAAACACTAGGGCGCCAAATAGTTTGGGTGGTGGCATGCACCCCATGTAGATAAGGTAGGAGTCCCATGTAGATGGGACTCCATGGTATTTTGATATGATCAAACACTAGGGCACCAAATAGTTTGGGTTTATCTAGTGTTGGCACCATCTATGTAGTTTTTTGAGGGACTCTCATCTAATTGGATTAGATGACATCATCCCACCAATCAGATTTAGATCTGATTGAATGAAGGCCTCTGATTGGCCAGAATGATGTGGCACTGCATGGCGTAGTAGGATTATTTAAATCCTATCTGCGCCTAGAGTTTTAGTACTTCTTCCTTTCACCACGCCGCAAGGCTACTCTCCTCTCTTTCATGCTTCCCTCTGATCCTCTCTCTCCCCTTTCCACGTCCAAGGAGTTGGGCACAAGTTCAAGAGAAGTTCAAAGAGTATTGGCACCCAGATCAGGAAGAAGACAGCACTACTGAAAAAAAGACCGCTGCTTCTTCAAAAAGAGTTTTGAAGAACTTCAAGATCATATCAAGATCTGAATTTTGGAGCATTGATTCAGAAGAAGAAGACATCCAGATTTTGTCCGAGTGGACTATGGTACAAGCCAAGCACATGCGTGGCTCGATCTAGAACCTCTGGAGTGTTAGGATCATTATCAGGATAATCTGATTATCCAAAATAAGGTATGAAATTAAATTAGATTTAATTTTATTTTATTTTAATATCAAATCTTTAGAATTAGATCCGACATATCTCATATCTGATTAGGATTTTTTTTAAAAAAAATAAAATATTCCTTCAGATCCAATTAGATCTGAACGATCCTGTACCAAAAAATAGAATTTTTTCTTCAGTTTGTAGATTGAGCACTGAGGTCAGCCTATTGGTAGAGAGGATAGAGGCTTGGGAGAGTAGAGATAGATCATATAAGCCTCAAGATTTTTTAATTTTTGCCAGAGAGACTGGCATCTTAAGGAGGATTGACTCTTGTATTCAATAGACTCCGAAGGTGATCGGGGAACTGGAGACTACATAGAAGTCTAGCATTATATCCCTCCTGATCTCTATAGGATAGCCAGTTAAGTAGTTGAAGATACATGCTCCTCGGGTATAGTAGCAACAGCAATAGGGGGTGCAACAGCGGTGGGTGTATCATCAGTGGTGGCAGCAGTAGTAGCACGTTCTTCTAGTGGTTGTGATAGGGTTGCCTCTCAGCCACCTAGAGTGCACCTTCCTCTCAACTTACCACCCAACCTTCTACCTCGACCTAGTCTACTTCTAAACCACCCTTTAGGACCTATACTAGAGGGAATGTAGGGTTTTCATCCTTTGCAATAGATCCTCCGAGCAAGACCAAGGGCAAGAGGATTGGAGTCTCTAGGACCATCTCATCTTCTACCCTAGAGGTCTCTGAGGACTAGGTTTAGATCTATGCTTTAGTTTTATGCTTTGCTTTCTTGCATGATTATCTTATTTACTTTGATGTATTGAGGAGTATTGTACTACCATGCGCATTATTTTTTGTATACAGTACAATCATGTAAAGCATCATACTTTAGTGAAATGAATGATACTTATCTTTCTTATGTGTTCATCTTATGTGCTTGACTATCTTATTTATTGATGATGACAAAAAGGAGGAGAGAAAAATATAATATTTGCTAAAATTAAGAAAATAAATGAAGAGAGTAAGGAAAGTTTGGAAATTGTATCAATACTGAAAATGAAGAACTTGAGAAGAGAATAATGATAAGAAATAAAAAAAACAAAGGGAGAGAACAAGATCTAAAAAATGTAAGAAGTCTAAAATTGCATTTGATAAGCATAAAGGGAGAGAAACTTAAAGAAAATCTGAACTTTTGCTGATGTAATTAGAATTTCTGAAAAGCCAATCTGAACTCTTGATAAAAAAACTTAGCTAATACTCATTATAATAAAGTTCCTAGAAGCAACATTTAAATGAATTTACTGCTCTAATATTATTTGTAAGATCATAGCCCCTGACCTCTTTCCAAAAAGATAGATTTCCTTCAATTGATCTATTTCTATGCATTGAGAAGATGATATACTTAAGTCTTTGAATCTACAAGTGTTTAAATTTGGCTATATTATTTTTATATCTCAAAATTTTATCATCATCGAAGGGGAGATTGTTGACCTTGGATTTGATTTTGATGAATATAAAATATTTGAGTATATGATTGATATTAATAAGATATTTAAATATTTGGGGAGAGATTTCAGGAAATTAGAATCATACTACAAAGATGCTCAAGACTTCCACCTTGAAGACTCAAAGAAGCAAGATTAAAGAGGTCAAGTTATGTAAATTTCAAGAGAAAAAGGCCCGAAGTTGACTCCTAAAGAATTTGAGTCAACTTTGGTACAATTTCAGATTTTGATGCATGCCTCGAGTCTACTCAAGGATTCTTAGAGTCGACTCTAGAACATAGGATCCAGTCGAGATAGACCTCGAGTCGACTCCCGCAAACCTTGAGTCAACTCTCTCATGAAAAATAAGTCGACTCCCGCAAACCTTGAGTCAACTCTCTCATGAAAAATAAAGAGGTAGTTTTCTGCAAGCAATCTTCGAGTCAACTCTCAAAGATCTCAAGTCGACTCAAGAAAGGTTTGAGTCGGCCCCAGATTTGCTAGAGCCAACTCCACTGTAGCTAACAGCTCCAACAACTAGTTTTTTAGAAGCTGCAAAAACATATGGAACTTCTCTAATGGCTATTTATCAACTCTTTATGGCTAGATACCCATTTTTAGAAATGTTAACAAGGATTTATGGATGCCTAAGCTATTACTAAAGTAAGAGAACTCAAGAGAACCAAAGGATACAAGAAAGACAATCAGGAAACTCCAAAAATTCCTACTGTACATTAAGTGAGAGATCAAGAGGAGAGATTCTAGTCCAACAATTTACTTCTTATGCATTCAAGTGATCCCCAAAAGGAAGAAGAGGACATTTATTGCAAAAGCTTCCCACCTTTTCAAATCGAGCTTCATCAGCTCTTTATTTTCTCTTTGGAGCTTTGAGTTTATGTTAAATCTTTATTCAATATTTCAGTTTGTAACAAGTTTCAATTGGAATTGAAACTTGGGGAATAAGCTCATGCAAGCTTGGAATTGGATTTGTACAAATCTAGGAGTGGCTTGAAGAAAATTTTGATTTATGAACCTATAAAATCAATGGGATTTAGATTGTGAGTTCGAAAAAAATCCTATTATAATCTGAGTGATTATAGTGAAATTCTCAAGGGATTGCTTGGGAAGTAAATGTATGTGTTGTACTTAACACTGAACTACTATAATATTTGATTTTTGCATGTATGGCTTTAATTTTTGTTTACTTGCTTTTCTTATTGCTTCATATTTTTATCATACATTTATTGATTCCACAGTATATACATACAGTCAAATCATCTTGCGCACATATTTATTTTTATTGTGGACAAGAGCTTGGCCTCTGACCCATGGGTCGTACGTAAGATATTGTCTGCTCTGATTTGTGAATCTCGTAGTTTTGCTCTTTAAAAGATACCTCATATGGGAAAGTCTTTTCCTTCCATATAAGCACGAGTGTCCATTGACTCACAACCAATGTGGAACTAATAAAATCCTTCATCTTATTAGAACCACAACAGAGCCCCTAGTCAAAGGGGACTTTGACTACAAACTGTCCGAGAAGCCTCACAGTTAGCAGGGATGGTCCCCTACCCCTTCATGGCGTGCCAATCATTGCGGCCAAATCCTTGTTGCACCTGTCGTTAGAGAAAAATACTTGCAAAAAAATTCTCAGTGATCGGAGTTGTTTCCGATAGAGACCCTCCAATGCTTAAGTTAGAGAGGAGGAATTTAATCGAATAGGAAAGTAAAAAGTAAAGTTTGACAGAGTTTAACCTAGAAGTATCTTACCAATTCTGTTCGTTTATCTTCTTTTTATAGATGGAGTATTGATAACTATTTGTAATGGCTAGGCATGTGAATCCCGCTTATTTCGGCATTATTTAATCATTGGATGAGTAGTTTATTCTCATGAATGGCCGTTACGTACGTTTTGTGCTGGCAATTTTTGATACGCCAACTATATGTTAGTAAATATCAAGTTGATTATGTGTCAGTGTCACTATTGAGCCGACTGACCATCAATGATCCTAATGTTCTAATTGGTCAGCAGTTATATAGTTGTTGAAGTTATCAAGTCCATTGGAGAAATCGATTGAAAGTCATTGACTGTCGATAGATTAACCGATTGACAGTTGGTTACTTATTTCTTTTTGCTGATAGTAAATCCGGCATTGGAACCGATTTGCTATTGGTCATTTGCTTCTTGGCACCAATGATAGTTCAACATAGGGCAATAATCAATCGGTTGTCCGATTAGTAGTCGTCCTATCATCTGCTTCTTGAATCATAGCTGGAAAGACTGATTATCAGTCGGAAAGATGTTGTCGTCATTGCACTGTCGGCATATCAACCATAAGTCAAAATGTCAATAATAAATTGGGGAAAGTAGAACCAATAGTCCCAACATTTTTTAAGTTGGAAAAATTTTTAAAATCCTCCCTTTCTCACTAGCAAACAACCAGTTTCTCTCAAGGTCATACAGCAACTATTTTTATTAGTTGTGCTTTACTTGGAGTTACCTTCCTTTCCATTACAAAATAAGAAGAGATTTGGACAATGTTCAATTGAAAATAGGGGCACTGGCTGCTTTTGTTTTTGTGAAGGTATCGGCCTTGATGCATTCCGATATTCCGGCCTTCTAATTGCTCACCGATGCTTTTGTTTCTCAACTTTGTAATACATGCTGAGAGTCAAAGCTCAATTTACATTGAATTTACAAGTTTTGCTGCACTAGAGGCTAAGAAGCCTTTGGAAATAGCAGTGATATCTTCTCATCATATTCTATTGATAGGCCAGTTTATATGTTAGATAATAGATTTTTTTTTTCTTTTTGCTGTCATTGCCCTTGATTTTTGTTTCAATTTGAGGCCTTTTAAAGTCCTTTTCCCATAAGAAAATAAGCCTGGTTGGCAATTGTGAGCACAAGATTATCTTGGAGGTTCCATCCTACTTTTAAGATGAAGATGGACCTTCTAATCTTCCACTTTAGAACATCATTTGTATGGCTTCATATTTTTTTGGATAATTGACGAACTTAGCCTCCAACCTCTTTGAGTTATACACAATTTTTATTATAGCTTACATCAATAGGGATAACAGTGGATCGGATAATATATTTGGATCTATCTTTGCATCAGAATCTATTAAAATATTAACATAAATTTGAGCATTCGACTAATATTCATATATTTATTCATATCTATTAAATAAAAATGGATATAATTAAGCTTAAGGGTTTTTACATTGCCCAAGCCTACTCCATATCTAAATTGGGTCGAAAGGTTGAATCCGAGCTCTATGAGTTCTACTCATCAGAGTGGGTTGAATTTGAGATCCACTAAATTATTCGCATCAAATGGTATCCGCAGCTCCAATAGCTGAGGCTAGAACAAGAACGGATTGAAAATTGAATCTGAAACATGAAATACATAAGTTGTATGCCCCATCAAGAATCCAGTTCACACGGGACTAAACATGTAAGTTATCATTAACAAGTCAAATAAATGATAAGAGTCATCAAAATTATTAACAGCAGCAACTTGGTATATTAAATTTGAGGGTTAGTAGTGTCAATACCTAGTCATATATATCAATACAAGTCTAGATTACTTTTATTGAGATTAAATGGAGTACATTCGGGTGGGATTTTCATTAGCAAACTGGGCGATCCAACTCTTTCATAGCCATAGAAATTTTCATAATTTCAGTGCTAATTATTTTACACAACCATGTGAAAATGTCAATAAAACACCCCAAGTTTTTGAATTAGTGACCTCACGGTTGTAGAATCCTAGGCTTCTTATCTATATGTATTGTGAAAATTAGATGACTAAATTGTAGTTACGAAACCTTAGTTCAGATGTTACGGTCTTTGCCCTCCACCTGGAACTGGCGTTTGCTTC
This sequence comes from Cocos nucifera, assembly GCA_006176705.1. Taxonomy (NCBI): domain Eukaryota; kingdom Viridiplantae; phylum Streptophyta; class Magnoliopsida; order Arecales; family Arecaceae; genus Cocos; species Cocos nucifera. Next base: position 250,120 of record QRFJ01000252.1, read on the forward strand.
AACCTTGCATACCTAAATTCTCAGCTCGTTGAGCGATGGCTCGGTCGGACAGGGGGCTCGGGTTTGGCTTGGAGATTGGAAAGATACGGCCCTTTCTAGTTTTGACCATCAAAAATCTTTTTAGTATACAAAATTTAGAAATTTACATTGATGGCACCCTCCCATGAGGAGAGCAATCTTCGGAGCGGCAATTTATGATCCAACCTATCCATGAATGATTTATTTTAAATAGATTTAAGTTTGATATAAATGGATCAATCCATTTAAGCTTATTTATTAAATATATAAGGTTTATTTTTATATCTTTGATCTATTTAATTTTTTTTGATATATTTAATAATAAATTAGATTATAATCCGATCCACTTAATCTGTTTATGATTTATTTAACCAGCTTAATCTATTTATGCTCTATTTAACCTAATCTACTTAATTTATTTAAATTATTTAATTTATAAAAAATCTACTTAATCTATTTGATCTATTTAATTTAATTTAATCTATTTAATAAATAGATTATATAGATTAAATCAAATTATCTATTTAATAAATTAATTAAATTTAAATTTAAATTTTTAATTTATTTGATAAATAAATTAGATTGAGATTGATTGATTTTTTATCTGATCCCTCATAATTATGGTGTGCCTTCATGCATAGATTTAGAAATTTAAGAAAAAAATTAAAAAAAAATTAATAATCAGTTGGTTGGTTTCCAAAAAAAATTAGATTTTTAAAAATATTTTTTTATTTATTTTTAAAAACATCATCAAGTAAAATTTATTTATGGATTACCATCCAACGGTAAAATCATGAGTCGAACTCACGCTTTTACCGTCCACGCTGGATAATCTACCTCCACGCCGTACCTTGACACCACCATGTTGTGAAATTAATGAATCCACGTTGAAATCTTGGGTTCAAACCGCGATTCCAATGAAATGGCAGGTTGAATCCGTGATTTCGTATGGTGTCATGTACGATGGGCTATTTGCCTGGGTCCGGGAGGGTTTGGAGGCCAGGCAATGCACGAATGGCGCCGCTTTTTATTTTTGTAGAGGAACGACGCATCCCGGGTTCCGGAAAAAATTATTGTTATATTACATCTTCCGATAACAAATCAACATATATTAAAAAAATTTTAAAAATATATAATAAAAATAATTTTTTTATTTAAAATTTTAAATTATGAATAATTATGTATCTTTTAATTTTTTTTGAATGCTCCCTGATTTGTTATTAGATGATATAAGATATAACTATTTCAATTAATAATTTCTCGGGTTCCGGATGGTCCGTAGCGTACAATTGTTATGCACCTGGTGCATGCAATACCGAGACCATCAGGGTCAAAAAAAAAAAAAAAAAAGCTATGAAAGGCTGCAACGTGGCTTGCTTCGGGGCCATCAAGGTAAGGACAATTGCGTCGTCTGCTTGTAATCGGTAGAATAGAGCTTGTTGCCTATATATATATATTTTTTTTTGGTAAAGTTATTGCCTACATATTTTTATCTAGAACATTGTTTGCACAAACTAATAGGCGGCAAAACTACCAGAGTTAAACTCTCCCTGCCTTGTCAAATAAAGCAAGGGCAAGATTGTTGCTAGCAATATGGAACGTCAAAAAGAATTTGGCATTATTATGAAATTAGAGAAATTGAGGATCAACATTTTTATTAACGCTTATGCTTCTCATCTACCCCAATGCAATGCATGTATTGAATAGTTGGAAAGTTAGATATCATCTTAATTTTATGGGGCATGGTAGGATCTACGAAAAAGATAGGAGAAGAATCCCTAAGATTCAAGTGAAAAGAGGAAGTGACAATTTTGAAAAATAGAGAGAAGTCCGCTTATTTGATTAGAGTTCTAATAGGAAAGAGAATGAAAAAAAAAATTTTTCATGAGAAGATACTTTTCATATTTCATAAAGAGTGGAAACTTATAGAAAAGATGGATTCTAGGATTTTTCATAAGATAAAAATTGATAATCTTTTTTTATTCCAAAAATATTTTTTTAATATTGTAAATTAAAAATAGTAATAATGATGATTTTGTAAATATATGATTGTGGAGTATATAAATTCTCAAAAATATTATTTAAATATTATTTTTATAAATATTAATTTAATATTATTTTAATATTTATATTAATATAATATTATATTTATATTAATATAAATATTATCATACTTATAATATATTAATTTTATTTTAATATTTCTACTAATATAATAATTTTATTAATATTAACATAGTATTTATATGAATATATTAATATTAATATCAATATTATATTATGCTTAATATCATATTTATATCTTTATTAATAATTTATTATATTAAAATATTAATATTATTTTAATATAATATTAGTTCATATATTATTAGTATTATATTCATATAATAAATTATTATTATTATAGTATTTATATGAATATATCAATATTTATACTAATATAATACTATATTTATATCTTTATTAATAAATTTATTATAGTAAAATTTTAATATTATATTAATATAATATTAATATATATTAGTATAATAAATTATTATGATCTAATATTATATTATAATATTATTATTTATATAAAGTTTGGGAGTAAACATGTATGATCTTATATCTATTAAGGGTATAATAGGTATTTTATATGATTTTTCTAGATAAGTATATGCTCAACTAAATATAAGCCACTCTGCAATAAAATATTTTTCTATGATCAATCTGTAATGACCCAATCATTTAATCATCAAAAATATTTTTTTTTGTTTTGGATAAGCTTTATAGCCTACTAACGAACTCCATACACTTACACGCCAGTATAATATTACGTGTTGCCATGGATTCTCAACTTGGGCTAAAGTTGCTGGAGGGAGAAGGAGATTGGAGAGAAGGATGACGATCGGACCTGTAAAACATATTTTGTGGGAATCCTTCGACGCTTAAGTTAGGAATTTATGAAATATGTGAGAGAGATGGAGAGTGATGGAATGGGTTGCATATATTGTTAGGGGTCCTTAATTTTTGTTTGAATTTTTTGGAGTTTGATGAATAATGCCGCTCTGCCCATTGAGAATCAACCACTTTTATTAATGGTTTCAGCATGGCCTCCTAGAATTTGATAGTTGACATATCCTCCATCCATTAAAAAAAAAAAAGTTGAAATTATGAGTTGATCTTACGTTGTTGAAGTCCATGTCAGCAAAGAAATCATGGGTTGATCTCACATTGTTGAAGTCCATATCACGAGAGCAAAAGCATGGTTAAACCCATGATTTCAGTAGTGCCACATCATCAGCCACGGTGGCCATGAAATATGAACCCACAATTTTAGAATTTTTTTTATTTATTGTTTTTTATTTTTTATTTTCAAAAATACCTCCTTTCCTAATTTATTTCTCAAATTACCATCCATGTTAAATTTGTCGATTCAACCAGTAATTTCATGGACACCTTGGTGCTGATGTGTTCCCTTTTTTTATTTTTTTTGGGCGAACGAAGGGGGCCGGTGGGGGGTGGCATGGCGAAGTCATCGAGGGGGGGTCGGTGAGGGGGGAGGGCATGGAGGAGCAGAGAGAAGCATGAAGGAGTGGTGGGCAGACAAGCCGCGCATGAAGGAACCAGATCTAGGGTTTCATAAGTAGATCTTAAAACTTTTTCAAGATCTTGCAATGGAAGACTTAAATAAATCTAAAATTTATTTAAATAACCATGTAAATATCTAAATCTCAGATCTATTACATAATTAAGGCATGATGTTAAATAAAAAATTAAAATCAAATAAGAAAGAAAAAAGGTTGATCAAATCAATCTAGATCTACACTACGTCAAATACAGGTATAAAATTTATAGATCAGATCTATTCCCTGAGCAAGTTTAGACGTTCTAACTTGCTGATCCGGGCTTGAGGATGAAGTCACGATCCGCACACGAGTTCAGCCTCTAGGAGTCGTCCACACAAGCCTACGATTTTTTATCTGAAGTTCGATGCAGAAAATCAGCACAGCATGCTAGTACTGTACTAATCCTTCTTCGATGGTCGATCCAATGCTCCCTTCTTCGAAATTTGGACTCTCCAAAATATGAGAAGGAAGATGAGAGTTTGCTGATTTGAGACTCTCTTAAAAAACCTCAAAAGAAAGGAGGAGAGATTGAAAATAAAACAACCCTAGAAGAAGACCCTCTTCTTCTTCTCTTTTCTCTTACCTAGACACCTAGTTTGGTGCCTATGGAACCCCTACGCGCAAGGACCCTCTTCCTCTGATTTTTGCATATCCCAAACCTCTTCCAAAGCTCTGTATTTAATAAAAAAATTAGAATAAAATTAATTCAATAAATGGGGAAAAAGAAGAGTCCAAGTTAGGTCAAATTTCTAAACTAGGAATATCCAAACAAGAGTTGTTGGGGCGCCCAACTCTTGGGCGCCTCCTTCACAATTTTTGGTGTTGACCAGCAAGGGAGGGCACACTAAAAAGAAGATTATTTTTATAGAATAATAGAAGAATTAATTAAAAGAGGGGGCGGCACTCAAGAGAAGATGCTTTGGTCAATAAGGATTCTATCTCATAGAATCCTAAGCAAAACCAATTCCTCCTTTGACTTGGTCTTCCACCTAACTTCCAAATATAACTTGGAGAGAGAGGGGGGGCATGAAAATCAGAAAGAAAAAGATTTTTCATGAAAAATACCTAAGAAATAGGTATGGGGGCATTGGGACCAAGGTGGCGCAAGGAGATAGGGAGTCCTAGTCACACTAGGACTCCTATTTTGACTTAGTCAAAAAAGATCTTTTAACCAAATAAAATAAAGATTAAACCAATCTAATTAAATAAGGCCCTAACCCATTTAAGGATTTAATTAAATTAGATTTATTTTTAATTTATTTTTTAATCAAATTAAAAAATTGGATTAATTCGAGTCCTAGTTGGACTAGGACTAGTTCTTCCTTGCACTTAGCTTTTCCAATAAACCAATTGGACTTGATCCAATCAAGCCCAAACCAAATCTAATTAAATTATATTTAATTAGACTTAATCTTAGTCTATTGGTTTAATCAAATTAAGTCAATTAGCAATCCAATTGCTAATCGATCCTCCTGCAATACTTGCACTAGGTTAAACACCAATCGTATTGATTGTTTAACCCTAAAATGATTCTTAATCATTGATCAACCATCCGATTAGATCATAAGCTCTAATGTGTGTGACCTCATAGATCCGAACCTAAGTCAGTAGCATAGAAATAAATTTTTATACCAATCGAAGTGACCATCTAGCAATGATATCCGACGGTCGGATAGGTCGAAGGTATAGAGCACAATCCTTAGAACCCATGCCGATATAGTTTCCATATAATTCATCCCCTTGACCATAATGCTCGTAGGATATATTAGAGTTCAACTTCAACTCTATCAGGTTGTCCATATTGTATTTCAAAATACCAAATCCATCTGATGGATTATCCTGGCCAAGATTTTGCTATATTGAAATACAGTGATATATTCTTCTCCAACTCTTGGAGTGATCAATTCCATCTTAATCACACTCTGACTTCGTAAGTACTTGACTGTGCCTAGAAGCCTTTCATTGCTAAATTAAAAATTCAGTTAGTCTGATACCAAAGCACAGTGAGTTGCTTGCAAGTCACTGAGGTGATCTCAGATCTAAGGGATACTTATACCTATATCCCATCAGAGACATTCTCGATAACAGAATGCTATAGAGTTGGTCACGTTCAATGATGATGTACCCATACATCTCATCTATATGCCATACCAGTGTCTCCATACACCTTGGTTAAGAGGACAATTAACCTATATGGCATATAGCGACCTATACTCGATAGACGCTGTCGTCCTAATTAATAGCCTATCATTTGGTCGTGAATAAATTTAAGGACTAATCAATAAATCTTCTTTTTATCGAAACTAAATAGTCCTAAGGACTTCATCACAATAATGGAGTTCATTAGAAGATGTAAACTTGTGATGAAAAAAGATGCTAAAATATTTTTTATTAATTAATAAATTAATTACAATATCTCAATCATCAACAGGCTGATGATTGGCTTTGGAACATAATTCCCAATAGTGCATGGTGCCGATGGGGGGCAGGCATGGAGAACCAATCGGCAAAGGAAGGAGTGGTGCTAGTGGAGGACCCATAGACATGCGAGGTGGGACCACCAGTGTGCTGGGGGTTGGGGGGTGCGTGGAGCAACGATCAGCATGCGGAGGATCAGAGGGGTGCGTGGAGAAGGAAGAAACCCCAAAAAAAGAAAATAAAAGCAAAAAATCATCGTTGCAAAAGGCACTTCTTAAAGTCATCTTTCTAAATGGCTCTTCTTATTGGGAATAGTGTCTTAAAGCCAATCGTCAGCCTATTGATGGTTGAGTTATTTTTTATACTTATATATGAATTATAAATTAAATAAAAATTATTCTGGCATTTTATAATAAATTTTTCATCTTTTAATTAACTCCTATGTTGTAGTGAAGTCCTTAAGACTATTTAGAATTAATAAAAGAGGATTTATCATTTAGTTCTTAAATCTGTTCACGATCAAATGATATGTTATTACTAAGAATGATAATGTTTATCAAATATAAGTCATTATGTGTCATATGGATTGGTTGTCCTCTTAATCAAGAAGTATGGAGATACTACTATGGCATTTAGATGAGATGTAAGGATATATCTGCACTGAATGTGATCAACTATGGAGCTTTTCTACTGTCAAAATTTGCTTCGATGGAATATGGGTATAAGTATCCCTCCGATCTGAGATCACCACAATGTCTTCCAAGCAACTCACTCTGCTTTAAGGCCAGACTACCTAAATTTTTAATTCAGTGGTGGAAGATTTTTGAGCATAATCAAGTACTTAAGGAGTCAGTATGAATCAAGATGGGATTGACAATTCTAGTTTAGGAGCTATGTTCAATTATGTTTTAATTTAGCAAAACCTTGGCCAGGAAAGTCCTAGTGAGTTGCGTTGAGATATGATATGGATGTATTTTTCAAGGTTGATAGTTAAACTCTAAGTCATCCTAAACACAGAGATCAAAGGGATGAATTATGCGGTAACCATATTCATATAGGTTCTGAATGTTGCGATTGTGACTCTTTGATCTATTCGAACGTCAGGTATCACTACTAAATAGTCACTTCGATTAGTATAGGAAGTGGTTCCTATGCTACCGACTTAGGTTCAAACCTACGGGGTCATACATATTAGAGGTTCCTACCTGATCTGATGGCTGATGTAGTGTCCCACTAGATAGGACTCTATGGTCAAGAGTCTCACTGGACTGGAACTCTGTGATCAGGAGTCCTACTACATTGGGACTCTGAGTTCTTGTTGATCTAAAGATTGATTTTAATGATGATAAAAAGTTTTGAGTATAATTTATTATCTTACTTATTGGGGATAAACCCCGCTCCTACCGAAGTCTAGTCCGATGCTCAGCCTAATGCAATCGATAGCCATGGAAGAGCTTCAACGATCGAGTCTTAGCCAAATCCCTTCAACCGACCGAACTCCCCAGTAGTCGAGTCTTAGTCAAACTCCTTCAGTCGGTCGAACTCCTCAATAGCCGAGGTCCTTCCAAACTCTCCAATGATTGGGTCTTAGCTGAACATCTTCAGCCTGCCGAACTCCTCAACAGTCGAGCTCCAGTCAGACTCCCACGAGAGCCGAACTTCCTCCACGCCCCTCCAGTCGAACGCCTATGAAAGTCGAACTCCTTCCGAGCTTCTTCTTCGATCGAACTCCTCCCAGACTTCTTCAGTCGAATTGCTCCTGGATAATCCCACCAGATATATCCCCTTCAGGAGTCCAAACTCCTCTAAAATTGATACATGCCAAAGTCCACCAATCAATGCCTGCTTTCTCAGAGCCATGGCTATTAAATCTAGATGAACGGTCACCATCAGTCTACCACGGGCGATGCTACAGATGGCATCCTTCTTCATAACTGACTCCATCAGACCTCGAGTGGCCCACCACTATCGGACAGTATGGTTGTCACTGTCGGCCTGACGATACCATCCTCTCCGCACCAAATCCCACGCAATCTTGAGCAGTTCGCCATCAGATGGTATGGCCGTCACCATCAATCAAGCTCTGTCTATAAAAAGAGATCTTTCAGATACATTTTCTCTAAGCTCTCCTCTCCCCTCTAAAGCTAAAAGCTCGCTTCTCATTCCTGAGCACTCCATTTCTATTAGCCAAAAGAGCTAACTTGATCGTCGGAGAGTCTCGTCGAAGCCACCACCACTGACTCTGAATGAAACTTTATTTTGTAGGTCACTGATGGCAACCTTGTCGTCCTCCACTCCAGCTCAATCCAACATCAACCAAATTTTGCACCAACAGAAATGATGCTAGAAAAAGGATCCCTCTGCCTCTAAGGTTTTCTTGTTCTTAAAGGAGTGCTCAGCGACGACCTCTCTGTTTCCTCTCTAAAGATCTTCCTTCTTTTTCTCTAGAGTTCTTTTCCAAAAGAAAATGCCTCTTAGGAGAGCTTCAATCCGATGATCGATGGCCTCCATGGTCCGATCCCGTCTAGATCCATCTACTCCTACTTCAGTCCCGGCAACTCAGATTTTGCCTGTAGCCATGGTAGATGCGGAGAAGTTCAACCTACTGATGCAGCAGGTTCAGAGTCTCATCGAGATGGTGCAGGCCATGCAGTAGCCTCCGATGGTGACTCCATCAGGAAATCCACCATCAGGATGTCGAAAATCAGCCCCAAGGAAGAGTACTTGGGCTAGCATACCCATCACCCCTGAAAAGGAGAAACAGAGAGTAGAGGATCCATATTTGGATCATGGTTCTCCTCTGGAGGAGACTTTTCCCATTTATAGTCGGAAGCCCTCCAAGATCTGCAACCAAGACAATACCCTCGATCACAGATTATGGGAGATGGACCAATGGATTGAGGAGTTCGGCCACATCGCCTTGGCTCACCTTGATGATGTCTGCACCGATCCTCCTTTCTCCCTCCAAATTATGCAAGAGCCCATCCTATCGAACTTCGAGCTCCCTCAATTTAAAAGCTAGAATGAAACCTCTGATCTAGTTGATCATCTAGAGGCCTTCCGAACTATGATGCTACTCCATGGTGCATCAGACGCCATATTGTGCCGAGCCTTTCCATCTACCTTATAGGGAGCAGTGAGAAATTGGTACTCGACGTTGAAGCCAAGTACGATCTTTTCTTTTGACCAGATGAGCCATCAATTCGTGGCTCACTTCATCAGCAGCCGACGTCCACGCCGAGGTTCAGATTTTTTGATGAATGTCAAGCAGAAGTAGGGAAAATCTATCCGGGCTTATGTCACCTAGTTTAATACTGCTGCTTTGGAGGTTTAGAATCTGGACTAGTCTGTTGCCATGGCTGCACTTAAGGGCGGCCTTCAGAAAAATAACTTGCTATTCTTTCTGAAGAAGAAGTACCCTAGGGATTTTGCCGATCTACTAGCCTAGGTCGAGAGATATGCCCGTGTGGAAGAAGTCTTCAAGTTGAAGGATGAAGAAATCGTAGGAAAGCGACGAGCAGACAAGTCTAATAGACCCGCCATCGATGGAGGATCGAGTGAAATTCGATCATGCTCACGGACTCCCCTCGAGTGCAATCAAAGTCGAACTCCCCCTCGAGCTCGTTGTCAAGGAAGCTCCAATAAAAGAGCATGAAGTTCTCCATCAGGAGATTTCACAGAAGAACCGGATGAAGCTCGGCCACGCTCACGAGCTCCCTTTGAGTGCAAGCGAGGCCGAACTCCTTCTCGAGCTCGTCGTCGAGGAAGCCCCAATAGAAGGGCGCAAAGAAGTCCTCCCCTTAGAAGCTAGAACCATCAATGAGTGAGGAACAATAAAAAGATCGATCGCCTCCCAATGCCACGTCTGGAAGGAGCTTGATACTTCGATGAGCCATCATCTCCCAGCTTTAAAGCCAAGAGAAGCTTGCTCGAAATTGAGAAGGCCAGCATGAGTTGGAGGAGGTCGTCCGGCTCGGGACTTACCGTCCGAGGGAACTCGGAGGAACAATGCCCCCCGACCCTGAAATATAGAAAATTCGGAGACGTGCTGCCATTAACTTTCCTTCGATAAAATTCTTCTATTTCAATAATATTGTTTCTTAGTGCAAAAACTATGTGATGAAAGGGAAGAAGCAGTTAATAGTGGCCATGTTAGAAATAGAAGGAGAACCTCATCCTAACATGAGCGAGTTGAAGCCCCTCAATCTCGACTGTAGGAGATAAGATCTCCCCCGAGTGACTGGGCCAACCTCGACCGTAGGAGATAAGATCTCCCCCGAGCATCTGTATCAACCTCGACAGCAGAAGATAAGATCTTCTCCGAGCACCCGTGTCAACCTCGGCTGTAGGAGATAAGATTTCTCCAAAGCGATCGGGCCAACCTCGACTATAGGAGATAAGATCTCCTCCGAGCTTCAGTCTCGACTGTAGGAGATAAGATCTCCCCCGAGCACCCGTGTCAACTTTGACTGTAGGAGATAAGATCTCCTCCGAGCGATAGGGCCAACCTCGACTGTAGGAGGTAAGATCTCTCTCGAGCTTTCAGCCTCGGCTATAGAAGATAAGATCTCCTCCGAGCATCCATATCAACCTCGACTGTAGGAGATAAGATCTCCCCCGAGCTTCAACCTCGACTACAGGAGATAAGATCTCCCCGAGCGATCGGGCCAGCCTCGACTGTAGGAGATAAGATCTCCTCCGAGCGCCCGTGTCAACCTCGACTATAGGAGATAAGATTTTTTCCGAGCTTCAGTCTCGACTGCAGGAGATAAGATCTCCTCCGAATGACCAGACCAATCTCGACTGTAGGAGATAAGATCTCCCCCGAGCATCCATATCAACCTCGTTGTAGGAGATAAGATCTCCCCCGAGCCAACCTCGACTGCAAAAGATAAGATCTCCTCTGAGTGATCGGGCCAACCTTTGCTATAGGAGATAAGATCTCCTCCGAGCGCCTGGGCCAACCCCGGCTACAGGAGATAAGATCTTTCCTGAGCGATCCAGCCAACCTCGACTGCAAGAGATAACATCTCCTCCGAGTGCTATATCAACCTCAGCTGTAGGAGATAAGAGATCTCTCCCGAGCGCCCCATGTCAACCTCGGCTACAGGAGATAAGAATCTCCCCCAGGCGATCGGGCCAACCTCGGCTGCAAAAGATAAGATCTTTCCTGAGCTTCAACCTCGGCTGCAAGAGATAAAATCTTTTTCGAGCATCCGTGTCAACCTTGGCTGTAGGGGATAAGATCTCTCCCGAGCGACATTGCCAACCTTGGCTGCAGGAGATAAGATCTCCTTTGAGCACCCGTATCAACCTCAGCTACAGGAGATAAGATCTCTCCTGAGCTTCAACCTTGACTGCAGGAGATAAGATCTCCCCCGAACCAACCTCGACTACAGGAGATAAGATCTCCTCCAAGCGATCAGGCCAACCTTGGCTGCAGGAGATAAGATCTATCCCGAGCGCTTGGGGCCAACCTCGACTGTAGAAGATAAGATCTCCTCCGAGTGATCAGGCCAACCTCGACTGTAGGAGATAACATCTCCCCTGAGCACCCGTATCAACCTCGACTGCAGGAGATAAGATCTCCTCCGAGCGCTCGGACCAACCTCGACTGTAGGAGATAAGATCTCCCCAGAGCGACCGGGCCAACCTCGGCTGCAAGAGATAACATCTCTCCCAAGCATCCATATTGATCTCAACTGCAGGAGATAAGATCTCCTCCGAGCTCTCATGTCAACCTCGACTGCTGGAGATAAGATCTCCCCCAAGCGATCGAGCCAACCTCGACTGCAGAAGATAAGATCTCCTCTTAGCTTCAGCCTCGGCTATAGGAGATAAGATCTCTCCGAGCATCCGTGTCAGCCTCGGCTGTAGGAGATAAGATCTCTTCCGATCGACCAGGCCAACCTCGACCGTAGAAGATAAGATTTTCTCCCCCGAGTGTCCATATCAACCTTGGCTATAGGAGATAAGATCTCCTCCGAGCCAACCTTGACTGCAGGAGATAAGATCTCCTCCAAGTATCCGTATCAACCTCGGCTGTAGGAGATAAGATCTCCTCCGAGTGATCGAGTCAACCTCGACTGTAGGAGGTAAGATCTCCTCCAAGCCAACCTCGACTGCAGGAGATAAGATCTCCTTCAAGCATCCATGTCAATCTCAACTGCAGAAGATAAGATCTCCCCTAGCGATCGGGCCAACCTCGGCTACAGGAGATAAGATCTCTCCCAAGCTTCAACCTCGACTGCAGGAGATAAGATCTCCTCCGAGCATCCGTATCAACCTAGGCTGTAGGAGATAAGATCTCCTCCGAGCAATCAGGCCAATCTCGACTGCAAGAGATAAGATCTCCCTCGAGCGCCCATATCAACCTCGACTGCGAGAGATAAGATCTCTCCTGAGCTTCAACCTCGGCTGCAGGAGATAAGATTCCCCCAAGCAATCGGGCAATCTCGACTGCAGGAGATAAGATCTCCTCTGAGCGCCCGCGTCAACCTCGACTACAAAAGATAAGATCTTCTTCGAACCAACCTTAGCTGTAGGGATAAGATCTCCTTCGAGCGATCGAGTCAGCCTCAACTGCAGGAGATGAGGTCCCCTCAAGCCTCAACTTCAACTTCAAGCTTGACTGCTAGAGATGATATCTCTCTCAAGGAGCTCAACCTTCGACCTCGACCGTAGGAGATAAGATCTCCTTCAACCTTAGCTAGAGATGAGATCTCCCACAAGCTTCAATCTGAACTAGCACAGAGCCCTAAAGAGGATTTTGGTAATTGCCTTTTCTGCACTTCCTTCCTTCGAGTTCCGAGCTCGAGAGTAGGGGGCTATTGTTGGGGATAAATTTTGCTCCTATCGAAGTCCAATCCGATGCTCAATCTAATGCAATCGATAGACATGGAAGAATTTCAGCGGTCGAGTCTTAGCCAAATTCCTTCAACCGATCAAACTTCCCAATGGCCGAGTCTTAGCCAAACTCCTTCAGCTGGCTGAACTTCTCAATGGCTGAGCTCCTTCCAAACTTTCCAATGGTTGGATCTTTGTCGAACTTCTTCAGCCTATCAAACTCCTCAGCAGTCGAGCTTCAGTCAGACTCCCACGAGAGCTGAACTCCCTCCGCATCCCTCCAGTCGAACGTCTATAGGAGCTAAACTCCTTTCGAGCTTTTCCTTCGATCGAACTCCTTCCGGACTTCTCCTTCAGTCGGATTTCTTCAGTGGATTACTTTCGAATAATTTCATCAGACGTATCTCCCTCAAGAGTTCGAACTTCTCTAAAATTGATACATGCCGAAGTCCATCAATCAATGCCTGCTTTCTCAAAGCCACTGCTATTAAATCTGGACGAACGGTCACCATCAGTCTGCCATAGGCAATGCTACAGACGATGCCCCCCTCCGTGACTGACTCCATCAGACCTCGAGCGGTCCATCACTATCGAATGGTATGATTGTCACTATCAATCTGACGATACCATCCTCTCCATACCAAACCCCATGCAGCCTCAAGCAACCCGCCACCAAGCGGTATGGCTGTCACCATCAATCAAGCTTCATCTATGAAAAAGAATCCTCTAGATACATTTTCTCTAAGCTCTAAGCTCTCCTCTCCCCTCTAAAGCTAAAAGCTTACTTCTTATTTCTGAGTACTCCATTTTTGTTAGTCAGAAGAACTGACTTGATCGTCGGAAGGTCCCATCAGAGTCACCACCACCAACTCCAAATGGAACTTTATTTTGCAGATCACCGACAGCGACCTCATCCTCCTCCACTCCAGCTCGATCCAACGTCAATCAGATTCTGCACCAATATTACTAATATTATTTTTGAGGATGTGTAGTTTAAATTTTAAGTGCTCATAATACTCTAAATGATTTTAATTAATTAAATTACGTACCATCAATCAAGAGGTCATTGAAAAAAAAAAAACTAGACTTAACACACCTTAAAAAGTATAGTTAATAAGAGTTAGATCAAGTTTAGAAAGTATGTCTAGCTTATAAATAAATTCGGAGAAGAAAAGCTACTAAAAATCTCATAGCATGCTTGGCATGGAACTTAGTCGACTAAGTCAGGAGTTAGTTGACTCAATCTCAGAGAATAAAAAAGCCAGAAAACATAGAAAGATCAAAATTCAGGATTTAGAAAATTTAGTCGACTAAGTCAGAAAGTTAATCAACTCAGTCTCAAAGAATAGTAGCAGGACAGAAAGATAGATTTTTAAGCTTTGTCCACTTAGCGACTAAAACTCATCAATTCAGAGAAACTTAGTCGACTAAGTTCACTATAATGGCTAGTTTTTTTAGAACTGCACTTTTCAATCCCAACTTTTTTTCAACGGCTATTTTCTTATTTCTAATAGCTAGATCACTTCTAAAGACCTCTAAAATAAATTAAAATGATGAAAAATCTTAAGAATATATAAGAAAATATTTTGAGCATTAAAGAGAAGCTTTTTGAAAGTTTCATTAAGTATTCATTGAAGAAAGTCAAAGGAGTGAGATGAAAAGAGAAGAGAAAGAATTGATTTCAAAGTTAACCTTTGTCCTTCTACTATAAATTATCCTCAAGCAAGTGAGAGCAAGAGTGAATTGAAGTGAGAAAGCAATCAAGTCAAGAATCAAGGAACCTTATCATCACTCAAGCATTTAAGAAGAAGTCAAGTATTCAACTATCATCATTCGAACTTCTTTTGATTCTTCAAAGAGTTTTTATTTTTTAAAATTTAATTTTTATATTTTTATATTTTATTTTAAGTTTCTTGGAGTGAGGAACTTGGGTTGGTCCAAGCCTAGAGTTGAATGTTCTAGTGGTTTGATTGGTGAGCTAAGGTTGAAACCAACTGGGATTGATTATTAGCCCGGAGAAAAATAATCTTGTATGATTTTGGTTGGTGATCCGAGGAAAACCAATTGAATTGATTGTAAGTGAAGGGAAATCCTGATTTTCCGGTCCAGGTTCGTCCAGATCTGATTAGATCAAGAGATATATTTCAAAAATTTTCTCTTGACCTTAATCAGATCTTGATATATTTCAGATCTGATTCTTATTATTTTAATAAATAAAATAAAATAAGATAAATTAAATCAAATTCAATTTACCTGATTTGGGTAATCCTATTATCCTATAGATGATCCTGATTGCAGCGGAAGGTTCTGGATCTTAGCCACGCAAACGCCTGGCCTCTACCGGTATCCACTCGGGTTGGATCTGAAGAACCTCTTCTTCTCTCTATCACACCTCCAAAAATCAGATCTGGATCTGATCTGGAGGATCTTCAAAACTCTTTTGAAGATCTGCAGTCGTCCTTTTGCAGCAGCGCAGCCTTCTTGCTTTTGATCGCCTTTCCTTGATCTGAATCGCACCAACTAAGTCCAAAACACTTTTGGACGTGGAGAGCAAGGGGAGAAGAGAGTATGGCATGGAGAAGGAGGGGAGAGGCAGCCTTGGGGCGTGGGAAATCTCTATTGAATTCACTTAGGAATTAGGGTTGGGCGCAGGGTCTTATTTATAGACCTCTTGTGATCCAACTCCTCTTCCTCTCAACCAATCACAACCCTTTGTGAAATCAGATCTAAATCTGATTGGTTGGGAATAGAGACCCCTGGATTCCTCCTTAGAGGGCGCCTAAGACCAGTCAAACTGGATTCTTAGTAGAACTCTGAATTGGAATCCAAAAGGGAGGTGGAGTCCTTGTCCAACAAGGACTCCTAGGCGCCTCCTACTTGGGCTCACGCCACCCTTGGCGTGCGCCCTTCTCCTTGCCAGGTTCTGGCAGGGGGACAGGCCCCCACCAGCTCTCCAATAGGTGCATGACATGTGGTCAAAAGTCAAAGTGTCAATGGTCAACGTTTGACCAGTCAAAGGTAGACTTTTGACCAAAGTCAAAGAACAAGAAATGGCAGGTGGTGACCAAAAATGGCAGGTAATGTCTTACAAATAAGACAACCTATTCTGACTTGGACAACCTCCAGTCAGACCATATGAAGGCCTCTGATTGAGCACAAACTCCTTTGGCTCAGTCAGGACAACTTATTTATGATAGTAAAAGAAGAACGTTAGGTTCAATCGAGTGCTAGCACGATTTCCTTGAACCTAATTGAATCTCATTCAGATCAATTGAACTAGATCAGTTCAATTGATGATCACCAGATTCAAACCCTTGTTTGTGTGACCCAGTTAGGTTCAGTTCTGTATGGTAATGGGATATGTCATGATCTCTATCATAGACATCATCGAAACTCCTTTCGATGGATCAGAACTCTTCTGATTCGAACAGCTAGAATGATCGATCATCTAAATCATTCTAATTGCTCCCAAAATCCACACAGTGACACCTAGCAGTATATGGTGGCAACCCATCAGAGCTGAATGCGAACCTCTTGGTGCAGCTACCTGTGTGATTAAGTTCTTCTATCTTGAGCCCCGATCAGATTAGGGTTAAGGTGAACTCGTCAAACCCTAGTCTCTGTCATATGATGTAATCATTCGATTCGAGTCCAATGTGAAAATCTAAATAGAAACTCTTTCTATTATTTCACTCTGCCATGGCCATGGATTTCTGGACTTGATTCTCATGATCATCATAGGGCTGCTCCTCTACCACCGAGGTAGATAGATTCCATCTTGATGCAATCCAGTTCCTACAATGAACATGCTATAGCCAACATACACCTCAGGGTTCCATATGGCTAGGAGACCGAGTAATGGTGTAGTCAAACTATAACACCCTCAAGGTGAACTGCCGATGCATCTCAGGTCAAAGAACCAGACACACTACTGCAGCATCGAGTCAGTCATTGACGAGAAGGTAGACTTCCTAATGACTACTCGAGGTGGTCACGCTCAGTGCCCTCGTTCTCTAACGAGTACCTGTACTCTCGCTCCGGTGTCTCCACACCGTAGACTCAAGACTCATCTACTAAAGAGAAGCGATTGTACACCAACCTTCCGGATCAATCACCATCCTCGTGATGATCCTATGGTCGGGAGCATGTTTATGAGTTAATAATGATTATTCATGTCTTAAATTTTCAACTCTTGAAAATATGAATTATCATTACCATTAACTCAAAGGATGTATCACAGACACTAAATACACATATGTGATAGAAAATAACCCATTTTATTGATTATAGTCAAAATTATAATTTTGCCCCTAGAAGTGTATTACAAGTGTCAGCCAATTCTGGCTTCTAGGGCACATATATCTAACAATCTCCCACTTGTCCTAAAGCCAATTGGCTACAAGTCTAAGTCCCATCTTCTCAAGGTGGGCTTCGATCTTCTGCTGGCCCAACGGCTTTGTAAGTGGGTCTGCCACATTATCTGTGGAGTTGACTCTCTTGACCTCAACGTAACCTTTCTCAAGGTAATCGCGGATGAGATGGGCATTACTATCACCATTTGCTATGGAACTCTTCCAGCACAAACAGCTCTGCCAGATGTCGACTTTCGATCATCTATATCGGACATGAAATCCGAGTCTGTGTATCCCTGGACTTGGAGTTCTCCATTACCAAAGACCAACATCATATCCTTAGTTCTTCTCAAGTACTTAAGGATACATTTCACAGAAGTCCAGTGTTCTTCACCTGGATTTGACTGATATCTGCTTGTGACACTCACAGCATGGGCTATATCAGGTCGTGTACATAGCATGGCATACATGAGGCTCCCTATTGCAGAAGCATAAGGGATCTTGCTCATGCATTCTATTTCCTCAGGTGTGCTGGGGCACATCTTCTTGGAAAGATGAATACCATGTCTGAAGGGTATTAATCCCCTCTTAGAGTTTTCCATACTAAACCTCTTTAGTACTTCCTCTATGTACATCTTCTGTGAAAGTCCTAGCATCCTATTCGGTCTATCCCTATAGACCTTAATTCCTAGAATAAAGGATGCTTCACCTAGGTCTTTCATGGAGAATTCCTTGGACAACCACATCTTGACTGATGTCAACATGGGAATATCATTCCCAATAAGGAGGATGTCATCCACGTACAATACGAGGAAGACAACAGCGCTCCCACTGACCCTTTTTGAAAACACATGGTTCCTCTTCATTTTTGATGAAACCAAACTTTTTGATCACATCATTGAAACGAGTGTTCCAGCTCCGAGATGCTTGCTTAAGTCCATATATGGACCTTTGCAGCTTGCAAACCTTGTGATCAGTATCACTGGATGTGAAACCTAGCGGCTGTTCCATATAGATATCTTCCTCAAGATATCCATTTAAGAATGCCGTTTTCACGTCCATTTGCCATATTTCATAATCGAAATAGGCTGCAACAGGCAAGCAATGTGCGGATGGATTTTAGCATAGCCACTGGGAAAAGGTATCCTGATAGTCAATGCCTTCGCGTTGACTATAACCTTTTGCCACTAGTCTAGCCTTGAATGTCTCCACATTCCCATCTGCACCAATCTTTCTCTTGAAGATCCATTTACACCCAATAGGTACTATACCTTCTGGTGGATCTACCAAGGTCCAGACTTGGTTTGAGTGCATCGAGTCAATTTCTGACTGCATTGCCTCTAGCCATTTCTCGGAGTCGATATCTGATATCGCCTCGTTGTAGGTTTTGGGATCATCACCATGAGCACCATTACCTACGAGGAACATTTTCCTCTACTTCCTCTGAAATAATACCTAAGTATCTTTCAGGGGGACGGGAAAACTCTTTCCGATCTACGAGGTGGAGGAGGTAGTGTTCTTATTGGCTCAACCTGATTTGGTTCCAATTGGTCCTTAGCTCGTTTGTACTTGTGAGACTTTCTCATCAAGCTTAATCTGCTTTCCAATGCCGCTATCTTGAATAAACTATTTTTCAAGAAAGATATGGCATGTCGACTCACAATCACATTGTGGTCTTCTGGAATGTAGAAATAGTATCCTAATGACTCTTTAGGATATCCTATGAATCGAGCTCTGAAAGGACCTAAACTCTAACTTGTCCGCTTGTTGTCTTTTGACATGAGCCGGACAACCCCAAATTCTGAGATGACTCAGACTTGGTTTCTTACCGTGCCATATCTCATACGGTGTGGTAGGAACGGTTTTAGAGGGAACCCTATTCAGTAGATAAATTGAAGTTAACAATGAATGTCCCCAAAGAAAATCAGGGAGGTCTGTGAAGCTCATCATGGATCGAACCATATCCAATAGAGTCCGATTTCTCCATTCTGAAACCCCGTTGAGTTGAGGTGTTCCTGGTGGAGTCCATTGAGAGACTATGCCATTTTCCTTAAGATAGTCTAGGAATTCTCCGGCTAAGGTATTCACCTCCTCGATCTGATCGAAGAACCTTAATGGGTTTTCCAGTTTGTTTTTCTACTTCATGTCTGAATTCTTTGAACTTTTCAAAAGCTTCAGACTTGTGTCTCATAAGATACACATACCCATACCTAGACAGATCATCGGTAAAGGTAATGAAGTAGACAAAATTGCCTCTAGCCGGCACATCAAATGGGCCGCACACATCAGTATGTACTAGGGCAAGGAGATCTGTGGCCCTCTCCCCATGTCCAACAAAAGGGAGTTTAGTCATTTTGCCTTGAAGACAAGATTCACAAGTTGGATATGACTCAAAAGTCAATGGACTCAATAGCCCATTTTTCTCCAATTTGTTGATCCTATCTTCTGCTATATGACCTAATCTCAGGTGCCATAGATATCTATCGTTTGGACTATCCCTAGGTCGTTTGGCATTCACGTTTTGCTCGATAGTTAGAACAGGTACATCAATATGTAGCTGATAAAGACCATTAATAAGGAAACCATTTGCAATTTTATTTCTTTCATAAAGAATGTTACAATGGTCCTTAAAGAAGGTGAATCACATAGCCTTCTTGTGCTAAGCATGAAACAGAAATCAAATTCCTGCTAGCTGCAGGCACATAATAACAGTCTTTCAAAACTAAGTCTAAACCAGATGGTAATCGAAGAGGGTATGTTCCCACGGCTACTGCAGCAACTCTTGCTCCATTACCGACGCGTAGGATCATGTCTCCATCCCTCAGCCTCCTGCTATCCTCAAGACCCTGCATAGAAGTGCACAGATGAGCACTAGAACCAGAGTCAAGCACCCAACTGGATGCAGAAGAAACCGTAAGGTTAGACTCAATAACGAGCATACCTCCAGAAGGACCTTCCTTCTTGTTCTTCAGGGTGGCCAGGTAAGTAGGGCAGTTCCGCTTCCAATGGCCGTCGCTGTTGCAATGGAAACACTTTCCTTTGACATCGGCCTTTTTCTTCGGCTTCTGCCTTCTTCTTCTTTGATCCTTCCACCTTTTGCTTTTTCACAGACTTCTTTTTCTTTCCATAAGACTTTCTTTTGGAAGAAGTCCGTTCCATAGCAAGAACTGAGCCTTTAGAACCTTTCATAGAAAGCTCAGCGGTAACCAGCATATTCATTAACTTCGGCCAAGGAATTTTGAAGTTTATGCATGTGGTAATTCATGATGAATTGCCCATATGCATCAGTCAAGGATTGCAGAATAATATCGTTCTGCAGATCCAAGTCCAACTTCACACCGAGCTTCTCAAGCTCTTCCATGTCCTTGATCATTGTCAGACAGTGATCTTGGACTGACTGCCCATCACGCATCTTAGCCTTAAAAAGTCATTTCGTGACTTGATATTTGGCTGCGCGACTCTGTTCACCAAACATCTCCTGCAGGTGAGCCAACATTTGGCGAGCAGTCCCGATATCTTCATGTTGGCGCTGGAGCTCATCAGACATCGAGCCCAACATGTAATATCTGGCCTTATTATCTTCGTCTATCCATTTTTCCAGAGACGCTCTCTGTTCAGTGGATGGACGAGGCTGGTAAGGTGGGAGGGTCCTGGTCCAAAACATGGGTTAACTTCTCTGAACCCAAAACAATTTTGTAGTTCCTGAGCCAATCTTTATAATTGGGTCCAGTCAGTCTATGTGTGTCCAGGATACGTGCCAATGGGTTGGACGCAGACATTTTCCTGTAGAGAGTCAAAGATTCTAGTTAGATACTGTAATTTTGACTTGACCAATTTGTTTAGGGATTTTATTTTTAAACAAATTAGCTCCCACTATTTTCTCGGATCCCTACACTCCCTCTGTAGAGATGCGAAAATCTCCACGATTAATGATTTCTAGTGGGTGGTGCGGTCTCACCAACTGACTCATCACCTCACCTAACAGTTATTGGTGATGGGTTAGCCAATGAGTGAACAACTCTTGTTCAATGATTCTCTCTAATCATGGTGCACCCAAACTTGGTCTCTAATTCATGAATCTCACCGTATCCGGAATATTGATCCACTCCTTAGTTAAGTCAGACCCACCATTTGCATAGACTGGGTTTCCTAATTGAGTCTCTCACCGTATCCAGAATATTGAGCCCAACTCATCCTCCAGCCCATAGCATCCAATGCCTAATAGACATGGTTGCATCTTCCCGGTGCAACTGAGCCACTGTATCCAGCCGAGAACAATCAACCCCGGGAAGGGCCCGCACATCTACAATGGTGGAAGACCTCAGACTTAATCTTTTCTTAGGGAGAATTGATTCAGGTCTCATTAAACTAGACTTGGCTTAGTCATAACAATTATGACTAACCTAGTGGCATGGGTTAGCTCGGATTATTGACCACCTCAGATCAGAACTGTGTCAACAGATATGGCCAGGTAAGTGAGACCGGTGGAAGGAATATGCCATTAACTCGTACAAGAACGCATTCAGGTCGAGTAGCTTCCAATTAAAAACCAGTCGGTCGTATGTGCCAAACTTACCTTAGACACCAAATTGTTGAGTCAGAACCAATTGGGTTAGCCTACAATCCAGACTCTAACCTCTGAGCCTAATTAGGTCTTGCTTGATCGTGACTCGATCTTGACCCAGACTTAATCCTATTAGGCTGGTCAATTTAAGCATTGTTGATCCCATCTAACCAACTCTTGATTCGGTTTGATCAACCGCTTAGACCTAATTGAGCTACCCAAGCCCGAACCCAGTATTATGAATATGTCTTAGATCTGAAAATTCTCAATTTTAGACCTAATTAATATTCCATAAACTTAATTCTTAATTAAGTAGGGTTCATAAACAAAATATGCACAATAAATCCTAGGGTTTCAGGATCTAGGGTTTTGCAGAAAGTAAGTTTTGGGTTTCTGATTAAGGACGAACACGCAGCACCCCTACACATCATAAGAACACCCCATCGAATGGGAAGAGAGGGCCTTTAAACCCTTCTTCGTTCTTATGACCGGACGGCCAAGAGGAACGCCTTAATCAGGAACATGTCAATACTACAAAATAGTTTTAGATCTATATCATATATCTCATATATAAATTAGATCTAATCATGGCATATTTTGCATACATCTCATGTATCAAATCATGCATATTTTCAGATCTAAATTATCTCATAATAATCTAAAAAATTAGATTTAAATTGATCTAATCAAAATAAATTCTAATCTAGACAATTATGTAGAACTATTCTACAACTAGTCTAGACATGCATCAATCATATCTCATATGATATTTAAAATTAAATAATTTTTATTTGCTATTTTTTAGATGTTATTATAACACTTATAATATCAAAAAATAGTAAATAAATAGATCTAAAATATGATTTAATCAGAATTAAATCAAAAACATGCAAGACTATTCTATAGAACTATTCTATTCTTAGAACTAGTCATGCATATCTTTCTAATCTTAGATCCAAATCATTTAATTTTAATTTTTTGATTTCAGATCTGATCACATCTCATGTGACATCTGAAAATCACTTATTTTCTAATTAAAATAAAATTTAAAATTAGATCTAAATAATTTTAGAACCATTGGCTCTGATACCAGTTGAAGGGAAAATCCTGATTTCCGGTCCAGGTTCGTTCCAGATCTGATCAGATCAAGAGATATATTTCAAAAATTTTTCTCTTGATCCTTAATCAGATCTTGATATGTTTTAGATCTGATTCTTATTATTTTAATAAATAAAATAAAATAAATTAAATAAATTAAATCAAATTTAATTTACCTGATTTGGGTAATCCTATTACCCTGTAGATGATCCTGATTGCAGCGGAAGGTTCTGGATCTAGCCACGCAAGCGCCTGGCCTCTACCGGTATCCACTCGGGTTGGATCTGGAGATCCTCTTCTTCTCTATCACACCTCCAAAAATCAGATCTGGATCTGATCTGGAGGATCTTCAAAACTCTTTTTTGAAGATCAGCAGTCGTCCTTTTGCAGCAGCGCAGCCTTCTTGCTTTTGATCGCCTTTCTTTGATCTGAATCGCACCAACCAAGTCCAAAACACTTTTGGACGTGGAGAGCAAGGGGAGAAGAGAGTATTGGCATGGAGGAAGGAGGGGAGAGGCAGCCTTGGGGCGTGGGAAATCTCTATTGAATTCACTTAGGATTAGGGTTGGGCGCAGGGTCTTATTTATAGACTCTTGTGATCCAACTCCTCTTCCTCTCCAACCAATCACAACCCTTTGTGAAATCAGATCTAAATCTGATTGGTTGGAATAGAGACCCCTGGATTCCTCCTTAGAGGGTGCCTAAGACCAGTCAAACTGGATTCTTAGTAGAACTCTGAATTGGAATCCAAAAGGGAGGTGGAGTCCTTGTCCAACAAGGACTCCTAGGCGCCTCCTAACTTGGGCTCACGCCACCCTTGGCGTGCGCCCTTCTCCTTGCCAGGTTCTGGCAGGGGGACAGGCCCCCACCAGCTCTCCAATAGGTGCATGACATGTGGTCAAAAGTCAAAGTGTCAATGGTCAACGTTTGACCAGTCAAAGGTAGACTTTTGACCAAAGTCAAAGAACAAGAAATGGCAGGTGACCAAAAATGGCAGGTAATGTCTTACAAAATAAGACAACCTTTTCTGACTTGGACAACCTCCAGTCAGACCATATGAAGGCCTCTGATTGAGCACAAACTCCTTTGGCTCAGTCAGGACAACTTATTTATGATAGTAAAAGAAGAACGTTAGGTTCAATCGAGTGCTAGCACGATTTCCTTGAACCTAATTGAATCTCATTCAGATCAATTGAACTAGATCAGTTCAATTGATGATCACCAGATTCAAACCCTTGTTTGTGTGACCCAGTTAGGTTCAGTTCTGTATGGTAATGGGATATGTCATGATCTCTATCATCGACATCATCGAAACTCCTTTCGATGGATCAGAACTCTTCTGATTCGAACAGCTAGAATGATCGATCATCTAAATCATTCTAATTGCTCCCAAAATCCACCAGTGACACCTAGCAGTATATGGTGGCAACCCATCAGAGCTGAATGCGAACCTCTTGGTGCAGCTACCTGTGTGATTAAGTTCTTCTATCTTGAGCCCCGATCAGATTAGGGTTAAGGTGAACTCGTCAAACCCTAGTCTCTGTCATATGATGTAATCATTCGATTCGAGTCCAATGTGAAAATCTAAATAGAAACTCTTTCTATTATTTCACTCTGCCATGGCCATGGATTTCTGGACTTGATTCTCATGATCATCATAGGGCTGCTCCTCTACCACCGAGGTAGATAGATTCCATCTTGATGCAATCCAGTTCCTACAATGAACATGCTATAGCCAACATACACCTCAGGGTTCCATATGGCTAGGAGACCGAGTAATGGTGTAGTCAAACTATAACACCCTCAAGGTGAACTGCCGATGCATCTCAGGTCAAAGAACCAGACACACTACTGCAGCATCGAGTCAGTCATTGACGAGAAGGTAGACTTCCTAATGACTACTCGAGGTGGTCACGCTCAGTGCCCTCGTTCTCTAACGAGTACCTGTACTCTCGCTCCGGTGTCTCCACACCGTAGACTCAAGACTCATCTACTAAAGAGAAGCGATTGTACACCAACCTTCCGGATCAATCACCATCCTCGTGATGATCCTATGGTCGGGAGCTATTTATGAGTTAATAATGATTATTCATGTCTTAAATTTTCAACTCTTGAAAATATGAATTATCATTACCATTAACTCAAAGGATGTATCACAGACACTAAATACACATGTGTGATAGAAAATAACCTATTTTATTAATTATAGTCAAAATTATAATTTTGCCCCTAGAAGTGTATTACAAGTGTCAGCCAATTCTGGCTTCTAGGGCACAGATATCTAACAGTAAGTCCAAAAAATAATCATTGTAAAGGTTGTAGTTGATGAGCCTAGGTCAAAACCAACTGGGTTGGATTGTGAACCTAAGAAAAATAATCAAACTATAATCAATTGAGTGATTATAGTTGAATTCCCAAGTAAGTTACTTGGAAAGTGGACGTAGGTGCCGAGTTTGGTGTCGAACCACTATAAAAGCTTTGTGTTTGTATTTGTATAGTTTTATTTCTATTGTTCTTCATCTATACTTGTATTTTACTTTATTTCACCAAGCACATAGCATTAAAATTCAGTATATTCATAGTTTAAATTTTTAAATATTTAATTCATCCTTCCTCTTGGGTAGCCATCCTTGGGCAATAATTGGTATTAGAGCGGGTGCTCTAAATTTTTTCTTTATTCTAGAGCTAAAGATCTTATGGATGACCTATTTGGCTCTTTGTTGAGTGAAGGATGCTTAACTATTAGACCTTTTTTTTAATGGTACCAACTATACTTATTGAAAAACTAGAATGAGAATTTTTATTTAAGCATAAGATTATGACATGTAGAATGTCATACTCAATGGTCCTCACATATCCACAATGATTGTCAATGATATGTGTGTATCTAAATCAGAAAAAGATTGGAATGAGCTAGATAAAAAGCTAGCTCAATTAAATGCTAAAGCTATTAATATTCTATATTATGCTTTAGATTATAATGAATTCAATAGAATATCAATATGTTTATCTGCAAAAGAGATTTGGGATAGACTTGAAGTGACCCATGAGGGTACAAGTTAAGTCAAAAAATCTAAAATAAATATGTTGGTTCATAAATATGAGTTGTTCAAAATGAAACCTCATGAGACAATAAGTGATATGTTTATAAGATTTACTAAAATTATAAATAAATTAAAGAGTCTTGAAAAAGACTATTCTAATAGTGATCTTGTATGCAAAATTCTTAGGTCCTTATCGAAGGTTTGGAAAGCAAAAGTAACGGCAATTCAAGAAGCCAAGGACCTTAGCAAGCTTGCTTTGGAAGAGTTAATTGGATCGCTCATGACACATGAGCTTAATATGAACCAAAGCATTGAGGAGGAAGTGATGAAGAAAAGAACCTTTGCACTCAAGTCATCGACCATTGAAGAAAGTTCAAGTGATTTTACCAAGGATTTGAAAGATGACGAAAAAATAACGATGATTATAAGAAGGTTCATGAGATTCATGAGAAAGAAAAAAATTTTGAGCTGAGAAGCGGAAAAGAAGAAAAGAATTAATTTAGAAAATACAAAAAAGGACTATTCCATACTAAAAAAGAGCTCAAGAAAATTAAGAAGAAAAACCATATTGGCTAATTGAAAAAGTAGTGAGAGCTCAAATTCTGAAGAAGAGTCATTCTCAAGTGAAGAAGAGACAAACCTATGCTTAATGGCTCAAAATGAAGAGGTAAGCTTAAATCAATCTAATAATTTTACTTTTGATGAATTACATGATGCATTTTCTAAATTATTTAATGATTTTAAAAGGTTGTCTAAAAGGAACAAAGAGCTTAAAAAAAATTAAAATTTGAATAAAGATAAAGATAGATTAAAAGAAGATAAGAAAGATTTGCAAACTAAACAAGATGACTTAATTAAATAAAATGAGAGTCTACAAAAAGAAATAGATAGATTAAAACACATAGTAGATGAAAAGAATGAATTATTAGTTAAACAAAAAGATTTATTTAAAAACAATGAAACTTTAAAAAATAAAATAAATGAACTAAAATTAATTATAGATAAATTCTCCATTGGTTCATAAAATTTTCATATTAAATAAATTATGACATCTAAAGCTAACTCTTTTATAAAATTAAGATTTTCAAAAATTTCTATTGATAAATATCATTTTGATAACAAATTTATTACATGCTTTAAATACAATAAAGCTGGACATAAATCATTTAATTATTGGGCTAATACATATAAAAATATAAAGATCAAGCAAATTTGGATTCCAAAATAAACCATTGATACTAACCTCAAAGAATCTAAGTTAGCTTGGATACCAAAATACACTTGATCTTTGTGAGTGCAGGTGTACTTGACATCCCTCTAATCTAAAAAAGAATTGCATCTTAATTATGGATGCTCAAGGCACAAAATAAAAGATGGAGGAGTTAAAATTCTTGGAGATAAGTTAGTCTTGGTAATTGATAATTACTCCTATCATTCAATTAAAAAGATTATTAAAATATTGATGCATGATTTAAGTATTAGTCAACTGCATATCAAAGGATTTAATAAAATAATTTAATATTTTATTTTATTGATTTTGATGATATTATTTTGATTATCTATTATAATTGAGTATTATGTTTGATTATGATTGAAGATATATTAAATGAAATTGATTTATGAACTTTCATGATTAGAGTATAAAAATAATTTGAAATATTGATATATCTGTTTGAAAGTTGAATTTCTTAAAAAAATATTTTCAAACTCAATTGATATTATGAATTATAGTAAAAACTTATAATGACAGTAAGGAAGAGAAAATTTGGTAAATGAAAAAAATGAATTTAACATATCAAATTACATCAAAATCTTGTCATAATGTTATATCTTTTTAATGTGATATGAATTTGATTATAAGAAGCAAAATTCAATAAGGATAAGTATTGATTCAGTTGTATCAAGAATAAACAAGAAATAAAACTAAAAAATATGGCATATAGTAAGGGGGAGCAAATTTTGACTAAATATTTAAAGATTAATTTGGTATCAATTAAAGGTGCTTAATTTGAAAGAAAAAATAGAAAAAATATTTTTGATTCACCTACTATTTAAAAAAAAAATATTTTATGATGAATTTTTTGATATTTACTCTTAAAAATAGGGGGAAAGATATTGGTTGAATATTATCTAGCTTTGATTGAAAATTAAGAAAATTGAATGATGATCTTAAATTTTTAACCAATTACTTTATAGTATTTTTAATTTAAGTTTTCATGTAATCATCAAATTTGACTTACATAATTTGATTGCTCAATCTTATTTTTGGATAATTAGTTGGAGTCAAAATAAATTTCTAAATCTATTTTTGAAACTCATTTAAAAATCTAAATATAATACAGAACTTTGGATGTGCATTTAGAAATCATTGTAAAATTACTTTTGCTCTAATACTATCATTGACTTGCTCGATATATTTTCAAAACATATCTTTTCCAAATTTAATTGGCTAAAAATTTTTTTGACAGAAAAGATTGAATATTAAAGTATATATTATGCTTGATTTCATATTCAAATCTTTTGAAAAGCTTTATTTCTTTTAAAGCTTAAAAGTATATACTTGAAAATCTAATTAAAAAGGTTATATTCATTAAAAAAGAAGAAGAAGAAGAAGAAGAGCCTTTGATATTTAAATTCAAGCTAATTTCTGAAACTGAAAGTACTTTAAATATGTTTTAAATCAAAAGACAAGTTTTTCAAAAAAAACTTTGATGATAAATTTTCATATCTCATTGATGATAAATTTTCATATCTTATTGATTTTGATGATTAGTCTTTTATCCTTTCTATGAGCTTTTTAATGCTATCAAAAAGAAGGAGAGTTATTGTTGAGTATATGCTTGAACTTAACTAGAATGAAGTATATTTTTATTATTTAGTGATTTCATATCTTTTAAATATATAATTCTTTAGAAACTCACTATATATTATTTTGCATATACTTAAAAGTTTTGTCATCAAAAAGAAGGAGATTGTTGACCTAAAGATTAATTTTGATAATGATAAAGAGTTTTGAGTATAATTTGTTATGTTACTAATATTATCTTTTAGGATATATAGTTTAAATTTCAAGTGCTCACAATGCCCTAAGTGATTTTCATCAATTAAATTCAGTACCACCAATCAAGAGATCATTGAAGAAAAAAACTAGACTTGACACACCTTAAAAAGGATGGTTAATGAGAGTTAAATCAAATTTAGAAAGCATGTCTAACCTGTAAATGAATTCAGAGAAGAAAAGCTGCTAAAAATCTCATGGCATGCTTAGCACGGAACTTAGTCGACTAAGCCAGGAGTTAGTCAACTCAGTCTCAGAGAATAAAGAAGCCAGAAAGCATAGAAAGATCAAAATTCAGGATCCAAGAGACTTAGTCGACTAAGTCAGAAAGTTAGTCGACTCAGTCTTAGAGAACAGCAGCAAGACAAAAACGTAGATTTTCAAGCTTTGTCCACTTAGCAGACTAAGTCAGATTGAGCAGACTAAGACTTAGTCGATTAAATTCACTGTAATGACTAGTTTTTTTAGAATTACACTTTTCAATTCCAACTTTTTTTCAATGGCTATTTTCTTATTTTAAATGGCTAGATCACTTCTGAAGACTTTCAAAATGAATTAAAAATGGTGGAAAACCTTAAGCATATATAAGAAAATATTTTGAATATTAAAGAGAAGCTTTTTGAGAGTTTCATTAAGTATTTATTGAATAAAGCCAAAGGAGTGAGCTAAAAAGAGAAGAGAAAAAGTTGATTTCAAAGTTAACCTTTATCCTTCTTCTACAAATTATCCTCAAGCAAGTGAGAGAAAGAGTGAATTGAAGTAAGGAAGCAATCAAGTCAAGAATCAAGAAGCCTCATTATCACTCAAGCATTCAAGAAGAAGTCAAGCATTCAACTATCATCATTAGAACTTTTTTCGATTCTTCAAAGAGTTTTTATTTTTTTAAACTTAATCTTTATATTTTTATATTTTAAAGTTTCTTGGGGTAAGAAACTTGGGTTGGTCCAAGTCTAGAGTTGGACATTTTAGTGGTTTGATTGGTGAGCCAAGGTTAAAATCAATCGGGATTGATTGTTCGCCCGGAGAAAAATAATCTTATATGATTTTGATTGATGATTCGAGAAAAATTAACTAGATTGATTGTAAGCTCAAAAAATAATCATTGTAAAGATTGTAGTTAGTAAGCCTAGGTCAAAACCAACCAGGTTGGATTGTGAATCCAAGAAAAATAATCGAACTATAATCAATTAAGTAATTATAGTTGAATTTTCAAGTGGATTACTTGGGAAGTAGACGTAGGTGCCAAATTTGGTGCCGAACCATTATAAAAGCTTGGTGTTTGTATTTATGTAGTTTCATTTCTATTGTTCTTCATCTATACTTATGTTTTACTTTATTTTACCTAATACATAGCATTAAAATTCAGTATATTCATAGTTTAATTTTTTAAATACCCAATTCACCCCTCCTCTTCGGTAGCCATCCTTGGGAAATAGTCTTGCTTATTTGAAACTCTGTGATCGAGAGTTCCACTGGTCTGGAACTCTGTGATCATGAGTTTCACTTGTTTGGAACTCTAGAGTCTAGATTTCTACTAGTTTGGAACTTTTCGATCAAGAATTTCATGTCGATGGGACTCTATTATTCGGACACCCATCTAATTTGGACTCTATATTTATGAGAGATTTAATTAGTGATTTGGTCACTAATTAACTCAATTTGATTGAGTGATGAATTTTGGATCAAGTCCAATTAAATTTAATTCAATTGGATTTGACTCGATTAGGTTATGAGATGACCTGATCACAGAGGAGGTTTGATCTTTGATTTGATCTAGGGTTAGGCTTGATCAATTCCTGATTTAATTAGGATTTAATTGAGCCTAATTAAGTCTAAATAGGTCGAGTTTAATTTGATCTAATTAAGTCTAATCAAATTTGTTTGGACTTGATATAATTGGATAAGACTAGTTTGACTAGTCTTCCCTTCTGTGCCACCTCCTTTTGACCTGCGCCTATTTTTTCTATGAGAAAAAGTTTCTTGTAAAACTTTTCCCACATATAAGGGGGCGCACACCCAGCCTTCGTACACCCCAAGTGGATAGGATCAGGTTGTTTTTAGTTTGAATTCAAAATTGTGTTTGAATTTGAATGAACAACCATCTGATCTTATCCCTCCACGCACTCTCAACTCTATTTAGTGCAAAATAAAAGAGGATTTGCATTGGGGCATGCACGTTATCTAAGATGAGAAGTCCTTCTCTACGTGGTCCACCCTCTTGTGCATGAAAAAACATTGAGAGTTTCCTGAGAGAAATTCTAGAGAGTGTGTAGCATAGGGTTCTGGGTGAGTGTTGCCCTAAGGTTTCAGCCTAGGGTTCGAGGAGTGATTTTGTGAGTTCTAAGTGTCAAAAAATTATAAATTTTTAGCAGAGCCTCCTCTATCTTACTAGTGATTCGGAGCATCCAAAGAGCCCATGAAAGGAGATCGAAGCTATTCGGTCAATATCAGCTATTGAAGCTTTCGGACGTCGAGCTAGTACTCGGGAGGAGCTGATCGAGACTAGAGGCCTCGTGTGCACGATCTGCGGAGGCCAGACATTCTATGTAGCTGCATCATGATGAGTGGACCTCCCTGGTTCTGATCAGATAGCGGTGTTCGGCTACTCACTCAGGTATCATGTTCTGAACACATATTAATAGTAAAATAGTTTTACTGGTAGTAATTTTATTTTTAAAATTTTAATTGCATATACATCACATTTGATCCTTAGTGTAGAGTTTATTGATATGATCAGTAGCTCTAAAATTAATTAGATTAATTTTTATTTCACTATATTATATTTTTTCAAAAAAAATTTAAAAGTAGAGCTAAAAATTCTGCACTGCATACCTTCAATGGTATCAGAGCATAGTTGATTAAATATGATTTATATGCTTTAAAATTAAAAAATATTAACATATTAGATATGTAATACTTTTGAGTAGCCTAGTAATCGAGCTTGAATGAGCTATCAAGCCATCCAGTCATAAAGGATAAGTATGGTTTAAGTGCCATCTTCTCCCATTCGATGGGAATCTCTTATGGTGGTAGGGTTGCCACTATGAACTCATTCCTAAAGATAAACAACAAAAAAAAATTTAAAATTGATTCAGTCTATTTTAGTCATGAATATGTTAGATTAGATCTAAATTTAGATTTATGATTTTTTATGTATTGTACATAAAATCTACAACTAGTTCATGTTTATGAAATGAGTCGATCCATTTTTGAAATGACTCGACTCATTTAGTGAACCATACTAGATTCTGAAAGAACCTTTCAAAATTTTAAAAAATATTTTCAAAATACCGAACCTCAATCCATCAGCTCAAAACTTAATTAAAAATTAAGGATTATAAAGTATGATCTAGAATTATGAATTAAAGATCCTAAGTCATGAGTATAAACTTTTGAATTATTGGGTTAGATGAATTAGATCCATTAATTGGGTTAAACCTAAGGTTAGTTAAAAAATTGACTAAATTAGAGTAATTGATCAAATCTAACCAAATATTAATTTAGATTAGATCAAGGACTCTTTAGATTCAATTACAATTGTTAAAGTTGGTCAAGTTCATGCCTTTAACAAGGATCAAATGGACTTGATTCATGGCTATGCGGTCAAACTCGAAATTACTAGATTAATCAAATTAAAACTAATGAATGGAATAGTGTCTAAGGTAAGTTTGGCGGTCTAGACTAATGGTTTTTAATTAGGAGCTACTTGCACTGATTCAATCTTTAATGAGTTAATGGCATATCCCTTTCACTGATCTCACTTACCTAGCCATCCTGATGAATTAGGTTTTGATTAGATCACTTGGTGATTTGGACTCACCCATGTCAATTAGGTAAATCAGTATGACTGATTTAGGTGCTCCTAATGCCAACTTGAATTAGATCTTTTTTTATCTAACTTGGTAAAATCAGTGGGAGGATCAAAATTGGTTAGTTAATTCTTCTCTTCTCTTCTTAAAATTAATTAATAAAATCCTCTAAAATTATTAGATCCTTAAAAATGATAAAGTTATGGTGATAACTAAGTCATAGCTTCCCATTAAGTTGAGTAATAATGAATTCATTAGTTTAATAATCATTGGAGGCCCAAAGGCCTGGTGCATATTAACTAATGGAATTATCATTCATAATATGATGATTTGGTTGTCTTTTTAATGGTGGTTAGGTTGGCTGGCCAAAGTCGAGCCTGATCATTTATTAGTCAGATGCACCAAATATGATTATGTTAATGGTTAGACCTAACCAAATCTTTTTAGTGGAGGCCAAAGCCTACTTATTAGGTTTTTGAGGCAAAATTAAAATTACTAGAAGTTATTTAGAGAAATAATTGATTACGAACCTATCCATAGATACACAAGGGTTGACCGACCAAAATCGGACTTGTATGTAGTCTGTGTGGATTCTAGTATTCACTAAAAAATTAAAATAATTTCTCAAATTAGAGGTAGAGGCTATCAATTTATATAAATCAATTAATATAAATAGTGGGAGGACCTTTAGACTAAAGCCCAAATCTTTAGGATAAATATTTCATATACTAATTAGGTTTGGTTTTCCTTTATGTGCAGTTATGGCCACTATCCTATCACTCTGGTCATTGTTGGATAATGACAAACTTATGAGATCCAACTTTGGTAGCTAATATCGAAAGTTGAAAATCGTCTTGGAGCATGAATGGATCCTGTATATTTTGATGGATCTGGCATCTGAGGAGCCAGCCCCGAATGCTAGAGGGGTAGTCAAAAACACTTATCAAAAGTGGCTCAATGACCACACCATCGTTCGATGCATTAAGCTGGCAACAATGAATGACGAGTTCAACCATAGGTTTGAAAATGCCCAGCCACAGGAGATGCTTCAAATGTTGAACGACTTCTTTGGTATGCCTGACGACGTTGAGAAGCATAAAACTAGTTGTATCATTTTCAATGCTCAGATGAGAGACGGGGTGTCGGTTATGAATCATGTATTGTACATGATCGAGATGATTGAGTGCCTAAGTAAGCTATGCTTTTTCATGCACGAGTAGCTTGGGAAGGATGCGATACTGAAATCTTTGCCCAAGTCCTTCCTTCCTCACTCATTTTAGAATGACAAAGCCTGCAGTAAACTACCATGGTTTGTTGGGGTTACTGCAGAACTTTAAGAAGGATCACCAGCTTCACAAAGAGTTGGTGAATATAGTGGGAGGATCTTTTTCTGATCATTGACCCTTTAAAAAAGAAAAGAAAAATAAGAATAAAAAGAATAAGAAGGTGCAGCCGCATGCCGAGATATCTGCATAGGGTTAGACCAGAAGCAGAAGCCCGATCAAAGCCAAGCGAAGTGCTTCTTTTGCAAGAAGTAAGGATATTGGAAGAGAAATTATCCTTAGTATATTTCCTCCCTGAACCTAAACAGGTTGAGGAAAAAGCA
This sequence comes from Cocos nucifera, assembly GCA_006176705.1. Classification (NCBI taxonomy): domain Eukaryota; kingdom Viridiplantae; phylum Streptophyta; class Magnoliopsida; order Arecales; family Arecaceae; genus Cocos; species Cocos nucifera. The sequence continues at coordinate 284,541 of QRFJ01000252.1, forward strand.
AGCAGTTGCTAGGCAAAGTAATTATATGATAATACCTTGCAACTTCTCAAAATGTGATACTACTACCTGGGTATTAGATACCAAAAGCCCTTATCTTATTTGTAATTCGATGCAAGATTTGCATATTAGTAGAAGATTTGATGAAGGTGAGAGATTCCTGATCGTTGGAGATGGAAGATTAGTTTTGGTTCTAGCTTTGAGAATCCTGAACCTTGTAATCAATTCTCATAATATTATTCTTAGTGAATGTCACTATTGTCCAAACTTTTTATTGAATGTTATTTCTGTAGGCCTTTTGGCCAAGAACAGTTATGAATTTTCAATAAAAAAAATATTTGTAATATCATTTTGAATGGTATTATGATATTTGTCGGACAATTGAATAACGAAATTTATATACTATCACAACCTATTAATGTAGTTCAGTCCTTCGGTAAATACCCTAGATTAGATGATATGTCTGAAGTCTACCTTTGGTACTGTAGGCTTGGTCATATCAATAAGAACATAATAAATAGATTGGCTCAAGAAGAAATTCTTGATGTCAATGATTGTGAATCACTTCCAACCTATGAATTCTATCTTCTTGATAAGATGACCACGTCACCTTTTACTAGAAAGGGTAAGCGAGCCAGTGAGCTCCTGAGTCTAGTATATTCTGATGTATGTGGACCCATGAGCTCAAGTGCTAGACATGGATATTTCTACTTTATAACTTTCATGGATGATCTATCGAGGTATGGGTACGTCTACTTAATGAAACACAAATCAGAGTCGTTTGAAATATTCAAATTATTCCGTAATGAGGTAGAAAAGCAAACTAGGAAGAGTATTAAAATTCTTCGGTCTAACTGAGGGGGTGAATACCTTTTCAATGAATTTTAGATATATCTAAGGAAGAATGGGATTCTCTTTCAATGGACTTCTCCTGAAACACCACAGCATGATGGTGTGTCTGAAAGGAGGACTTGGATCCTATTGGACATGGTTCAATCCATGATGAGATTTACCAGTCTGTCGATCTTCTTATGGGGATATGCACTCGAGTCGGCTTGTTACATTTTAAATAAGATTTCGAGTAAGTCTGTAACCAAAACACTATATGAGATATGGAAGGGCGTAAGCCAGCACTCTCACACCTTAGGGTTTGGGGGTGTCCGACTTATGTCAAACATTTAGTAATGGACAAGTTTCAACCTAGGTCTGATAAGTATAATTTTATAGGTTACCCAAAAAAGACTAAAGGATATTATTTCTATCTAGCTGATGAGCAAAAGGTGTGTGTCAACCTTAAGATAATCTTTTTGGAAAAGAAGTTTCTTGGTAAAGGAACTAATGCCTCTAAGGTCAAGCTTAAAAAAATTCGATAGATGAAAAAATTGACACAAGTAGCTAAACTTGAATCGAATTTGATTAGATCAAATCTGAAGCCCATTATACCTGCACTCTTAAGGCAGTCTGATAGAGTACCACGTCATTCAGACAGATACTATGGTTTCTTGGTTCAAGATGGTGATCCCATCGAACTCGATGAGAATGATGAGGATCTAATCACCTAAATGGATACAATGTAGAGATCTAACTCTGAGAAATAGCTTGAGGCCATGAAATCTGAAATGGAGTCCATGAAGGTCAACGATGTATGGACATTAATTGATCCATCCTAAGGGATAAAACCCATAGAGTGTAAGTATGTCTTCAAGAGGAAAAGGGATGCAGACGGAAAGGTGGAGATCTATAAGATCCATCTAGTTGCCAAGATGTATCATCAATGTTATAGTATAGACTATGATGAGATGTTTTCTCCTATGGCAATGCTAAAGTCTATTTGAATCATGCTTGCGATAGCTGTCCATCTAGACTATGAAATATGATAGATGGATGAAAATAGCTTTTCTGAATGAAGACCTAGATGAAGAGGTGTATATGATACAATCTGAAGGATTCACATCCATAGATGAGTCTAAGGTGTGCATATTTCAAAGGTCCATTTATGGACTGAAGTAGGCTTCTCGGAGTTGAAACATACGTTTTGATAGGATAATCAAAACATATGGCTTTGTTAAGAATGGAGAAGAGCTCTGCATATATAAGTGGGCTAATGGTCCAACAGTTGTATTTTTTATATTTATGTGGATGACATTCTCTTAAGCAGAAATGATGTCCCTGCATTATAGAAAATAAAAATTTGATTATCATCACAGTTCTCCATCAAGGATCTGAGAGAAGCTTCCAACATCATAGGGATGAAGATCTATAAAGATAGATCTAAATGATTGCTCGAGTTATCCCAGTCTACGTACATTGAAACTATGTTGAAGAGGTTCAGCATGGAGAATTTCAAGAAGGGCTACCTACCGATAGGCTATGGAATTTTTCTCTCGAAGAGAAATTGTCAGGCAACACCTTAAGAGAGAGAGCGTGTGAGTAGAATACCATATGCTTCTATAATGGATTCTATCATGTATGCCATCATATATATGCAATCAGATGGGGTATACTCACTAGGGATAGTAAGCAGATACCAATCTGATCCATAGGAGAATCACTGAAAGGTTGTTAAAATCATTCTTGAGTATTTAAGAAATACAAAGGACCAGTGGCTTGTTTATGGTGAGTCAGACTGGAGACTTATGAAGTTTACAGACTCCAATTTTTAGTCTGATCATGATGACAGTAAGAGTATATTAAGATATGTGTTTACCCTTAATGGTGGTGCTGTCTATTGGAAGAGTTTCAGAAACACACTGTAGCCAACTCAGTTTACGAGGTGAAGTATGTTGCTACATCAGATGCTACCAAAGAAGCAGTGTGACTGAGAAAGTTCATCACTAAGCTCGAAGTGGCACCCTTCATTGATGGTCCAGTTCTGCTCTACTACAATAGCTCTTAAGCCATTGCTCAAGCAAAGAAATCAAAGGCATACTAACGAACAAAGCATATTCTGCACTGCTACCATCTTATCCGAGAGATCATGGATCAAGGTGATGTCGACCTTTAGAAGATTGACGAGAAGGAGAACCTGGCAATCCATTCACTAAAGCCATTATGGTGAAGGAGTTTGATGACTTCAAGTCGAAGATGGATATTAGATACTTCATCGATTAGCTTTAGTCCAAGTGGAAGATTGTTGGGAATAGTATCCAAAAGTCAATCATCAGTCTATTGACGGTTGAGCTATTTTTTGTACTTGTATATGAATTATAAATTGAATAAAAATTATTCTAGCTTTTTCATCATAAATTTTTCATCTTCTAATAAACTTCTATGTTGTGGTGAAGTGCTTGGGACTATTTAGAATCAACAAAGGAGGACTTGTCATTGAGTCCTTAAATTCATTCACGATCAAATGATATATTATTACTAAGGATGACAATGTTTATCGAGTGTAGGTCATTGCGTGCCATATGGATTGATTATCCTCTTAACCAAGGAGTGTGAAGACACTGGTATGGCATATAGCTGAGATGTAAGGATATATCTACACGAACGTGATCAACTCTGGAGCTTTTCTGCTATCAAGATTTGCTCCGATGGAATATAGGTATAAGTGTCCCTCTAACCTGAGATCACCATGGTGACTTTCAAAAAACTCAATATGTTTTGGTGCTGGACTATCTAAATTTTTAATTTAGTGATAGAAGATTTCTAAGCATAGTCAAGTACTTGAGGAGTCGGTGTGTGAATCAAGATGAGATTGACCACTCCAGTTCAGAAACTATATTCAATTGTATTTCAATTTAGCAAAACCATGGTCAGGATAGTCCTAGTGAGGAGTCACAGGATTGATTGTGTTGAGACATGATATAGATGTATTTTTTAGGATTGATAGTTTAACTCTGAGTCATCCTAAACATAGAGGTCAAAAAGATGAATTATGCAATTACCATATTCGCGTAGGTTTTGAATGTTGCGATTGCGACTATTTGACCTATCCGAACGTCGGATATCATTGCTAGATGGTTACTTCGATTAGTACAAAAAGTGGTTTCTATGCTATCGACTTAGGTTCAAACCTGTGGGGTCATACATATTAGAAGTTTCTACCTGATCTAATGGCAGATGTAGAGTCCCACTGGACTAGACTGGGACTCTATAATTAGGAGTCCTACTACAATGAGACTCTGAGTCCTACTTATCTGAGACTCTATAATCGAGAGTCTCATTAATCTGGGACTCTATGATTACAAGTTTTACTTGTTTGGGATACTAGGATTAAGAGTCCCACTGGTTTGGAACTCTTCGATCAAGAGTTGCATATCGATGGGACTATATTGCCCAGACACTCATTGGATTTGGATACTATATTTATGAGAGATTTAATTAGTAATTTGATCATTAATTAACTCAATTTGATTGAGCGATGAATTTTGGATCAAGTCCAACTGAATTGGATTCAATTAGGTTTGATCCGATTAGGTTATGAGATGACCTAATCGTCGAGGAGGTTTGATCCCTGATTTGATCAAAGGTTGGATTTGATCAATTCTTAATTTAATTAAGATTTAATTAAGCCTAAACCCAACCTAAATAGATTGGATTTAATTTGGTCTAATTAGGCCTAACCAAATTTGTTTGGACCTGGTCAAATTGGATAAGACTAGTTTGACTAGTCTTCCCTTCTATGCCACCTCCTTTTGACTTACGCCTCTTTTTTCTACAAGAAAAAGTTTCTTGTGAAACTTTTCCCATGCACAAGGGGGCGCACGCCTAGCCCTCTCATGCCCCAAGTGGATAGGATCAAGTTGTTTTTAGTTTGAATTCAAATGGTGTTTGAATTTGAATGAACAACCACCTGATCTTATTCCTCCACGCGCTCTCAACTCTATTTGGTGCAAAATAAAAGAGAATTTGCATTGGGGCATGCACACTATCTAAGATGAGAAGTATTTCTCCACGTGGTCCACTCTCTTGTGCATGAAAAACATTGAGGGTTTCCTGAGAGAAATTCCAGAGAGTATGTAGCATAGGGATCTGGGTGTGTGCTGCCCTTAGGTTTAAGCCTATGGTTTAGGGAGTGATTTTGTGAGTTCTGAGTGTCAGAAAATTAGAAAATTTTTAGGAGAGCCTCCTCCACCTCTCCTGTATCTCCACTAGCAATCCAAAGCATCCAAAGAGCCCATGATAGGAGATCAAAGTCATTTGGTCGATATCAGCTATCAAAGCTTTCGGACGTCGAGCTAGCACTCGGGAGGAGTTAATCGGGACCAAGGGCCTCGTGTAGATGATCCGCAGAGGCTAGACATTCTATATGGCTGCATCGTGATGAGTGGACCTCTCCGGTGGTGATCAGATAGTGGTGTTTGGCTACCCACTAAGATATAGTGTTCTGAACATGTACTAGTAGTAAAATAGTTTTACTGGTAGTAATTTTGTTTTTCAAATTTTAATTGCATATATATCACATTCGATCCTTATTGTAAGGTTTATTGATATGATCAATAGCTTTAAAATTAATTAGATTTATTTTTATTTTACTGCATTATATTTTTTTGAAAAATTTTCAAAAGTAGAGTTAGAAACCTTGCACTGTATACGTTCACTTCTAACATTCGCTATTCTGAACGGCAATTTTAAGTCCCTCCATGCCATCCCCCTCCATCAGCCAAATCCACCCTCCCCTCCACCCTCATCCCACCCCACCCCCTAGGTACCCGCCCATCACCACCGGCCCCCGCACCCCCTTCCCCCACCATCAGTCAAAAAGAAAAGAAAAGAAAAAAAGAAAAGAAAAGAAAAGAAAAAGTCCGTCCCCCCCCCTCGTGCCGAGTAAATTCAAAAAAAATCACCAATGCAAATCTGATTTTGTGGTTGACGAAGGGGGATGGGGGCGTGGGGGCTAGTGGTGATGGGGTTACCCAGGGGGTGGGGTGGGGGTGGAGCGGAGGGTGGGATTTTTTTTTTTGGCTGATAGAGGGGGAGGGCATGGCATGGCATAGCTTAAAATCGCTATTCAAAATGGTGACTTTTAGAAGCACCATTTTGAAAGGTGACTTTTTTTAAAAAAAATTTGATTTGCTTTTCTCTCTATTGTTCGTTATTGTTCTTCTGAATGTAGCTTCGCATGGTGTTAAAAGTAAAAATATGCGAAGGCTAGGTTGTTAGTGATTTTTTGGCATGTCAGAGGAGAGATCACTCAAGAGCTCAGGGATGAGGTGGAGTTGAAAAAGCAACATTCAGTCTGATAGAAGTCCATAAAAAGTAGTTAAGGTGTATTCAGTAGTACGATCAATTGGAGCTTTGGAGGTGATGGAGATGGATGATCCATAGAGATCCAATAGGTTAGGACTGGATGGCTGTAGACTAGTGTAGAGACCAGACAAGGAGTGCTGGAGTGCTGTAGTAGCGCTATCTTGGAGGCACAGGGACTGAGAAAGGCTCGATGGTGCAACAGCCAAGGAGGATGTCTTAGCAGAGAGTGCCAGGAGCTTCTCAAAAAGACTGGGAGTAGGTCTCAGGGAGAGCCAGGGGATCTCAAGGAGCGTCAGGAGGTCTCAAACAGTCGGAAGTATCTTGGATTAGGTTTCTTCTACAGGAGTAGAAGAGGAGAAGTGCTAAAGTAGAATTTTTTAGGATTCAGTCACTGGACTTGGAGGAGTTGGATAAACTCCTATATGTTTCGAAGGTGCTCGTGAGTTGCGGAGGTATCCGAGATGGCTTCGAAGGGGTCTACAAAGTATGAAGAGTCCAAAGGAATAGCGATAGTGTACGAGATGCAGTGGTAGGCCCAGCAGTGCAACATTAGATGGTTGGCCTCAGATGACTCTATGATAGAGTTAAATTCTTCTATGGCATCAGATGGACTTTAAATCAGGTAGAGCTCTGGAGTGGTGGCTTCATAGGTGGAGCTCTAGAGAGTTGACTTTACAGGTAGAGCTCTAGAGTGGTGGCTTCATAGGTGGAGAGAAAATTTGATATGAGTTCAGAGTGAAGGGATGCAGGAGGATCGATATCCTAGCACCAGCACCAATGATGCACAGTTTTAGATAGAACAGCATGTACAGATGGACAAGCATAGTTCTGAGAAGATCATGTTAGATAGTACAACATGTGCTGGTGCAAAAATACAATAGATTCTTTAAAAAAGTCTAGAAAAGATGATGCAGCTATCAAGCAGACGGGATCCTACAATTTTAGGATAATGCGAAGGAGCAATCCAGGTCTTCAGCTGGAAAGACGGTCATCCCAAAGGTCTCCAAGGGTGCACAACAGCTGAAGAGAATTGGCAGAGCCGTTAGAGTTTGTAGAGTGAGTTGTCTGGGTGCGCTGCGGAGCATAAGTTGGTGTTGCAGCCATAGGATCAAAGCAAGAGGACATCAATTCAAGGCCAAGGAGTGTAGTGGAGCATGACTCTCAGGGGCTGCGGAGCATAGGTCAGTGTTGCAGCTAAGGAGGCAAGGTGGCTTCGACAGGATGGTGTCAGCTTTGAAGGCAGCAGGATGGTGCAGATGATTCACGTAGTATTTGCCAAGGCTTGGGGGCACCAAAATGGAGATTGTTAGGATTAGTGATGCTCCCAAGCCTTGGGAGACCACTGGAGGAGTTAGGGTGTTGGCTTTAGAAGACTAGAATAGGTGTCGTCCTAGGACTAGGATCGGTTTGGTCCTAGGGTGGAGGTTCAGTCCTCCACGATCATGAGGACTTGATTTGGATCTCATGGAGGCTACTTAGAGTTTGGACGAGGTTTGGGCCCATTGGATTGAGTGCATGATCAGATCATGGGTATACATGGGTTTATGTGAGTGTATTCGGACTAGGTTAGTCAGAGAGTTTTTTACGAGTTAGGATTTTAGTCCATGTACTGGTACATATATATACATGTATATTATAAACCCTAGGAGAGAATAGAGAAATCAATAGAGCCATTTTCTCCCACATCTCTCCCTCTTTGATTTCTTCACATGCCAAGGTGCCCTAGGGAGCGCACCTCCAAGCACGGAGGAAGGAGGCATGCTCCACTCTTTCTTCAGCCTCAACAACGTCAAGGGATCCTTGCACAACAACTTTAAGAAGCACCTTTTGGAATGGTGACTTTAATTTTTATTTTGTGTTTTTTATTGGGTTTCTTCCTTCTCCTTCGTGCACCCCTCCGATCCCCTGCATGCTGGCCACTATTCCGCGCAGCCCCCCGGCCCCCCACATGCTGGCGATCCCTCCCCACCCTGCACACTTGCGGGTCCTCCGCCCGCTCCACCCCTCCCTCTATCGATGGGTTGTCCCTACCCACCCTCCTTCAGCACCACCCATAGCTTGTCCACCCATCGATCACCCCCAGTCAGCCCTCTCTGTTCACCCAATAATGCCACCCCCTATCGGCCCCCTCCGTTTGCCCAAAAAAAAAAGTCAATGCCAAGGTGTCCGTGAAATCACTGATTGAACTGACAATTTCAACATGGATGGTAATTTGGAAAATAAGTTAGGGAAGGAGATATTTTTGGAAATAAGAAATAATAAATAAAAAATAAAAAAATCCATAATTTCAAGATAGATGGTAGTTTTGGAAATAAGTTTTGATCCACCATATTTTAGGAAATAATTTTTTAAAAACATTATTTTAAAAAAATCCAATCTAGTACACTAGGCAATTTTTTTAAAATAATGTCTATTTAAAAAAATTATGAAAATAATATCTCCTTCAAAGTATTTACCAAAGTACTGCTGAACTTAAAGTTGCCCTTTAGAAGGATCACTTTACTTGCTAAGTTAGCTAATCTCATACTGTCCGAAGCTAGCAGTATGCCACCTAGACAATCGTCCTATGGTAGGGCGGCTCTATAAGTCATCCTTTGAAAGAGCGACTTTGATACATTGGCTTGGCACAATTTCAGATCTATTCAATTGATTGCACTATTACAAAAAAGGGCTATGGTAGTGCATACTATGGTAGCGATTTTTGAAACCGCTATAATAAGATCTACGATAATGGTTACAAAGAATCGCTACTATAGATTGACTTATAGTAGTGGTTACACCGAACAGCTGCCATAGATCCGATATATGGCAGCGGTTTATTCTAACCACTGCTATAGGTCAATCTATGGTAGCAGTTACTATTAGATGTGTATCCTAGAAGTCAGATTGACTAAACACTTGTAATATACTTCTAAGGATAATTTTATAATTTTGACTATAAATTAATAAAAAAATTATTTTCTATCATAATGTGTATTTAAAGTGTTTGTAATATATTCTTTGAGTTAATGGTAATGACAATTCATTTTTTCAAGAGTTAAAAATTTGAGACATGAATTTTCATAATTAACTCATAAACAGCTCCCAATCGTAGGATCATTACGAGGATGGTGATCAATCTAGAAGGTTGGTGTACGATTGCTTTCTTAGGATAGATGTATCTTGAGTCTATGGTGTAAAGATACCGAAGTGAGAGTACAGGTACTCATTAGAGAATGAGGGAACTGAGTGTGACCACCTCGAGTAGTCATAAGAAAGTCTACCTTCTTGTCGATGACTGGCTCGATACTGCAGTAGGTGTGTCTGGTTCTTTGACCTAAGGTGCATCGGCAGTTCATCTTGAGGGTGTTATAGTTTGACTACACCATAACTTAGTTTTCTAGCCATTCGAAATTCTGAGGTGTATGTTGGTTATAGCATGTTTATTGTAGGAATTGGATTGTACCAATAAGGGATCTATCTACCTCAGAAGATGAGGAGTAGCCCAATGATAATCATGAGATTGAGTCCTTAAGCCCATAGCCATGGCAAAGTGAAGATGATAGAAAGAGTTTCTATTAGGATTTCACATTGGACTCAAACCAAATAATTAATTCATATGACAAACATTAGGTTTGACGAGTTCACCTTAACCCTAATCCTGTCAAGACTTAAGATAGAAAAATTCAATCACACAAGTAACTGTATGGAGAGGTTCATTTTTAGTTCTGATGGGTTGCCACCATATACTACTAGGTGTCACTAGTAGATTTTGGAAGCAATTAGAATGATTTGGATGATCAATCATTCTAATTATATGAATCAAAAAAGTTCTGATCCATCGAAAGATGTTTCGATGATGTCAATGATGGAGATCGAGACATATCTCATTACCATATAGAATTAAACCTAACTGGATCATAAAAATAAGGATATGGTTCTAGATGTCATCAATTGAGCTAATCCAGTTCGATTGATTTGGATTAGATCCAATCAGGTTCAAGGTAATCATGCTAGCACACGATTGAGCCTGACATTCTCCTTCTGTAATCTTTTTGATTCATCACAACTGAGTCAAATTTGATTTAACTCATTCTTATATTTTGAATGGATTTATTTTCATCTGACTGGAATAAATTCAGGTTAGATTAATGAAGAAAATAGTGTAGGGTTTGCTATGCTACTTTCAAAAAATATTTCAAAAATAGCAATGATGCAGTGAAAAATAATTAATCTAATTAATTATTTACTGATTATATCAGATTATTTAACCCTATAATTAGGATCTAAACATAATATGCATGCATACATCAATAGATCTGAAAATAAAACTATGTAATAAACTATTTACTATATCTACGTGTTCAGAATACAATACCTTTTTATGGATAGTTGATCACCACAATCTGAGTCTATCGAATAATACTCTAGTATCACGTCATAGCCACATATATATCTGGCCTCTACGGTTGGTCCATATGGAGCTCCTGGTCCCGATCAGTCCTACTGGAGTGCTAGCTCCTCGTTGGAGCTTTCGATGGCTGATCACGATTGATCCGATCGATCATATACTTTTTATTTTTTTAGATATTTTAAAAAATTAAAACATAAATATTGGAGGATGATGAAGATGTGTTTCAAATTTGGTGGTGATCCGATATTCACAGCACTCGATCTCTCCACTCGAACCCAGATTCCCAAATCTAGGATTTTACTCGGCCCAAAAATCCTGACACACTAAAAATCCTATCACACCCTCTCTATGTGGAGTTTTTCTATAAAATAAATTTTTATGAAAATTTAATATTCAGATCTATAATCCTTATTTAGATCATATCTAAAAATAGGATATCCTTAGAGATGAAAATCACAAGAGAAGAGAGGTATAAGGGAAAAGAAAAGTGTTGTAGGATCCTATTCACCTTCACTCCAAGATTTTTTTCGCCTAGAACTAATGCCTAAACACTCTAAAATTTTTATCACATAATGGTAACCCCCTCTTCTATACATAAAAAAATTCTAATAATTTATTGATGTGAATACCATGGGAAAACTATATGGAAAATAATAAAGGTTGAGTGGTTAAGAGGTTTAACTACTCACTTGATTTCAAAAATCAAATGAGCCTCTTATCCTTATCCAACGCCCCCTCCCTTGTGTTTAACACATAGAAAGACTCTCTTTCTATGTGGACATTTTTATTTCTCCAAAAAAAATTTGACAAACATAAGGGAGGGCATAGGAAGCAGAGTGAAAAAGTCAAAAATGATGGATGCATGAGAGAATTTGAATTCAAACTTCATTTGACTTGGTCCTAATTAGTTTCAACCAAACTAATTAATCTAGACCCAATTAAATTAGGTTAAATTCAACTAAATTAGACTTAGTCTAATCCAATAAAATTCTAATCAAATTAGAAATTAATTAGATCTAGATCTTGATCAAATCAGGGTCAAAACTTCCATAGCGATTAGGTCATCTCATGATCTAATCGGATCAAATCCTCATCACTCAATCAAATTAAGCTAATCAGCAATCAAATTGCTAATTAATCCTTCAAAAATATCTGAGTCTAAATCAAATGGGTTATTGGACAATAGCGTTCTATCAATATGAAACTCTTGAAGAGTCCTAAATTAGTGGGACTCTTGAACCCAGTATCCCAAATGAATTGAACTCGCGGTCATAGAGTCCCAGACTAGTAAAATTCTTGATCAAAGAATTTCAGATGAATAGGACTCAAAGTCCCAATCTAGTAGTAGTCTTGATCATAGAGTTTCAGTCCAGTGGGACTCTTGACCATAATATCCTAGATTATCAGGACTCATGATCAAAGAGTCCCTGACAAGTAGGACTTAGAGTCCCAATCTAGTGAAACTCTTGGTTATAAAGTTTCAGTCCAGTGGAACTCTTGACCATAGAGTTTCAAACCAATGAGACTCTAGATCAGCCATCAGATCAGGTAGGAATTCCTAATGTGTGTGACCCCACTAGTCCGAACCTAAGCTGGTAGCACAAAAATCAATTTCTATACTAATCGAAGTGATCATCTAGCAATGGTACCCAACATCCAGATAGATAGAATAATCGCAATCACAATATTCAGAATCTACATGAATATGGTTATCGTATAATTCATTCCTATGATCTCTGTGTAATAGATGACTCAGGGTTAGACTGTCAATCCTAGAAAATACATCCATATCGTATCTCAAAGCAATTAGTCCCATGACTCCTCACTAAGACTACCCTGACCAAGGTTTTGCTAAATTGAAACACAATTGAACACAGCTCCTGAAATCAGGAGTGGTCAATTCGATTTTGATACACGCACCGACTCCATAAGTACTTGACTGTGCCCAGAAATCTTCCATCACTGAATTAGAAATTCAGATAGTCCGGCACCAAAATATAGTGAGTTGCTTAAAAGTCACCATAGTGATCTCAGATCGGAGGAATATTTATACCCATATTTCATCGAAGCTAATCTTGATAGAAGAAAAGCCCCGGAGTTAGTCACATTCAGTGCAGATGTATCCATACATCTCACTTGTATGCAATATCAGTGTCTCAATACTCCTTGGTTATGAGGACAACCAATCTATATGGCACACAACGATCTATACTTGACAAACGTTGTCATCCTAAATAACAACATATCATTTGGTCGTAAACTATTTAAGGACTAAATGATAAATTCTTCTTTGCCGAATCTAAATAATCCTAAGGACTTCATCACAACACAGAAGTTCATTAGAAGACAACAGAATTTATGATGAAAAATGCTAAAATAATTTTTATTAATTTATAATTTATATATAATTATAAATATATAGCTCAACCATCAACAGACTGATAATTGGTTTTAGAATACATTTTCAATAATTAATTATAGAAATTAAATCCATTCATACTCAAATTATACTAAGGTCAAAGGTTGACTTAATTAAGAGAATTAAGGATCACCTGATTAGAGGCTTCTACAAAATTCTTTGAAAATTTTTTTGATCTAATTTTTAGATATGTGATAGGGCACGAGTCATACATTGGGTGTACCAAATTTCATGATTTTTGAAGGTGTCTAGACTATGTTATGATAGAGTTTGATTTGGATCAAACTCTTGAGGGAAGAGTCCTAGGCATAGTGGACTCTTCCTTATCTACTTATGCTGCCACCTTCCAGATTGATTTTGGCATCAAAATTAGATGGGATCTAGAGATTTTCATGGAGATTAGGTCCAGGAGTCCCAATGGTTGAATAAATGAGGATTTTGATCAAAGAGGGACTCTAACTTGGCGCTATGCTTTTGTTTAAGAACCCTTGCGCCAAGGCTCTTCACGAAAGAAATAATTTTTCATACCCAAAGGCTATCGCCCTTTCCATCTTCCATGCCCTCTCTGATCCTCTCTCTCTCTTTCTTCTAACTACCAAAGGTTGAAAATTAATCTAAAAAAAAGATCCAATCAAATTTGTGAAGAGTTCAGCATCTATGCGATGGTGTTCGTGAGACGGATACGCTGCTTTCAGAAATTCTTTTGAAGGACTTTCAAATCAAATTTAGATCTGATATCTAGAAAAAAGATTAGTGAGAAGAAGATGTCTAGATCCTACTTGAGTGGATACTGGTAGAGGCTAGGTGCATGCATGGCTCCTTCCAGAACCTCAAGACAGATCAGGATCATCACAGGATAATCTGATTATCCAAAATACAAGTATGAAATTAATTAGATTTAATTTTATTTTTAATCTTAATATTAGATCTTAAAAAAATAAATCTAAGATATCTCAGATCTAATTATAATTTAAGAAAAAAAAATTTAAATATTTTTTTAGATCTAATCAGATCTGAACGATCCTGTGCCACAAAATAGGATTTTTCTTCAACTGGTATCAAAGCTGCATTAGAAATTCTTTAGATCCACCATAGATCTAATTTTATATTTATTTATGATCTGATATTAAAAGATTTTAGATATCACATCAAATATGATTAGATCTAAAATTAAAAAATTAAAAAATTAAATCATTTAGATCTAATATGTATGAGATGCATGACTAGACTAGGTATAGAATAGTTCTATGTGTAATCTAGCATGATCATGTATTTAATTTGATTAAATATAATTTTAGATTTATTTAATTTTTATTTTTTTGATATTATAATTATTATAACTAAATCTAAAAAATAAAAAATAAAATTTTTATTTTTTATTTTATTTCATATGAGATATGAAAGATCCATGCTTAGACTATTTATAGAATAGTTCTATAAGATGTTTAGAATAGTTTTAATTTTGATATGATCAAATTTAAAATTTTATTTTTTAGATTTAATATGCAATATTTTAGATCTGAAAGTATGCATATTGATGATACATGAGTTGTATGTAATATATGTATTAGTTAGATCTTTTTATATATGATATACGGTCTAACTAATTTTGTAGTAGAAAATTATATTTCTGATTAAGGAGTTCCCCATGGCCGCCTGGTCATAAGAATAAAGTAGTGTTTAAAGGCTTTCTCCTTTCAATCGATGGGGTATTCTTATGGCGTGTAGGGGTTAGTACGTTCATCCTCAATAAAAAATTAGAACTTATTTTTCTGCAAAATCCTAAATCCTAAAATCCTAGAATTTTTATTACATATTTTATTCATGAACCCAAAACATAATTAAGAATTAAGATTATAAAATTAATTAGATCTAAAAATTATGAATTTTTAGATCTAAGACATATTCATAAAATTGGTTCAGGCTTAGATAGCTCAATTAGGTCTAGTAGTTGATCAAACTGAATCAAGAGTTGGTTAGATGGAATCAAAGAAAGCTTAGATTTGACTAGCCTAATAGAATTAAGTTTGGGTCAAGATCGAATCACATTGAGATGTGACTCGATCAAGTCAAGACCTAATTTGGCTCTGCGATTCGAGTCTGGATTGTAGGCTAACTCAATTAGTTCTGATTCGACAATTTGGTATCTAAGGTAAGTCTGGCAGATACGACTGACTAATTTTTAATTAGGAGCTACTCGACCTGAATACATTCTTGTCGAGTTAATGGCATATCCCTTCCACTGGTCTCACTTACCTTTCCATTTATATCGACCTAGTTCTGATTTGAGGTGGCTAACAATTCAAGCCAACCCATGCCACTAGGTTAGTCATAATTGTTATGACTAAGTCAAGTCAAGTTTAAAGAGACCTAAATTAAATCTTTCTAAGAAAATATTAAGTCTAAGATCTTCCACCATTGTAGATGTGAGGACCCTTCTCGGGATTGATTGTTCTCGGCTGGATATAGTGGTTTAGTTGCATCAAAAAAATGCAACCATGTCTATTAGGCATTGGATGTTATGGGTTAGAGGATGGGTTAGGCTCAATATTCTGGATATGGTGAGGGACCCAATCAGAAATCCAATTCATGCAAATGGTGGATCTGACTTAACTAAGAAGTGGAGCAATATTTTGGGTACGGTGAGCTTCATGAATTAGAGATCAGGTTTGGGTGCACCATGATTAGAGAATCATTGGACAAGAGTTGTCCACTTATCGATTGACCCATCATCAATAATGTTAGATGAAGTGGTGAGCCAATTG
This sequence comes from Cocos nucifera, assembly GCA_006176705.1. Lineage (NCBI taxonomy): Eukaryota > Viridiplantae > Streptophyta > Magnoliopsida > Arecales > Arecaceae > Cocos > Cocos nucifera. The sequence continues at coordinate 300,310 of QRFJ01000252.1, forward strand.
GTGGGACCGCACCACCCACTAGAAATCAATGATCATGAAGATTTTTGTATATCTACCAAGAAAGTGTAGGGATTCGAGTAAATAGTGAAAGTCTAATTTATTTAAAAATAAAACTTCTAAATAAATTGATTAAGTCTAATTACAAAATCTAACTAAAAACTTTGACTCTCTATGAGAAGATATCTGCGTTTAACCCATTAGCCCGTATCCTGGACACCCATAGACTGACCGAATCCAACTACAAAGATTGGCTCTGAAACTTTAAAATTATTTTGGATTCTGAGAAGTTGACTTATGTGTTGGAACAAGATCCTTCCATCTTACTAGCCCATCCATCCACTGATCAGAGAGCATCTCTCAAGAAGTGGATGGATGAAGATAACAAAGCTAGTTACTATATGTTAGGCTTGATGTTTGATGAGCTCCAGTGCCAACATGAAGACATTAAAACTAGCTATCAAATACTGGCTCATCTGCAAGAGTTGTTTGGTGAACAAAGTCGTGCAACCAAATATCAAGTCACTAAAAGACTGTTTAAGGCTCAGATGCATGAAAGATCATTGTCTGATGATGATCAAGGACTTAGAAGAGCTTGAGAAGCTCGGTGTCAAGTTAGATCATGATCTACAGATTGATATATATAACTCTGCAATCCTTGATTGATGCATATAGGCAGTTCATCATAAACTATCATATGTATAAACTTTAGAATACCTTGGCTAGGCTCATGAATATGCTGGTTACTACTGAGCTTTCTATGAAATATTCTAAAGGCTCAGTTGCTATGGAGTGGACTTCTTCTAAGAGAAAGTCTTTTGGGAAGAAGAAAAGTCCGTGAAGAAGTAGAAGGTAGATGGTGGGAAGAAGAAGGCAGAGCTGAGGAAGAAGGCCACTGACAAAAAAAAATATTTTCATTGCAATACTGATGGCCATTAAAAATGGAACTGTCCTCTTTACCTGGCCAGCCTGAAGAACAAGAAGGAGGTAGGTCCTTCTAGAAGTATGCTCGTTATAGAATCTAATCTTATAATTTTTTTGCATCCAATTGGATGCTTGACTTTGGTTCTAGTGCTCACTTGTGCACTTCTGTGCAGGATCTTAAGGATAGCAGGAGGCTGAGGGATGGTGAGATGATCTTATGCATTGAGAATGGTGCAAGAGTTGCTGTTATAGCCATAGAAACCTACCCTCTACGATTACAATCAGGATTAGACTTAGTACCTAGAGACTGTCTTTATGTGCCTGTAGCAAGTAGAAATTTGATTTTTATTTCATGTTTAGCATAGGAAGGTTATGTAATTAGTTTTCTTAAGAACCATTATAATATTCTTTATGAAAGAAATAAAATTGCAAGTGGTTTCTTTATAAATGGTCTCTATCAGTTACATATTGATGTTTCTATTTTTAATATCGAGCAAAACGTGAATGCCATAAGATCAAAGCGATCTAGGGATAGTCTAAATGATAGGTATCTTTGGCATCTTAGGCTAGGTCATATAGCTAAAGATAGGATTAACAAATTAGAAAAATCCAAGCTATTGAGTCCGTTGACTTCTAAATCATATCTGATTTGTAAATCATGCCTTCATGGCAAAATGATCAAGCTCTCTTTTATAGGACATGGGAAAAGGGCTACAGACCTGCTTGTCCTAGTACATACTGATGTATGCGGTCCATTTGATATGCCAGCTAGGAACAATTACATCTACTTTATCACCTCTACCAATGATTTATCTCGATATGGGTATGTGTATTTGATGCGATACAAGTCTAAAGTTTTTAAAAAGTTTAAGAAATTCAGACTTGCAGTAGAAAAATAGACAGAAAAATTCATTAAGATTCTTCAATCAGATTGAGGAGGTGAATACCTTTGTCAGAAATTCCTAGACTATCTTAAGGACAATGGCATAGTCTCTCAATAGACTCCACCTGGAATGCCTCAACTCAATGGAATTTCAAAATGGAGAAATCAGACCCTATTAGATATGGTTCGATTCATGATGAGCTTCACAGATCTTCCTAAGTTTCTTTGGGGATATAGTCTGTTGACCGCTATATATCTACTGAATAGGATTTCATCTAAAACCGTTCCTACCAAACCATATGAGATATGGCATGGTAAGAAATCAAGTCTGAGTCATCTCTGAATTTGGGGTTATCCAGTCCATGTCAAGAGACAACAGGTGAACAAATTAGAGTCTAAGTTCTTTAGAGCTCGATTTATTGGATATCCTAAAGAGTCATTAGGATATTTTTTCTATCTCTTGGAAGATCATAATGTGATTGTGAGTCAACATGCCATCTTTCTTGAAAAATAGTTTATTTAAGATGGTGGCATCGAAAGATAGATTAGGCTCAAGGAGAAAGTCTCCTAAAAGCCACAAGCCAAGAAACCTATGAAATCCAATTAGATTGAGCCAGTCCAATCGCTACCTCGTCCACCTCGTAGATCAGAAAGGATTTTTCGTACCCTTGAAAGGTACTTAGGTACTATTTTAGAAGATGTAGAGAAAATGTTCCTCATAGAAAATGGGATTCATGGTGATGATTCCAAAACTTATGATGAGACGATATCAGATATCGACTTCGAGAAATGCTTAGAAGCAATGAAGTTAGAGATTAACTCAATACGCTCGAACCAAGTTTGGACCTTGGTAGATCCACATGAAGGTATAGTTCCTATTGGGTGTAAATGGATCCTCAAGAAAAGGATAGATGCTGATGGAAATATAGAGACATTCAAAGTAAGGCTCGTAGCGAAAGGGTATAGTCAGCGCGAAGGCATTGACTATCAGGATACTTTTTTGTCAGTAGCCATGCTCAAATCCATCCGCACATTGCTTACTATTGCAGCCTATTTCGATTATGAAATATGATAGATGGATGTAAAAATGATATTTTTAAATAGATATATTGAGGAAGATATCTATATGGAATAGCTGCTAGGTTTCACATCCAGTGATAATGATCACAAGATATGTAAGTTGCAAAGGTCCATATATGGACTTAAGCAAGCATCTCAGAGCTGGAATGCTCATTTCAATGATGTGATTAAATCATTTGGATTCATCAAGAATGAGAAGAAGCCATGTATTTTCAAAAAGATTAGTGGGAGCGTTATTGTCTTCCTCGTACTGTACGTGGATGACATCCTCCTAATTGGGAATGATATTTTCATGTTGACTACGGTAAAAATGTAGTTATCAAAAGAGTTCTCTATAAAAGATCTAGGAGAAGCATCCTTTATTCTGAAAATTAAGGTCTATAGGGATAGACCGAATAGAATGCTGGGTATCTCACAGAAAATGTACAAAGAGGAGGTGCTAAAAAGATTTAGCATCGAAAACTCCAAGAGGGATTTAGTGCCTTTCAGACATGGCATTCATCTCTCTAAGAAGATGTGTCCCAACAGACCTAAGGATACTGAATGCATGAGCAAGATCCCTTATGCTTCAGCAATAGAGAGCCTCATGTATGCCATGCTATGTACACGACCTGATATTGCCTATGCTATGAGTGTCACGAGCAGATATCAATCGAATCCATACGAAGACCACTGGACTTCTGTGAAATGTATCCTTAAGTACTTAAGAAGGACTAAGGATATGTTTGTTTCTGTGCAATGGTGGTGCTGTCAGCTAGAAGTCTATTTGTGTGCAATGGTGGTGCTATTAACTGAAAGAGTTCCAAGCAGACTATGATAGCAAATTCCACCATGGAAGTAGAGTACATCACTACGTCGGAAGCTACAAAAGAGGCATTCTAGTATAAGAAGTTCGTCGCAGAGCTTGAAGTGATACCATCAGATGCCATCCCTCTGTACTATGATAACAATGGCACTAAGTCCTAGCTAAGGAGTCAAGGTCTCACCAAAAATTCAAGGACATCGAGCAGCGATACCACCTCATTCATGATTATCTCGAGAAGGATTATGTCAAGGTCAAGATAGTCAACACTGTAGATAATGCAGCTGACCCGCTGACAAAGATACTGAGCCAGTAGAAGATCGAAGCCCATCTTAAGATGGGACTTAGATTTGTAGCCAATTGGCTTTAGGTCAAGTGGGAGTTTGTTAGATGTGTGCCCTAGAAGCCAGATTCGCTAAACACTTGTAATACACTTCTAAGAGTAATTTTATAATTTTGACTATAAATTAATAAAAGAATTATTTTCGATCATAGTGTGTATTTAAAATGTTTGTGATACATCCTTTGAGTTAATGGTAAAGACAATTCATATATTCAAGAGTTGAAAATTTGAGATATGAATTTTCATAATTAACTCATAAACAGCTCCCGACCATAGGTTCATCACGAGGATGGTGATCGATCCGAAAGGTTAGTGTACAATTGCTTTCTTAGGATAGATGTATCTTCAATCTACAGTATGAAGATACTAGAGTGAGAGTACAGATACTCATTAAAGAATTAGGGTACTAAGCGTGACCACCTCGAGCAGTCATAAGAAAGTCTACCTTTTCATCGATAACTGGCTCGATGCTGCAGTAGGTGTGTTTGGTTCTTTAACCTAAGGTACACTGGCAGTTTACCTTGAGGGTGTTATAGTTTGATTATACCATAACTTGGTCTCCTAGTCATTCAGAATCTTGAGATATATGTTGGTTATAGTATGTTCATTATAGGAATTTGATTGCACCAATAAGGGATCTATCTACCTCGATAGATGAGGAGTAGCCCTATGATAATCATGAGTTGATTCCTTAAGCCCATGGCCATGGTAGAGTGAAGATGATAGAAAGAGTTTCTGTTAGAGTTTCACATTGGACTCGAATCAAATGATTAATTCATATGACGGACATTGGGTTTGACGAGTTCACCTTAAACCTAATCCTATCGGGGCTCAAGATAGAAGAATCCAATCACATAGGTAACTGCATCGAGAGATTCATTTTCAATTTTGATGGATTGCCACCATATACTGCTAGGTATCATAGGTGGATTTTGAGAACAATTAGAATTATTTTGATGATTAATCATTTTAATTGTATGAATCAAAAAAGTTCTAGTCCATCGAAAGGTATTTCGATGATGTCAATGATGGAGATCACGATATGTCTCATTACCATACAGAATTGAATCTAACTAGATCACACAAATAAGGGTTTATATTTGGATGTCATCAATTGAGCTAACCCAATTTGATTGATTTGGATTAGATCCAATTAGGTTCAAGATAATTGTGCTAGCATACGATTGAGCCTGACTTTCTCCTTCTATAATCTTTTTGATTCATCGCAACTTAGTCAAATTTGATTTGATTCATTCTTGTATTTTGAATGAGTTTATTTTCATCTAACTAGAATAAGTCCAAATTAGATTAATTGTAGAAATTAAATCCACTCATAGTCAAATTGGACTAGAATCAAATGTTGATCTAATTGAGAGAATTGAGGGTCACCTGATCAGAGGCTTCTAAAAAATTCTCTGAAAATCTTTTTGATTTGATTTTTGGATATATGATAGGGAACGAGAATTATATTGGGTGTTCCAAATTTTATGATTTTTGAAGTTATCTAGACTGAGTTATGATAGAGTTTGATTTGGATTAAACTCTTAAGGGAAGAGTCGTAGGCATAGTGGACTCTTCCTTATCTACTCATGCCGCCACCTTCCAGTTTGATTTTTGGAATCAAAATTAGATAGGATCTAAAGATTTTCATGGAGATTAGGTCTAGGAGTCCTGATGATTGAATAAATTAGGATTTTGATCAAAGAGGGACTCTAAGTTGGTGCTACGCTTTTATATGAGAACCCTTGCGCCAAGGCTCTTCACGAAAGAAATAATTTTTCATACCTAAAGGCTATCGCCTCTTCCATCTTCCATGCCCTCTTTGATACCTTCTCTCCCCTTCTTCTAAGTGTTAATGGTTGGAAATAAATCTAAGAAGAAGTTCTAATCAAATTTATGAAGAGTTCAGCATCTATGCGATGGTGTTCCTAAGACTGACATGCTGCTTTCAAAAATTCTTTTGAAGAACTTCCAGATCAGATTCAGATCTGATATTTGGAGAAAAGATTCACGAGGAGAAAATGTCTAGATCCTACCTCAGTAGATACTGTTAGAGGCCAAACGCATACGTGACTCCTTCCAGAACCTCAAGACAGATCAGGATCATCACAGGGTAATATGATTATCCAAAATACAAGGTATGAAATTAATTAGATTTAATTTTAGTTTTAATCTTAATATCAGATCTTAAAGGATCAGATCCGAGATGTCTCAGATTTAATTATGATTTTAGAAGAAAATTTTTTAAAATATTCCTTCAGATCTAAACGATCCTATGCCATGAAACAGGATTTTTCTTCAGTTACATGTAACCGCTACCATAGGTCAAACCTATAGCAGCAATTTTTTTAAACTGCTACAATAGATGCGACCTATAGCACCAGTTTAGTGTAATTGCTATCATATCTTTTTTTCATATTTTAGCTCAAAATATTATATAATTTTAAAATTTAATGTTCATCTTCATCATTCATTATCTAAATAATTATCATTAGAGTATCGTCACAAAAAGTTGCCTCGATCCGATGGCCCTATCTTCATCGATCAAAAAAATTTGATTTCGACGACTACAAATGACAATATGATAATTTGATAGATGGAGACCTCCAATGGATCCAAAAATCTTCAACGATGATCTTAGTGATGTTTGTAGCATACTATCAAAGTTTCACTTCAATCGGATATCGTTATCTTGGTCAATTTAGTACAAGATAATTTTGATCATTAAATGATAAACGAGTGATCAAAGGATCAGACGATGTTCGATTATAAGATAATTTTTTTAATAAATAATCTTGACTACTAATTTAATTATTTTTATGGTGATGATCATAAAATTCAACTCGTGGATCTAAGAATGATCCAAAACTATATATCGCTTAATAACCATTCTTAAACTCCATTGGTAATTATGCTCGTGCTTTTGCAAGATCAGCTTAACATGAATAGTTCATACAAAAATGATTTAAATTTTATGATCATCACCATATAAAATCATTAAAATTATAGCAAAGATCATTTAACTAAAAAATTATCTCATAATCGGATATCGTTTAGCCCTTTGATCATTTGTTTCTAATTTAATGGTCAAAATCATTCCATACTAAAATGATCATGATAACGATATTCGATTAAAGTAAAACTTTGATAGTATGCTACAAATATCACCAAGATCATCATTGTAGATTTTTGGATTCATCGGAGGTCTTCATCTATCAGATCATTGCATCGTCGTTCATGATCGTCGAAATCGAATTTTTCTGATCGATGAAGCTAGAGCCATCGGATCGAGGTGATCTTTTGTGATAACATTCTAATGATAATTATTTAGATAATGAATGATGAAGATGGATATTAAATTTTAAAATTATATAATATTTAGTATAAAAATATAAAAAATTAATTTTCAACCTATGGCAGCGATTACTAGATACCGCTGCTATAGACCTATGGCAGCGATTTTCTAACCCATTCTTAAATTGGGTTCCCTCCCGTGCACTCTCTCTCTCCCTCCTCTCCATCATCGGTGAGACCCCACCCCTCTCCTTCCCTGATTGGTGCCGTCCCTCCTTCCCTCCCGACTATTCTTGCCTCTCGGTGCCCCCCTCCTCCCCGCTTTCCCCCACATCTCCGATCGCCCCTGCCTCTCGGCCCCTTCTCACCCCTCCCGATCAATCCCCCCCCTGCCACCCCTTTCCATGACCGTGCACCCCCTGGCCTTTTGGTCACCACACTCACCCCCGACCCCCCATCCCTGGCAGCCCTCACATCTCGGACCCTCCCCCCCTCCCCAGCCAATCCTCCAACCTCTGCCACCCCCACCTCCTGGGTCGCCCCTCCCCATCACCGTGCACCCCCCCAGCCTCCCCATCACCTTTCCCCCCTGGCCCCCATCCCCGGCCACCCCCTCCTCTCAGTGCCCCCCGCCCCTCCCTGCTCAACCCCCGCCACCCCCATCCCCCAGGCTGCCCCTCCCTGTCACTGCGCACCACCACCCCCCTCCTTCGACCTCTCTATCATGGCATCCCTCAGGCCGCCTCTCCCCTCTTTCTCTCTCTTTCCTCTTTTTTTCTTTCTCTCTCTTCTCTCTCTATCTCACTATCTTGCTCTTATTTCATAGGTTACCTCTAGCATCGTCGTCTTCTCCTAGTGCCATCGTCGATAATCCTCAAAGTTTTTGATGCAATCTCCTCTCCATAGCCATAGGTATAATTTTTTTTAATTTTATAGTATTATTTATTAATCACTTATAATATTTATAATAATTTTTAGAATTTTTATAATAAATATTATAAATATTTATTATAAAAATTATAATTATCTATCGACCATGGGTCGTGCTGATGGATAAGAGAACTCCTGTCGATTGATTCTAAATCATGTCGGTGGATTTTGGATGGGGCTATGCCGTATCCATAATCGTGGACATCTCTTGGGTCATGCCATGTCCGAGGCCATGGATAGCCCTTGGGTTGTGCCATGTCGACAGCCATGGACAGCCCTTGGGTCATATCGATCGATAAGAAAATCTCTGCTAGTGAATTTTGAGCTGTGCCATGTCGGTAATCTTTAGCCATGCCATGTCGACAGCCATGGACAGCCTTTGGGCCATGTTGATCGATAAGAAAATCACCATCAATGGATTCTGGGTCGTATCGATGGCTGTGAGCTATACCGACCGCTAAAAGAACCCTCACCTCCATCGGTGGGTTCTGGGCCATGTTTGTGGCTGTAGACTGTGCCGACCACTAAGAGAACCCCCGACGATCGACGATGACTTCAACATTCTAGTATAAATATTAGAGTCAATTTATTAATGCTATATTAATATTATTGTTCAACATATTATATTGGTTAATATTCATTAATGTTGCAGATCACGATGGTACCAAAATGCCATCTAGCTTTCACCTCCATTCCTCGATGGGTTACACGGAGCTCGACATCTAAGGAGCAGTTGGAGCATACTCCATCTACCTCTACATCAGCTGCTTAGGGACCATCATCATTTACTCAATCGTCGGCATGTATTCCACCATTAGCATCTACTCCACTAACATCTGAGCCTCTACCATCAGCCATATCTCCGACACATGCTCCGATACTAGCATCTGAGTGTATATTTTTATTATGTTATTTATTTTTTTATATAGTATTTATATACTTATATATTTGCATAACGTATTTTCATTATAGGTGCATCATCCAATAGGATATTTCATGGTCCCACACATATGCTGCATGTGTGGAATTGTCTGCATCAGGTGATGGTACAGTATGATATGGAGGAAAGGCCAGTAGGGGAGACCGCGTGGGAGATGCATTCCTTTTTCGGAGTGCTTATGAAGCGGTCCGACATCATTCTGGTATTGCCCATAAATTAGTGATTGATAGATGCTGGTGTCAGAGATCGAGTGTGGAAGAAGATATGGATAAGTATATCTTAATTATATTTATGCATTTGATATGTTTACACTTTGTTTGATTAGAATAATTTGGTAATTGACTTTTGATAACTTTGTGTAGAGGAGGTACAACTTCTTAGATCATGAAAGGGCTCGAGATGCTCGACTGAAAAAGATTGGAGAGTTATACCGAGACGACAAGATCAAGCTCCACAAAGGATGGCTCGAGCACCGATGAGACACTCTAGAGGAGCTTGTTCCTTGGATATAGGACTATCCCCCGAGTTAGTCGGAGGGGATGGTTAGACATTGGAGGAGCCAAAAGTTCGAGGTAAAATTTTTAACTTTTAAATTTTTCAATATGCTTAAAATTATATTTAAATATATTTTAAATATTTATTATTTATTTGAATATGTGTTAGGCTACCTTCCATCAAAATCAAAAGAATCGAGCAGCCTAGGAGTACACGCACACTCTAGGCCATGAGTCTATAGCCAGTCATGTGCATAGAAAGGTAATAAATTCTAAATCTTACTAGATAAATTAAATTAATATTTTTTTATATTTCTAATAAACTGATCTATTGTTATAGCTGATGAGAGATGGAGTGATATCCAACCATAGCAAGATCTTTCGATCTAGCCGTACGAATAAGAAGGATAGGCCGATGAATGTCGTGATTAGGAAGATTTTTGTAAGTAATTTAATATATTAGTATATATGATCAGTATTATAGTATTTTTTATAAAATTTTATTTAAATTTATAATTATAAGAGTAGTTAGATGCACTCGCGAGCGAGGGCCCAAACACCTTTGGCTCCCATGATCATCTATCTCAGGTCTTGGGGTCTAAGCACTCTGGGAGGATCCGATGTAGGCCTGAACATATGCCAATGAGCTACTGATTTGAAACAAGCATCTCTTCACATACTTTCGATATCATCAGTCATGAGCAGCTTAAGGAGATGTTGGCATGGGCAGCTCAGGCTACAGCATAGACAGATCAGGCTACGATGCGGGCTGCTCACACTAAGGAGCACACATCTCATCTAGAGGACATCCTGAGCACCATGGTGATGAGGCTCAGCATACATTTTGGAGCTGACTTCATGGGCCTTGAGGATATATTGGCCAAAGTTCTAATTCCAACTCCTAGAGCTTCAACCCCTCTAGCTCTAGCTCCTTCAGCTCCGGCTCCAGCTCCTCCAGCTCGTGCTCCATCTTCTAGTAACAACAATGATGTAAATTTAGAAGACTTTTGATGTATTTTTTTAAAAAAATATTATAATAAATTTTATTCGATAATAAAATTTGAGTATTTTAGAAATATTTTTATATTTATAATATTTTCTTATATTTTTCTTATGTTATATATATCTCTATATTTATTAGATAAAATATATAAAAAATTAAAAATATTATATTTTTTTATTATTCAAAAGCTACGATAGTGATTGCAAAATCGCTATCGTAGGCATGCCAAGTACTGTCGTAAGTTACATGACAACCACTGCCATTAACTTATAGCAGCGGTTATGAAACCGCTGTATTAGACCTATGGCAGCGGTTTTGTAATCGCTACAATAGATAAATCTATGATAGCAATTAGAAAATTGCTGCCATAGATTATATATAACAGCGGTTCGCATAACTGCTGCAATAACCACTGCCATAAATCTACAGCAACGACCGCAGTGGTAGCGTTTAGCTAACCACTGCCATAGCCTATGGTAGTGATTTTTTTGGCTACGGCAGCGATTTGTAACCACTATCGTAGCTTTGTTCTGTAGCAGTATTTGAGATTCTTCCTAATACTAAGTAGGAGTGAAGTTTTCTTTTATTTTTTTTAATTGAAGAAGAAGAAGGAGAAAGGAGTGAAAGCCGACATGGGTTGAGTTCTTTCTTTGGGGGAAGACATAGGGTGTGGTCTCAGTGCCGGCAAGGTGATACTTATGCATGATCCAATTAGTCATTGGACCCGCTTGAAGGCTTCCCATGATAAAAGACCAAAACTTTCTTCATCCCACCACATGGTTGCTGGTCGAAGCTACGATCACCTTGTCCTTCCCTATTGCCTTCCAGTAACTGCACCTGATCGCACAATTTGATTGATTACCATTTCGATACTTGGCCTTTCTAATAGAAAAAATACCACTCTTGCTTGCACCCAACTCAACAATAAGAAAGAGAGAAGGAAAGCCACTCACTTCTAACTAAAAGATGACTTAATAACAGGATGTGCAATCAGACCAAAAAAATATAATATTAATTTTAAGATAATATAAATCAGTTGTTCATTACAATATTTGCTACAAAAAAAATACAGATCGTATAACTATTGGGAGATGTATATACTAAGATACTGTGGCCTCCTATGCATCCATCTCTCGTAAATGCGCGTCACCTCTGACTGGCTGTGGGATGGCTCTGGCACAGTATCAACTGGTGCAGAGGGAGATGCTGTCGTGCTAGGCCTATCAACATGTGCGCGACGTTTGGATGGCTCTCCAAATTCAATCATCCTTTGTGACATGAATGCATCATCTATATGAAGATCGAAGTCGAAGACATCACGTAATAAGGTACTCGGATCATCCATCGATGGTGCAGGTGCAGTGTCAAGTCATCTATCATTTGAGATAACTCTTATGGTATCGATAAGGCCATCCATGATATCGGTAAGTGCTCGATCCTTGCACCCAATAGTGATCGAATGGAAGCCGCTCCTCGCTCGATGGTATAACATCATGATCCTCTGAAACTATGAGGTTTAAGATGAAAAATTAATAATATTTAATAAGTATAAAAAGAAAATGATATAACAAAATGAGATGATAAAATAAAATGAAACTAGTAATAAAATATACTTATGATAACGTCTATCATGCTACCTGAAGGATGGAATCTCATCTCTGGCCGCTCAATCGTAAATGGCATGACGATTACCATTGAAGCTACAATCACCTTGTCCTTCCCTATTGCCTTCTAGTAACCACACCCGATCGCATGGTTTAATTGATTACCATTCCGATACTTGGCCTTTCTAATAGAAAAAATACCACTCTTGCTTGCGCCCAACTAAACAATAAGAAAGAGAGAAGGAAAGCCACTCACTTCTAATTGAAAGATGACTTAATAATAGGATCTGCAATCAGACCAAAAAAAATTATAATATTAATTTTAAGATAATATAAATTAGTTGTTCATTACAATATTTGCTACAAAAAAAATATATAGATTGTATAACTATCAGAAGATGTATATGCTAAAATTTTGTGGCCTCCTATGCGTCTGCCTCTCATAAATGCATGTTACCTCTGACTGACAGTGGGATGGCTCTGGTGCAGTATCGACTAGTGCAGAGAGAGATGCTGTCGTGCTAGGCCTATCAACATGTGCATGACGTCTGGATGACTCTCCAGGCTCAGTCATCCTTTGTGACATGAATGAAACATCTACATGAAGGTCGAAGTCGGAGACGTCATGTAATGAGGTACTCGGATCATCTGTCAATGGTGTAGGTGCAGTGTCAAGTCATCTATCCTTCAAGACAACTCTCATGGTATTGACAAGGCCGTCCATGATATCAGCAAGCGCTCGATCCTTTCACCCAATCGTGATCAAATGAAAGCCGCTCCTCACTCGGTGGTATAATGCCATGATCCTTTGAAACTATAAGATTTAAGATGAAAAATAATAATATATAATAAGTACAAAAAGAAAGAATGACATAACAAAATGAGATGACAAAATAAAATGAAACTGATAATAAAATCTACTTACGACAATATCCATCATGCTACCTGAAGGATGGAACCTCATCTCTGGTCGCTCAATCGTTACTAGCGTGAGATGAATCATCTAGTGATACTCCCATAGCATACGAGATGTGGATCATAATAATCCATTGATCTCAAGTGCATCAGTGGAGCTGCCACAACCAAATCCTCCTGTCACTCTCATGCCTCAATATGCTCTCGATGCTCATGGGCCCAATCATGTCGATGCCACCCTCATTGATCGAGAGTATGGAGCCTATCTTGAGTGTCGCATGGTGGGGGAACGTCCTGATGCATGCCAAATTGTCACATCATGCGCTCTAAACAATAGATCTCTACGATATTGAAGCAGATGAGAGGTGTGTGTGTTCTCTACACAAGCTGATCCGATCGGCATACCTCAGGCAAAGCAACTAATATCTCGGGTGTATAAGGCACCCATATCTTCTTATCGTCATGCTGCTGGTCTCGCTGATCCCGATAATATATAACTGTATGCGGCATAAGACTGCTAGCATTTATCAATCAAGTCCTCTACCTATCAACAACAAATTCAATATTAATTTTAATAAAATATTTAGTCATTTATGAAAGAAAGGTAAGTGCTACTGGTTATATACCTACATCCCAATGGATCAAACTGGTCGTGCTGTATCTTGCCAAATGGATCCTAAATAGCATCATCATGGACATCTAATGGCTCCAGCCTTGCAACAGTATCTCTCGACACCAGCTGGTAAGCTTCTACATCGAAAAGCATCCTATCTAGCCATCCGACGTGCAAATGCTTTCATATCCAAAGCTGTAACAACATCAATAGCCCAACTATCTCATGGGCATCTGCCCTGATGGCCCTACACAGCTCGCGATATAGGAAGGCTAAAATAGTGCTGTCCCAACTCAACTACCTACATGCATGAAGATCACAAAGCAGAGGTAAGTACAACAATTGCATGTGTGATCGGGACTTATCGATGAACAAATAATATCCATCGATAAGATATAAAATAAATGCTCAAGCATGTCACCACATAGTCTCATCATCTGCATCATCGGATAAATGCTGGAACATATGTTGAAGCCACTGAAGCCTCAACAAAGACCCCAACAACATCATCTCTGGCAGTATAATCCCGAACAACTCCTCAGAAAGATCCGACTAGATGATGTGTGTACTAGTGATGGCAAGTATTGGTGCAGAAATCTATGAGGATGTCGGAGGCAGCTAGAGTTGTAAAGATGAGGTCGTTGATTGGACCTACAAAACAAAATCCTAACTGAAGGTGGATGGCTCTAACAGGACCCTCCGACGTTCAAGTCAGTTTTTTAGCTAACTAGAATGGAGTGCTCAGGAAAACAAAGAAGCAAAATAATGGAAAGGGGAGGAGAGCTTAAAAAAAAATATATCTAGAGGGTCCCTTTTATAGACAGTGTGTGTAACAAATTGATGGTGATAGCCATAATTGTTTGGTAGTGGGCCGCTCAAGCCACGTGGAGTTTATTACTAAGGATAAGTTATCATTTGTCATGACTTGTAGATGGTGGAGATCCATTAATTGAAGTTCAGATGTAGGTTGAAGATTTTAGTATATGCAGTAAACTTGTAATCGATCGAGATTTGTTGGGACAATGTCTAATAGCTTTAAGAAGTTCATAAGCCTCCTGGTCATGTACAGGTAGGTGCCTCCTAAATTGAGATCTGAAGTATTATGCTCTATCCTTCACTGAGCAGTTGTCATGAATCAATGATTTGACGAGGTCCTTTTGGATGGCTCCAGCTGATAGGCGCAACATGGACTAAGTAGATCTGTAACTGGCTAGGAGAAGCTCATCCTGAAAGATATTTGAATGAAAGAACCTTGGTTAAAGAAAACATGACTGGAAAGAGCGCGTTCGAAAGGAGTCTGCCTAGTAGGAGCGCCGCTGGGAGGAGTGCGACTGCATGAGTTCATCCAAAAAGAGTTCGACTGGAAGAAGCGCTACCAAGAGGAGCGCGACTGGAGGAGTTCATCCAGAAAGAGTCTGACTGGAAGGATCCATCTAGAAGGAGTGCTACCAGGAGGAGTTTGTTAGGAAGAAACATGATTGAAGGAGTTCGTCTAGGAGGAGTTCGATTTAAGGAGTTTAGGCTACGAGCTCCTCACCTTCATGGATGCCTTCTCTGACTACAACCAAACTCGGATGGCACCGGAGGATTAGAAGAAGATTGCTTTTAATACTAACCATGGTTTTTACTGTTACAGGGTTATGTCCTTCGGGCTTAAAAATACAGGCGCGACTTATCAGCGCTTGATCAATAAAATCTTTAAGAAGCAGATCGGTCATAATATGGAGGTTTACATCGACGACATGCTGGTCAAAAGTTAAAAGACTGTCAATCATGTCACCGACCTTGAAGAGGCTTTCAATGTGCTCAGAAAATATAAGATGAAGCTGAACCCAATCAAGTACACCTTTAGGGTAGCCTCAAGAAAATTTTTGAGATTCATGATCTTGAGACGAGGGATCGAGATCAATAAGGAGAAAATTTGAGCTATCCAGGAGATAACTACTCCGAAGTCCATCAAGAAAGTTCAGCATCTGATCGAAAAGGTGGCATCTTTGAATCATTTTATCTCGAGGTCGGTCAAACGATGCATGCCCTTCTTCTAAATCCTCAGAAAGCCAAAAGATTTTCACTGGACTTAGGAATGCCAAAAGATGTTCGACGAGCTCAAGAACTACCTCGGCTCGCCCCTCCTACTAGCCAAACTCGAATCTGAAGAGGAGCTATTTCTCTACCTCACGGTCTCCCCTGTGGCGCTAGCAGTAGTCCTGGTCAAAGAAGAGATGAAAGTACAGCGATCAGTCTATTACATAAGCCGGATCCTAAGGGATGCCGAGACCAGGTATACAAAGTTGGAAATATTGACTTATGCTCTTCTGATTGCAGCAAGAAGACTTTGATCTTACTTTGAGAGACATGCTATAATGCTCCTCACTGATCAGTCGATCAGAGCAATCCTTCATCAAACGGATGCTTCCAAAAGAATTGCAAAATGGGCCATTAAATTAATAGAGTTCGACATCAACTATCGATCTCAGCCAACAATCAAGGCTCAGGCACTGATCGACTTCATAGTTGAATGTACCATTTCAGATGAAGTCGAGCTTGAACAGAATGAGACCAGCACCCTGTGGTTGCAATCGAGTCTCTCCAAAGAAAATGTCAATTTCGAAGGTTTTTGGGCCCTGTACGTGGATGTTCGTCCAACTCCACTAGAGCAAGTGCAGGATTAGTCTTAGTCAATCCCGAGAGAGTCATCGCCGAGTAAGCACTACGCTTCAAATTCTCTATAACTAATAATGGAGCCAAATATGAAGCACTGATCATCGGATTAAAAATAGCAAGAGAGTTAAAAGTAGATCGACTTTAAGTCTAGAGTGATTTCTAATTAGTGGTCGATCAAGTTAGTGGCAACTATGAAGCACGAAAAGAAAGTATGATGAAATATCTAAAGAAAGTAAATGATTTGACTCTGGCTTTCGATAGTTTTGGCATTCGATTCTGAGAGCAAAAAATACAAGAGCTGACCTCCTCTCTAAATTAACCACTTCAGCTCCAGCCGAACTATTCTTGAAACTCTAAAATGCCCAAGCTCATAGGAATCATAGCTCGTTATGCAGACAGAGCTCGAGTCGAGCTGGAATGATCCATTAGTTGCCTATCTCAAAGAGGAAGTTCTTCCTCGTGATCCAAAAGAAGCTCAAAAACTTAGGAATCAAGCCTTTCGGTATGTTTTGTATGAGGGCAAGTTGTATAAAAAGTCGTATTCGCTATCGCTGTTGAGATGTCTTGGACCTTTAGAGGCCGACTTTGCATTATGGAAAGTGCATAAGAAAATTTATGAAAGTCATGTAGGAGCCAGATCCCTTTCACAAAAACTACTTCGGCAAGGGTACTATTGGCCGATCTTGTACCATGATTCTATAGAGTATGTCAAGAAATGTAACTGCTGTCAAAGAAATACAAACATACAAAGACAGCCGGCCTTTGAGCTTACTCCACTAAACACACCTTGGCCATTTGCATAGTGAGAAATGGATATACTTGGCCCTTTTCCAATGGCATCTGGACAACAGAAGTTTCTCCTGGTTGCGATCGACTACTTCACCAAATGGATCGAAGCCAAACCACTAGCAAAAATTACTAAGATCAAGATACAAGACTTCATCTTGAAGTCAATCATCTGTCGGTTTGGTCTGTCCCGAACTCTCATAATAGATAATGGGCAATAGTTCGTTGGGATGAGGTTCGTTGAGTTCTGCGAAGATCTAAATATCTTCCATCACTTCACATCGGTAGCTCACCCATAGATAAATGGGGAAGCTGAAGTGACCAATTGGATCCTGCTGTAAGGCATCAAGATAAGACTCGATAAAGCGAGGGGGGCCTGGATGGATGAACTCTATCACGTCCTCTAGGCGTACCGATCTACTCAAAGGCTACCGACTGGGAAAACACCATTCACTTTGGCTTTTGGAATGGAGGCAATCATTTCAATTGAGCTTAAGCTCCCATCAGTATGGACCATGGCCTTCAATAAGCAGCATAACTCACAGGATCTCAAAGTCAACCTTGATCTGCTAGAAGAAAAAAGAGAGAAATCCCAGGTTCGGATGGTGGCCTATAGGCGAAGGGTGTCCCGATAATATAACTCTAGAGTTAGAGGTAAAATGTTCAGGATGGGGGACTTAGTGCTTTGACAGGCTACCATCTCTCAGCTTCAGAGCCAGGAAAAGCTTGCTCCAAATTAAGAAGGCCCATATGAAATAGAGGGGATCGTCTGACCCAAAACTTATCACCTGAAGGAGCTCGGAGGAACAACACTCACACGATCTTGGAATTCAAAAAATTTGAGAATGTACTACCAGTAATTTTCCATCAATAAAACTCCTCCATTGCAACATTATTATTTCTTGGTGCAAAAACTATATGATGACAGAAAAAAAGTAATCAAAAATGGCTATGTTAGGAATAGGAGGAGAACCTCGTCCTAACACGAGCAAGTCAAAGACCTTCGATTATTTAAGACAGGAGGAGGAGAGAGGTCCATTAAATGGCCCATTTGTGCCCTTACAGTCTTATTAGGAACAGGAGGAAAACCTCATCCTCAAAGATCTCATTCATTTTAGATGAGATGAAGAGAGAGGCCCTGACAACGATCCTAATGTATCCCTATAGCACATTAAGAATATGAGGAGAACCTCATCCTAATGTGAGCAAAGTCGAAGGCCTCATTTATTTTAGATGAGATGAGGGAAGAGGCCCTGATAATGTCCTAATGTGCCCCTACAGCCCGTTAGGAACAGGAGGAGAAACCTCATCCTAATGCGAGCAAAGTCAAAGGCCTCATTTATTTTAGATGAGATGAGGGGAGAGGCCCTGACAACGGTCCTAATATACCCCTATAGCTAATTAGGAACAGGAAAAGAACCTCATCCTAATGTGAGCAAAGTCGAAGGACTCATTCATTTTAGACGAGATGAGGGGGGAGGCCCGACAATAGCCCAAATATGCCCCTACATCCCATTAGGAACAAGAGAAGAACCTCATCCTAATGTGAGCAAAGTCGAAGGCTCATTCATTTTAGATGAGGTAAGGGAAGAGGCCCTAACAATGGCCCTAATTGCCCCTATAGCCCATTAGGAGCAGAAGAAGAACCTCATCCTAATGTGAGCAAAGTCGAAGGCCTCATTTATTTTAGATGAGGTGAGGAGAGAGGCCCTGACGATGGCCCTAATCTGCCTACAGTCCATTAGAGAAAGAACCTCATCCAAATAGCAAAGTCAAGGCCTCGTTCTTAGACAGATAGGAGACTTGAAACGCCAATGGCTCTATGCTATTAGAATAAAAAAAACCACCAAAGAAGCAATGTCGAGCCGTCATTTTAGATGAATAGGGGAAAGGCCTGACACACCTAATAAGGAAATCCTGATTTTCCGGACCAGGTTCGTTCAGATCTGATCAGGATCAAGAGATATATTTCAAAAATTTTTTTCTTTGATCCAATCAGATCTGAGATATTTTAGATCTGATTCTTATTATTTTAATAATTAAAATAAAATTAGATAAATTAAATCAAATTTAATTTACCTTGATGTGGGTAATCCTATTACCCGTTGATGATCCTGTAAGCAGCGGAAGGTTCTGGATCTAGCCACGCAAGTGCCTGGCCTCTACCGATATCCACTCAGGCTGGATCTGGAGATCCTCTTCTTCTCTATCATGTCTCCAAAAATTAGATCTGGATCTGATCTGGAGGATCTTCAAAACTCCTTTTGAAGATCAGCAGTCGTCCTTTGCAGCAGTGCAGCCTTCTAGCTTTCTGTCGCCTTTCTCTTGATCTGGATTGCACCAACCAAGGTCCAAAACTCCTTTTGGATGTGGAGAGGAGAGGGAGAAGATGGGTTTGGCATGGAGGAAGAGGGGAGAGGCAGCCTTGGGGCATGGGAATTGTGATTCTTTTTTCAATCATCTTTGAGTTGGGCGCAGGGTCTTATTTATAGACTATGCTGTGATCCAACTCCTCTTCTTCCCAACCAATCACAACCCTTTGTGAAATCAGATCTAAATCTGATTGGTGGGAATAGAGTCCCCTGGATTCCTCCTTAGAGGGTGCCTAAGACCAGTCAAAGTTGGTTCTTAGGAGAACTCTAATTGGAATCCAAAAAGGAGATGGAGTCCCTTGTCCAACAGGGACTCCTAGGGCGCCTCCAACTTGGGCACACGCCAAGGGTGGCGTGCGCCCTCCTCCTTGCCAGGTTCTGGCAGGGGGACAGGCCCCCACCAGCTCTCCAATAGGTGCATGACATGTGGACAAAAGTCAAAGTGTCAATGGTCAACATTTGACCAGTCAAAGGTCAGACTTTTGACCAAAGTCAAAGAACGAAGAAATGGCAGGTGACCAAAAATGGCAGGTAATGTCTTACAAAATAAGACAACCTTTTCTGACTTGGACAACCTCCAGTCAGACCATATGAAGGCCTCTGATTGAGCACAAACTCCTTTGGCTCAGTCAGGACAACTTATTTATGATAGTAAAAGAAGAACGTTAGGTTCAATCGAGTGCTAGCACGATTTTCTTGAACCTAATTGAATCTCATTCAGATCAATTGAACTAGATCAGTTCAATTGATGATCACCAGATTCAAACCCTTGTTTGTGTGACCCAGTTAGGTTCAGTTCTGTATGGTAATGGGATATGTCATGATCTCTATCATCGACATCATCGAAACTCCTTTCGATGGATCAGAACTCTTCTGATTCGAACAGCTAGAATGATCGATCATCTAAATCATTCTAATTGCTCCCAAAATCCACCAGTGACACCTAGCAGTATATGGTGGCAACCCATCAGAGCTGAATGCGAACCTCTTGGTGCAGCTACCTGTGTGATTAAGTTCTTCTATCTTGAGCCCCGATCAGATTAGGGTTAAGGTGAACTCGTCAAACCCTAGTTTCTGTCATATGATGTAATCATTCGATTCGAAGTCCGATGTGAAAATCTAAATAGAAACTCTTTCTATTATTTCACTCTGCCATGGCCATGGCTTTTGGACTTGATTCTCATGATCATCATAGGGCTGCTCCTCTACCACCGAGGTAGATAGATTCCATCTTGATGCAATCCAGTTCCTACAATGAACATGCTATAGCCAACATACACCTCAGGGTTCCATATGGCTAGGAGACCGAGTAATGGTGTAGTCAAACTATAACACCCTCAAGGTGAACTGCCGATGCACCTCAGGTCAAAGAACCAGACACACTACTGCAGCATCGAGTCAGTCATTGACGAGAAGGTAGACTTCCTAATGACTACTCGAGGTGGTCACGCTCAGTGCCCTCGTTCTCTAACGAGTACCTGTACTCTCGCTCCGGTGTCTCCACACCGTAGACTCAAGACTCATCTACTAAAGAGAAGCGATTGTACACCAACCTTCCGGATCAATCACCATCCTCGTGATGATCCTATGGTCGGGAGCATTTTATGAGTTAATAATGATTATTCATGTCTTAAATTTTCAACTCTTGAAAATATGAATTATCATTACCATTAACTCAAAGGATGTATCACAGACACTAAATACACATATGTGATAGAAAATAATCCCATTTTATTGATTATAGTCAAAATTATAATTTTGCCCCTAGAAGTGTATTACAAGTGTCAGCCAATTCTGGCTTCTAGGGCACATATATCTAACAATCTCCCACTTGTCCTAAAGCCAATTGGCTACAAGTCTAAGTCCCATCTTCTCAAGGTGGGCTTCGATCTTCTGCTGGCCCAACGGCTTTGTAAGTGGGTCTGCCACATTATCTGTGGAGTTGACTCTCTTGACCTCGACGTAACCCTTCTCGAGGTAATCGCGGATGAGGTGGTATCGCCGCTCAATGTGCTTGGATTTCTGGTGAGACCTCGGCTCCTTAGCAAGGGCTATGGCGCCATTGTTGTCGCAGTATAGAGGAATGGCATCTGATGGCATTACTCCAATTTCTGCAGCAAACTTCTTGTACCAGAATGCTTCCTTCGCAGCCTCTGATGCAGCGATATATTCTGCTTCCATGGTGGAATCTGCTATCACCATTTGCTTGGAACTCTTCCAGCTGACAGCACCACCATTGCACACAAACAGACTCCCAGATGTCGACTTTCGATCATCTATATCGGACATGAAATCCGAGTCTGTGTATCCCTGGACTTGGAGTTCTCCATTACCAAAGACCAACATCATATCCTTAGTTCTTCTCAAGTACTTAAGGATACATTTCACAGAAGTCCAGTGTTCTTCACCTGGATTTGACTGATATCTGCTTGTGACACTCACAGCATGGGCTATATCAGGTCGTGTACATAGCATGGCATACATGAGGCTCCCTATTGCAGAAGCATAAGGGATCTTGCTCATGCATTCTATTTCCTCAGGTGTGCTAGGGCACATCTTCTTGGAAAGATGAATACCATGTCTGAAGGGTATTAATCCCCTCTTAGAGTTTTCCATACTAAACCTCTTTAGTACTTTCTCTATGTACATCTTCTGTGAAAGTCCTAGCATCCTATTCGGTCTATCCCTATAGACCTTAATTCCTAGAATAAAGGATGCTTCACCTAGGTCTTTCATGGAGAATTCCTTGGACAACCATATTTTGACTGTCGTCAACATGGGAATATCATTCCCAATAAGGAGGATGTCATCCACGTACAATACGAGGAAGACAACAGCGCTCCCACTGACCTTTTTGAAGACACATGGTTCCTCTTCATTTTTGATGAAACCAAATATTTTGATCACATCATTGAAACGAGTGTTCCAGCTCCGAGATGCTTGCTTAAGTCCATATATGGACCTTTGCAGCTTGCAAACCTTGTGATCAGTATCACTGGATGTGAAACCTAGCGGCTGTTCCATATAGATATCTTCCTCAAGATATCCATTTAAGAACGCCATTTTCACGTCCATTTGCCATATTTCATAATCGAAATAGGCTGCAACGGCAAGCAATGTGCGGATGGATTTTAGCATAGCCACTGGGGAAAAGGTATCCTGATAGTCAATGCCTTCGCATTGACTATAACCTTTTGCCACTAGTCTAGCCTTGATAAACAAAGACGTGGGAAGGAAGAAGCTCAGTGGAGAATCCTTACACGTATTTTCTCACGACAACCTATCTACGTCAAATACGAAAGACAGAATCTTATCCTGATTTACAAGAGAGGTCCTAGTTTGACGTCCACAACAAGTCCAATATCCACAATGAGCTCAGCATCCGCAACAAGCAACAAGTACAGAAACCCAAGATCGGACTTCGGCCATCACCTTTTTTCCTTCCTTACTTCGAATTTCGAACTCAGGAGTAGGGAGACTATTGTTTGGGATAAATCTCGTTCTTGTCGAAGTTCAGTTTGATGCTTAGCCTAATGTAACCGATAATCATAAAAGAGCTTCGATCGAAAATTCTTTCTCCAGCGGTCGAACTCCTTCCAAACTCCTCCAGCGGTCGAATCCCTTTCGAACTCCTCCAGCAGCCAAACTTCTTTCAGACTTCTTCTTTGGTCGAACTTCTCCATCAGTCGAACTCCTTTTGAACTTCTCCTTCGATCGAACTTCTCCATCAATCGAACTCCATCCAGACTTCTCCATCAGTCGGAGCCCTCAAGTAGCCAAACTCCTTCCAGACTCCTCCAATAGTCGAACTCCTTCCGGACTCCTCTAGCAGTCAAATTTCGTCCGAACTTCTCCATCAACCAAACTTCTTCTAAACTTCTTCTTCGATCGAACTTCTCCATCAGGTCGAACTACATCCGAACTTCTCCATCCATCAATCCCTCAAGCAACCGAACTCCTTTTAGACTCCTCCTACAATCGAACTCCTTTCGGACTCCTCCAGCAGCCAAATTCCATCCGAACTTCTTCATCAGTTGAACTTCTTCGAGACTTCTCCTTCAGCTAGAATTCTCCATCAATTGGACTCCTTTCGGACTTCTTCATTAGTCGAACTTCTTCTAGACTTCTCCATCAGTCGAACTCCATCCGAATTCTTCCAATGAATTTCTTCTAGATTTCAACTAGTATTCCTCTTGGATGATCCTCTCTAATCGTATTTCCTTTAGAAGTCTGAACTCCTCTAGAATTGATATATGTCAAAGCTCTACACTAACCAATGTCTGCTTTCTCTGATCTTCGACTATTAAATCTCAACAAACGAGCACATCATGATAATGGACACCTCTCTCCATAACAAACTCCATATGGCTCCAAGCGACCTACTATCGGATGGTGATGGCTGTCACTATCAGTCTGCTACAGGCAACAGTAACCCCAAGCAATCCGCTATCGGATGGTGATGGCTGTCACTATCAGTTTGCTACAGACGATACCTCTCTTTATAACAAACTCCACGTAGCTCTGAGCGGCCCACTACCAAATGGTTATGGCTATACTATCAGTTTGTTACAGGCTCCGTTTATAAAAAAAATCCTCCAAATATATTTTTCAAGCTCTCCTTTCCTTCCCAAAGCTTTGCTGAGTTCTTTCCTGAGCACTCCATTTTTGTTGGTTAGAAGAGCTGACTTGAGCATCGGAAGATCTTGTCGAAGCCACCACCATCAACTTCGGATGGAATTTTATTTTGTAGGTCACCGACGGTGACCTCTTCTTCCTCAACTCCAACTCAATCCAGCGTCAACCAGATTCTACACCAATAAGAAGTAAAATCAATTAAATAATAGTTCTTCTTTACTATTCAAGATCGTCTGGTCGGATTTTATTATGCCTTTGACAAGTTCTACGGTATGGACTTGTTGTTGGGAGGATCGACGAATTTCTTTAGAATGGGGGTCGATGGCTAAGAACTTCAATGGAGGTTATTTTACCCCCAACACTTATCTCCTAACTTCCGAGTTCAAATTTTGAATGAAGTATAAAAAAATCACTGCAACCGAAGTCCTTTAACAGCTTTCCGCTTTCGGAGAACAAAATCTTTTGGCTTTTCTGAATTGGCGCTAAGGTTTAACGTCGAATGACCTGAAAGAACAAATCTCCTCGAAGACTCATCTAGAGTAGAGCTCCATGTACGGTGCAATTATTATTTTGTCAAACACCAAGAATGAGTGGGACACGTGGCGGGTTGGGGTCAGTTGAGGAGGTCCTGTAATCATAACTTCAACTATTCTCGTATGCCTATTTAAGTCCTTTTTCTTCTCTTTTCCAGCTCTTCATCTCTGTCTGAGTTTTCCTTCTTCCTTTATCCATTCTTCTCCATCTTCAGATGCTCTAGTCTTTTTGTCGATTTTTCAACCATCAATAATTGGTTCCAGCCCCCTCAATCGCCTCACCTTATTTCTTCTCGTTCATAATCCTTCCGACCATCGGAGTCCCTCTCGACCGCATCTCAACTTTCGTCATCTCCTTACCGACCTAGGTTAGTTCTCCATCACCCTTTCTTCTTCTCTTTTATTTTTTGGCCTTTTAGTCTTCTATATGAGTTTCATTATTCTTCTCCTAAGATTTTATAACCTTTTTTTCACTGCTTTCTCGGAGGTTTTTAAGTTTCTTTTGATTCGAATGTCTTTCGAAACTTCATGGTTGTCCGATTCTAGGAGCCCATCTGGTCCATCTTTCCAAAATCCCAATTCCAAAGAAAGGATCGAACTTAGGGATATACCCCAGCCAAACTTCGTACCTAGAATCATTCCACGTTCCTTATCCTCGGATGATCTTTTCTTGATCAGGATCCAATATGAAATCTCTCCTAAGTACGGACTGAAACTCTCCGGTCCAAGTGATCGGGCTTGTTCCCCTCCTCCGAGATGTTTTTGTTTGTACTTAAAACCTTTTCGTGCTGGATTGAGACTTCCTCTCCTCCTTTTGTAGTTGTCCTTTTCTATTTTTTGAACATCTTCTTTGCTTCTATAGTGCCAAACTCTTTTAGATTTATTATCTAATTCATCTCCTTTGTCTCTCCGTTGAAATTCATCCAACCAGTTTCCTACTCCAGAACTACTATACTTTTAAGCGCCACCATTCTGCGAAGGACTGATGGGTACTTCTTGCCCCAGTTCGACAAAAAAGGGCTATTGAAAGGTGCTCCTTTTTCTATCTATAATTGAAAGGAGAGGTTCTTCTTTGTGTCCTACCCAACTTTAGAGTTAGGGCTTCCTTCCTAGGGTTTTCTTAAAGAATCAGTTTGATGGGCTCTTAGTCTAGAGGGGAACGACCTTGATTTTGCCAATAAACTGAGGAACTACCAGGCCCCTCTCCTATCTAAACTTCTGAAGGATCAGACTTTGTTCAATATGGGCTTGAGTCCTCTTAATCCCACTACTATATCTCCGCACTTCATAAAATTTCTTCTTCTTCTTTTTTATTTTTTTTTTTGATCGTTTCTCCTTCTTTATTGCAGAGATGGATGCTCAAGCAACTGAAATGCTCGCTAAGGGGCTCCAAGCACATAAGAGAAAAGGAAAGGCTCCTAGCGAGGTTTCAAAAAAGGCAAGGATTGACACCTCGAGCTCTGCAGCTCCTACTAATGCCACTACCGCTCCCAAAGTTCCTGATGGCACCAAGGTTGTTCTAGCGCTAAGGTGGCTGCTACTGATGGGGCCTTAGTGCCTCCTACATCCTCGGGCCTCCCATCGATGTTGAAGTTTTGGAGCTTCATGCGGGAGGAGAAAAGAAAGAAAAAAGGAAGGAGAAATAGAAGTCGATTACCGTAAAAGTTTGGCATAAAGCTCATCCAATAAGTTCGATAACGATGATGAAGACTTGGAAGAAAATTCCTTCTGCAATCGGAACATCATTAGGGATTTGGTCGATAAATTTGCCCTACCCGAGATGGTAGACAAGATCGCTGATTTCAATTATGAGCAGTGCACTTAGAATTCCCTCAAGATCTTCCTCGAGGTAATTACCTTGTCCTTTCTTTCTCCCCCTTTTTTTTAATGCATATATATGCCTAACTTAATTTACTTCTTGCGGTTACCAATTGCTCGCTCACATTAAAATAGTGAACCGCTTGAGGTCGGAAGCATTGAAGGCTTAGGAGGACCATCAAGCCAAAGTCAGCCATCTTTAAGAAGAAAAAGCCATCAAGATTGATCACCTCACAAAGGAGAAGGCTGCCGAGATTGAAGCTCTTCAAGAGGTGCTAAAAAAGGAAGAACAAACATTAGCAGAATTGAAGGTTATCTTGGCTTTGGAAGAAGAGAGGAAGAAGAAGGTTGAAGCCGAGATTGCCGAATTGAAGGAGCAAGTTTTGAGATAGATCTTAGAGATGAAGGCCCAGGTAGTAGAGGAGTTTAAGGTCTCCTCTGAGATGAGAGACCTGAATGTCAAGTTCGGCTAGGAGGCCTTCATCATGGGGTTCGAGCTTTGTAAGGATAGGATAGCTAGCAAGTTCCCCAAGCTTGACCTTGGCTTCCTTGTTGAAGGGGCTCCTGATGAAGAAGCGGGACTATCTGCTGCTGCAACTGACCTTCCCCTTGCCAAGCTTGCCACTAAAGAGCCAGGACCAACCGACGCTGCATCTAACTCCTCGACTGCTCTCCTAGAGGTCTGAGACCTCCTAATTTGTATTTTCTCTTTTCATTTATCTTTTCTCCTGTATTCAAGAAATATTTTAATTAATGAAAATAAATTTACTTTAAGTTTGTATCATGGTATGCATGTTTTTTAGAATCCTTTTAGTAAAGATAATCATGCTTCGACTCCTCCTACCGACACTACCCCGCTGTCCCAGGGCCTTTCTTTGTGATCTATCGTTAAGAATCTAAAGAAGGAGGTTCACCAAACTAAGAGAAAACTGAAGAAAGCAGAGGACGAGCTTCAAAAGTTGAAGAAGCATTATTTGGATGCTATAATTGAAGTCACTCATCTTCAACAAGTCCATAAAAAGGATGCTATGGACTATATCAATAACAAGCGCCACTTAACTGAATAACTGGAATGGACGAAGAAGCTTGGTAGTGAGAAGGCTTGGACTTTGACTGCCAAGGCAAGATCTTTGAAAGTCGAATTAAGGGCCGCACAAGAGAGGATTCAAATACTTAAAGAAAATTCAGCATGGTCCACCAATCGGACTAAGTACGGCTGGGATTGGTCGAAAGGGTTCTTCAAATTATAGGGCTAGTTACAAGCAGCTGAAGACTCATATAATGATTATAGGCAAGGTTGGTGTGGTCAAGTTGTCGATCTTCAATATAAACTCCAAAAGACTAATGGTGAGATCGTCTGACTTCGATAGCAACTGTCAGATAAAGTTCAAGCTGGCTCGAGCAGAGACTCACAGAAGATTCTTTCTTTGAGAGGCACTCTAGAGAGTTTGTTCGTAATGCATGAAAAAGACAAAGTCAAGCTATGTCAATTGAAGATTCAAATGGTATACCAAAAGAACATCATGAAAGATGCTAAAGCTGAATATGCAATTCCAAGGAAAGGGCTGAGGGAGATGGAGGAGGAGTCACACATATAGGAGAGGATGCTGAGGGAGAGTTTGGTGGCTCGACAGAGACTCGAGAAGAAGGTTGAAGGTCTGAAACTCTCTTCTATGATGGTTGGAGCTGGTAGTCTGAAGTCCGACCCTGAATAGAACTTCGTCTCTCTTTTTTTTTTTGTAACTGGTCTTGCGGACCTCCCTATATATTGAACTTTTTTTCAATGAAAACACAATTTTGATTACTTCATCTCAGTCGTATGCTCGCATAGTTTTTCACTCTCCCTCTTCCTCTTTTTTTTGTGTTCACAATCATAGAGCTGCCCTTCAAGAATGGTGGTAGTTCATCGTAACATATGTACTCTCTGATGATGATGGCCCTTGGGTACCCCAGTTTGTGCAATTGGATCTCCGCATCTTTCGTGTCTGGACGAGATCTCCTAATCCTGTTTGTGGTTGATCACGACTTTTGCTTGGATGAAATCATCCTCTATTCTTGAATATTAAAGATTTTTTCTTATGTCAGGACGAGATTCTCCTCCTGACCCTGACATATTTGATCTTTTCTCCTGTTCAGATGAGATTCTCCTCCTATTTCTAACATGGTTGGATTTTATCTTTGTTAGGATGAAGTTCTCTTTCAGTTCCTAACAAAGTTATTGGGGCATAAAAGGGCCATTGAAAGGGCCTCTTTCTTCCTCCTGTCTTAAACAATTGAAGGTCTTCATCCGTGTCAAGACGAGACTCTCCTCCTATTCCCGACACGATTGGCTTTTATCTTTGATATGATGAAATCCTCCTCCTATCCTTAATAAAGTCATTGAGGCACAAAAGGACCGTTGAAAGAATCTCTCTCCTCCTCCTGGCTTAAACAACTAGAGGTTTTCATCCATGTCAGGACAAGATTCTTCTCCTCTTTCTGACACGGTTAGCCTTTATCCCTATTAGGATGAGATTCTCCTCCTATCCCTAACAAGATCATCGGGATACGAAAGGATCGTTGAGAGGGCCTCTCTTCTTTGATCCTGTCAGGATGAGGTTCTCCTCCTATTTCTGATATGGTTGGCTTTTATCTTTGTTAGGATGAGATCCTCCTTCTGTCCCTAACAAAGTCATTAGGGTACAAAAGGACCATTAAAAGGACCTCTTTTCTCCTCCTATCTTAAATAATCTGAGGTTTTCATCCATGTCAGGATGAGGTTCTTCTTCTATTCCTAACATGGTTTGCTTTTATCCTTATTAGGATGAAGTTCTCCTCCTATTCCTGACATGATGGATTTTTACCTTTATTAAGGTAAGGTCCTCCTCTTATCCTTAACAAAATCATTGGAGCATAAAAGGGCCACTCCTCTCCTCCTCTCTTAAACAACTGGAGGTCTTCATCCATGTCAGGATGAAATTCTCCTCCTGTTCCTGACATGGTTAGCCTTTATCCTTATTAAGATCAGGTTCTCCTTCTATTCCTAACAAGATCATCAGAGCACGAAAGAGCCATCGAGAGGGCCTCTCTCCTTTGACCTATGTCAGGATGAGATTCTCTTTCTATTCCTGACATAATTGGCTTTTACCTTTGTTAGGACAAGGTCCTTCTCCTATCCCTAACAAAATCATTGGGGCACAAAAGGATCATTGAAAAGGCCTCTCCCCTCTTCCTGTCTTAAACAACCGGAGGCCTTCTACTTTGTTTAAGGATGAAGCTCGGTTAAGCTGTTTCCTGCCATCATATAGTTTTGCGCTAAGGAACAACAATATTGAAATAAGAAAATTTATTAAAGCAAGATTATTGATAATACATTCGCAAGTTCTTCAAGTTACAGGATCGCGGGAGTGCTGATCCTCTAAGCTTCTTTAGGTAATATGTTCCTAATCTGACGACTTCCACGACCTCATAAGGGCCTTCCCAGTTCGGAGCAAGCTTTTCTTGATTTTGAGGTTGCAAAATATCTGCTTGCCAAAGCATCAGATCTCCTACTCTAAATGTCTTGCTTATGATCCTGGAGTTGTAGTAGCGGATTACTTTCTGCTTGTAGGTTGTCATTTGGATTTAAGCCTTCTCTCATTTTTTCTCTAATAGATCAAGATTTGCTCTGAGATCTTGTGAATTATTCTACTCACTAAAAGCTTCAACTCACGCTAAAGGAAGTTCAAGCTTGACTGAGATGACCACCTTTGTCCCAAAAGTCAATGTAAAAGGGGTTTCTCCAATTGGCAACCTTTGAGTGGTTCGGTAAGCCTAGAGCATGTGATAAAGTTCATCCACCCAAGTTCTTTTCGTTCTTTCATGCCTGGCCTTTATTTCTTAAAGCAAAGTTCTGTTAGTTACTTCAGCCTTATCATTCATCTGTGGATGAGCTACTGATGTGAAGTGATGAGAAATATTCAAGTTTTCATAAAATTCAGCGAACTTCGCTCCTACAAATTGGCATCCATTATCAGTGATTATATTTGTGGTAGACCAAATCTATAAACTATCAACTTCTAGATGAAGTCCTTCACTTTGGCTTTAGTAATTTTCGCCAGAGGTTCGGCCTCAATCCACTTAGTGAAATAATCTACGGCCATCAACAAGAACTTTTGTTATTCAGATGCAATGGAAAAAGGCCCAATTATGTCCATCCCCTATTACGCAAACGGCCAAGGAGCACTTAATGGTGTGAGCTATGAAGTCGGCTATCTTTTAATGTTTGTATTTCTCTGACACCTATCGCACTTTCTTACATAATCTATTGCATCTTGGTGCATTATTGGCCAGTAGGATCCCTGTCGAAATAATTTATATGATAAGGATCTCACCTCCAGATGAATTCCGCATATTTCTTCACGAACTTCTCTCAAGACATAATCAGCTTCAGAAGATCGAAGACATTTGAGGAGTGGCAGGAAGTACGATCCCTTGTAAATCTTATTTTCCTATAAAATGTAGCAAGAAGCCTAATTTCTTAACTTCCAAGCCTCTTTGTGGTCTCTGGGAAGAACTCCATCTTTGAGATAAGAGATCAACAGATCGATCTAGCTGGGCTCATGACCAACTTGCATTACTGCCTGAGGTTCTTCAAAACTTGGTTGCTGCAGAACTTCATAGAGGACTTTTTTCGGCAATTCATTTAGGGCTGAGATAGCCAACTTAGAGAAAAGATTGACTCTGATATTTTCTATCCTGGGGACCTGCTAGATATCAAAATTGATGAAGGTCAAACTTAAACTCTTCACTCTTTCCAAGTACTTCTTCATACTTTCTTTCCGAGCTTCAAAGGTATTACTAACTTATCCCACCACTAGTTGAGAATCACATAAACCTTCAAATGTTTTGCTCCCAATTCTTTGGCTATCTTTAGCCCTAAGATCAGAGCTTCGTATTCTGCTCTATTATTGATAGCGGGGAACTCAAAGCATAAAGTATATTCGGCTATAACTCCTTTCGGATTAATGAGAATCAAGCTTGCTCCTGTTCTAGAAGCATTAGATGAATCGTCCACATATAATGCCCAAAAGTTCTCAGGAAGGTTAGCCTTTTCTGTAGGGGAGCCAGGGATATGAATTTCTTGGTGCTTTGATTCGATCTCATCTAGAATAATGCACTTCACTATAAAATCGGCCAATATTTGAGCTTTAATGAATGGTCGAGGTTGAAATGAATGTCAAATTCAATTAACTCGATCATCCACTTTGCTATTCTTTCGAACGTATTAGGCCGGTGAAGAACTGCCTTGATGGATTGATCAGTAGGAAAAGTAATTGGATGCCCCTAGAAATAAAGTTGGAGCTTCCTGACTATAATCAACAAGGCATAAGTTAGTTTTTCTAATTTGGTGCATCTTATTTCTGCATCCGTAAAGACTCTACTTATATAGTATATTGGCTTCTGAACTTTGCTTCTTCTCTGACTAGGATGGCTCCAATTGCTATCGGAGACATGGCAAGGTACATGAGCAACTCTTCTCCGGGTTCAGGCTTGGCTAGGAGCAGAGATGAACTAAGATAGTTCTTTAATTCTTCAAAGGCTCGTTGGCACTCAAGAGTCCAGTTGAAGTTATTGGGTTGTTTGAGCACTTGAAAGAAGGGCATGCAATGCTCCGCTGACCTTGAAACGAAGCGATTCAGGGCTGCTACCTTGCTTGTGAGGCACTGAACTTCTTTTATTATTTTTGGGGTGGTTATCTCTTTGATGGCTTTGATGTTTTCTGAGTTGGCTTCAATGCTGCGCCTCGACACCATGAATCCAAGAACGTTTTCGAGGTTACTCCGAAAGCACTTTTTGCAGGGTTCAACTTCATCTTGTACTTTTGAAGGGTGTTGAAGGTCTCTTCAAGATCGACAATATGATTTGGTGAGGATCGGCTCTTAATCAGCATATCATCTACATAAACGTCCATATTCTGGCCAATCTACTCCTTGAAGATCTTATTCACCAGGCACTAATAGGTTGCACCTATATTCTTAAGCCCAAAGGGCATAATCCTGTAACAATAAAGACTATGATCAATAATAAAAGCAGTCTTCTCATCCTCTGATGCCATCCAGATTTGATTATAGCCGAAGAAGGCATCCATGAAGGTGAAGAGTTCATGGCCTAAAGTTGCATCCATCAGTTGATCAATCCTGAGAAGAGGGTAGCTGTCTTTTGGATAAGCTGTATTTAAGTCTATGAAGTCTATGCACATCCTCCACTTGCCATTTTCCTTTTTAACAAAAATGATATTTGTGATCCAGTTCAGATAGAGCACTTTTCGAATGAATCCTGCCTTGAGGAGCTTATCGATCTCGTCCATAATAGCTTTCTACCTTTCTGATTCAAAACTGTGCTTCTTCTGCTTCACTGGCCGATGCTTAAGGTCCACACCTAGATGATGCTCCATTATTTCTGCATCAATCCTAGGCATATCTGCAGGTACCCAGGTGAAAACATTCACATTCCTTTGCAAAAAGATGACGAGTTGCTTTCTGACTTCTTCTTTCAGATTCGAGCTGATCTTTACAATGTGTTCCTTATTCCCATCATTCAAAGAGATTTTCACAAGTTCGTTGATGGGTTCCCCCCTTTCTTCAGACAAATCATCACGGGCATCGAGCCTATCTATGGGGCAAGGATATGCTTATCTTCCTTCTTATAGGGCAATATTGTAGCAGTACCATGCCAGTGCATGATCTCCTCTAACCTTCCTGACTCCATGCCTTGTCGGAAACTTCATTTTTAGATAGTAAGTTGAAACCATAACCCAAACTACATTCAGACTAGATCGGCCAAGGATCGCATTATAGACAGAAGGAGCTTTGACTGTTAAAAAAATGACTTGAGCTCTGGATTGCTTTGACTACCGCACTACTACCACTAGTAATATTATTATTCCTTCCACTGGCATTGCATCTCCTATGAATCCTATCAATGAAAAATTCATCGGACCAATCCTACTATCAGATATGAATATTTTAGAAAAAGCATCATAAAACAAGACATCAGCAGAGCTTCCAATATCAATTAAAACATGGCATACATCATAATCAATAAGATTTAAAGTAATTACGACCATGTCATTATGCAGAAGCTGAACTTTCTGAGCATCTTCTATAGTGAAGGTGATGGGTTCTTTAGTCTGTTATTTTTTTGTTGGCTCTGCCAACTTACTGGCTTTCCCCCACCGATGTTCCCCAGTAATAGTATTGATGATTCCAAGAGGAGGCCGATCTCCTTGCAATTCATCCCTCTGAGATGGTTCGGGCTATGGTGGGGCTTTTAGACGATCTACTTTTCTCTCTAGCCGGTGCCTGATAAATCGATCCAACCAACCTCTTTTGATCAGTGCCTCGATCTTGTCCTAGAGATGGATATATTCTTCAGTATCATGACCATGGTCACGATGGTAGAGGCAATACTTGTTAGGGTTGTATTTGGTCGGATGAGTTTGCATCCACTCCTGTTCTACAGCTGCTCTCTCATCTCCATCAACACCTGAGTCTTTGAAGTGTTCAAGGGAGCATAGTTATTGAATCTTCTAGGAGGAGAGTTTCGTCGGATCCTTCGATCTGGACTTCTTTGTCGATGAGTTCGAGGAGGAGTTCGGACTTATCTGTGCTCAGAAGGAGTTTGGGAGCATGGTCGAGCTTCACTCAATTTTTCTTCAGATGTGGACTTGCTGGGTTCACCTGCCCACTGCTCTCTTGCGATTTCATCATCCTTCAATTTGAAGGCCTCCTCAACTCGAGCATAACCTTCAGTCCGAGCCAACATATCAGCAAAATTCTTAGGATACTTCTTTTTCAAGGAGGATAGAAGATCATTCTTCTGAAGATCATCTTTCAGCATGGCCATGATGATAGATTGGTCTAAGTTTCAAACCTCCAATGCAGCAGTATTGAAGCGGCTAACATAAGCTCGGATGGACCCCCTTTTTTTGCTTTATATTGATGAGGAAGTCCAAACCTCATTTTGGATGTTGGCTACCTATGAAATGAGCCACAAACTGATAGCTCACTTGGTCGAAAGAGAAAATCATATCCAACTTAAGACTCGAGTACCAGTTTCTTGCTGCTTTCTTCAGGATAGATAGGAAAGCTCGACATAGAATGATATCCGATGCACCATGGAGCAGCATCATGGTCTGAAAGATCTCAAGGTGGTCGATTAGATCAAAAGTTCCATCATAACTCTCAAGTTGGGGGAGCTTGAAGTTCGGCGAGATGGGCTCCTGAATGATTTTGACGGAAAAGAAAGGATCGGTGTAGATATCATCATGGTGGACCAGGGTGACATGGTGGAGCTCCTCAATCCACTAGTTCATATCCTAAAGCTTTTGATCAAGAGTGTCATCTCGACCATGGATCTTAGAGGGCTGTTGGCTATAGATAGAAAAATTTTCCTCTGGAGAAGAATCATGAAAGGAGCAGGGGCTTCTTGCTCTCTACTTCTCCTTCCCAGGGGTAATAGGCCTACTGACCCAGTTGCTCTTCTCTGGGCTGGTTCTTGAAATTCTGACGAGCGTCTCTCTAGCTGAGCTGCTGCTATGGGCTATTACATGGCCTATACCATTTCGGTGAGGCTCCGAACCTATTGCATCAATAGGTTGAATTGCTCTGGATTTACCATGGTCGCTGGTAGGGGAGGTTAAGGTGCCAACGATGGGGCTAGAACGGACGGATTTGGCTTTGATCTGATGGCAGAAGCAGTAGACCACCAGGTGTTTGTCTTTTTTGGGGGTATTTCTAGAGCAAAAGGAGATTAAACAAAAGTGGATTTAATAGATTAGGAGAAGAAGGCAGATAAGATCGATTGGGCACTCCTTTTAAAATAAGGGCTCAGAGATCCTTTCTCTAGTGCCAATCTTGTTGGTGCAGAAATCTATGAGAATGCCGAAGGCAGCTGGAGTTGGAAAGATAAGACCATCGACTGGACCTGCAAAACAAAATTCTAATCGAAGGTAGATGGCTCCGGTAGGACCCTCCGACACTCAAGTTAGTTTTCTGACCAACTAGAATGGAGTGCTCAGAAAAATAGAGAAGTAGAATAATGGAGAGAGGAGGAGAGCTTAGAGAAAAATATATCTAGAGGATTCCTTTTATAGATGGAGCATGTAACAAACTGATGGTGACAGCTGTAACTGTCTAGTAGTGGGCTGCTCAAGCCACGTGGAGTTTGTTATGAAGGATGAATTATCGTTTGTCGTGACTTGTAGGTGGTGGAGATCTATTTGTTGAAGTTCGAACGTAGGTTGGAGATTTTAGTATATACAGTGAATTTGTAATCGATCGAGGTCTGTTGGGGCAATGTCTAGTGGCTTTAAGAAGTTCAAAAATCTTCTGGGTTGTGTGTAGGCAGGTGCCTCCTAAATTGGGATCTAAAGTATCGTGCTCCATCCTTCGTGGAGTAGTTATCATGAATCAGTGATTTAATGAGGTCTTTTTGGATGGCTCCAGCTGATAGGCGTAACATGGACTAACTAGGTCCACAACTAGCTAGGATAAGCTCATCCTGAAAGGTATTCGAATGGAAGGACCTCGGCTAAAGAAAACATGACAAGAAGAAGTGTGTCTGAAAGAAGTCTGCCTGGAAGGAGCACCGCTGGGAGGAGCACAACTAGATGAGTTCATCCGGAAGAAGTTTGACTGGAAGGAGCACAATCGAGAGGAGCGTGACTGGAGGAGTTCATCTAGAAGGAGTCTGATTAGAAGGATCTATCTAGAAGAAGCATTGCTGGGAGGAGTTTGTCCGGAAGGAATGCGGTTGAAGGAGTTCATCCAGGAGGAGTTTGACTGGAAGAAGCACGTTATCCACGACATAAAACTTCAACTATCTTTAAAACTCATCACCAATCAAGATCAAGAGGATGGAACTTTGGTCCTATCATTTATTCTAAGTTAAGAAGCAAGATTAATTAAATAATAGTTTTTCTTTACTATTTAAGATCATTTGTCAGATTTCATTATGCCTTTGATAAGTTCTGCAGTATGGACTTGTTGTTGGGAGGATTGGTGAATTCCTTTAGAATGGGGGTCGGTGGCTAAGGACTTCGATGGGGGTTATTTTACCCCCAACAGCAGGCCCATGCACTCATAATCCAAGAAGAATGGCAACATCCTGCAAGATGATTATCACCTCCCTGATGCATAGATGAAAAGTGTGAGTCTCCTAATGCCATCGCTCTACCATGGCTGTGATGAGGGCTCAGTCAAGTTGTACGTCGCAGACTCTATATACTCCATAAAAACCTAACATACAAAGATACTGCACAATCCTGTTATGTGGCCGCCAGACATGCATCACTATATATCTTCTGTGCCTACAATGTAGGGGCCCCGAGTCCTCTTTAGAATATATACGATCACTCTTATGTCGAGTCTGGAGATATAGCATCGTAGGATCCATCAGTCCCGAATGCACATCAGAATTACAACCAGCCATATCATATCTACCGATCCCATAAATTTAATAGATTTATTAATCATCAAAAAATTTGAGGGGCATGAAAAAAAACACAACAGATTTATTTCATTAATATCTTCGAATGTTTACATGATATGATTATATAACCAAAATAGTTTAAAAAAATATATAATCTTTACATAAAGAAAGTCTACAAGTCACATGAAAAAAAAGATAAATCAATGCCATTGAGGGCATTTACGTCGGTTATGTCCTGGTTCGACAGTATGCCCGAAGATGTCATATATAACTCTCTGACTGTTTGCAAACGATGCTCCATTTAATTTTATCTGACTCGATGACTTTAAATGGATGGTGGGTGTGAATGGTATATTATTTGACAGCATATTAGACTTCCTCTTTTGACCTGAATACCATTCTCTTTCTCAACTCATTCCTATCAAAGAATGGATGTTCTAGTAATGCTCCATGGGATGCAGCCTCATCATCATCAGATGCATCAACTAGTCTGAATTCAAGAATAAGGGATGCCTCATGTGGTGGGATATTCTCTTTCGCACTAGACTCCCCACTATCACTACCATTAGACTGCATCATCATCCCCAACTTCATCATCCGTAGAATTAGGATAATAACTAACAGTGGCTTCATTTTCAAATAAAATAGCAAAATCGTTGATTGTGGTTCTCAATCCTCGAAGACCGATATGTGTTGTATATAGCTGCTTAACTGGTGAAACATTATAAGATTCACACTCCATATGCTCTACAGTAGCTGACACATGATTAGGACTAGCCTCCATATCATCAAATGCACGTGACTGATTAACTAGTGAAGCATTGTAAGATTCATGCTCCACATGCTCCATGATAGCTGACACATGACTAGGATCGGCCTCCATATCATCAAATG
Source organism: Cocos nucifera (assembly GCA_006176705.1). Taxonomy (NCBI): domain Eukaryota; kingdom Viridiplantae; phylum Streptophyta; class Magnoliopsida; order Arecales; family Arecaceae; genus Cocos; species Cocos nucifera. The sequence goes on from QRFJ01000252.1 coordinate 338,286, forward strand.
CGGTGTTATATGGATATCGATATGCAGACTCTACCCCTACCATTAATTGAGAACTATCAGTTGCCCTTGCTGCTAATCCACCAACGGTACATATAGGGATGCCTCCATGAGCATACCCAGTTCATCCATTGGAGCTGCATTAGATGGAGAAGCATCCATTCCCAACTGTGCAAGTGGGGCAGATATAGCCCGAGATACATTTACATGCTGTTCACCGCCATCTAAAATTTTCATTGCTGCTGGCTCAATGTAAATCTTAACCACTCGAAAAAATCCCAGTGATAAGATGTCCAAGACGTACTCAGTGTTCCGATCATCTTCAATAGGTACATCCATATACTATGGAGCATTACTAATTGAAAGTCTACAAACTAGAGAAACTCTACAATGATTGGGGTTCTATCTGGTGACAGTATAGTAGACTTGCACAAGTTCTTGATATATTACATTACGGTCTACTGTGGTTATCTGGATCCCTCCACTATCATAACATGCACCGTTAGCGTCACGACTAATTCTTCCATCCCAATGAAAGATAACAGTGATATAATTTTGATTCTTTTTGTTAGATTTTTTTGTAAGAAGTAACTGCATGAATATATGAACATATATTTATTAGAAGAAAGTACTTAACATTTAATATGACTTACGTGATAAATGCATCATATAAAAAACTAATAGATAAAGTTAGGTCCTATCCCATTCAGGAATTGTATTAATTCTATGGGTAATCACAGTAATTAAACGATACACAATAAAGATCAAATGAAATTTTGGCAGTATTTTTCTTTAGTTCTCCCCACACGGCTGAAGATGTGTGAGGAGAACTAAAGGAAAATGCTATCTAAAATTTCTCTCAAATCCTCTACGTATCGTTTTATTACTGTAATTATCCATAGAATTAATTATAATTTTTAAACTATCCAAACTAGATAATTAATTGATTAATATAAATAATTCTTTCATCCATACAAAAAATATATAAATGTATAGATGCGGTAGAATATGTACATTAATCAAAAGATGGATTTACGTTTCTATGCAATGTAAAATTTTTAAAAACAAGCGACTGAATATGAAAAAATAGAACTTGCTTCAGTTGCCAAGTTATATGTCCGTAGGTCGATCTTAGGACAATCTAATAAACTGTGATATCACCGAACTAACAGATAGCTAAAATTGGATGGGACGAGTTTACCTTTTTGCATGGGGAAGGATGATGGGTCGACAGTAGGAGGAAGAAGCGCTGCGGACTATGAGGAAGAGAAAGGGGGAGGGAAGGTCTCGTGCCAGGACCGAGAGGGAGAGGGAGGTGGAGGGGTTCTCATGTCGGACCAAGAGGGAGAGGGAAGGACTAAGAGAGCTTGGGAGAGAAAGGAGACAGGAGGGAGGGGGTGTTCGAGAGAGAAAGGAGGTGTGTTGTGTGGGGTGGGGTTGGGGTTCTGTCCATGGGAGTTGGGAGAGGAGGGGTGGGTCAGGAGATAAAGGAGACGGAAAAGAGAGGGGGGGGGTTGGGCGAGAGGAGACGAAAGATGTGGGGGTCGGGAGAGAGGAGATGGAGATGTGCGGGGGGGGGGGTGTTCGGGAGAGAGAAGATGGGAGATGGAAGAGATAGGGGAGTTCCGGGGAAAAAGAAGACGGAAGAGGTGGGGGGGTTCGGGAGAGAAAGCGCCAGAGAGGGAGGTAGATGGTGTCACGTATCGGAGAGGAGGGGGAGGGAGACCTAAGCACTGGTGAGGGAGGGGAGGGGTACCACATGCTGGAGAGAGAGGGGAGGGAGACCTAAGCACCGAAGAGAGAGGAGGAGTGATGACGAGTTTAAAATTTTTTTTTTAAAAGTAGGGCCCAACTAAGTCGCTTTTTCATAGAGCAGGCTCCCTAGAGAAGAGCAACTCATATAGTAATTGATTCATTATGGTGACTCGGCCAATAATAGATGGTGACTCAGCAAATGAGGGGAGGGGACTCACTAAATTAAGTCGTTCTTTTAAAGAATGACTTTATTTCAATATTATTTTCATTAATATTTTTAAATTAATATTATTTTAATAATTATTTTTTAAATAAATATTAATTTGATAAAAGTGCTTTGCACTCTTCGTCCTAACAAACAAACTTGCCGGAAGAGCGGGAGAACGGTATTGGCAGAAGTGAAGGCGGGAAAGCACGCTTGCTGCCACCCCAGTAGCACACCCCGTCGACCTCCAGCCGCTATATATTCGTGGCCACCAAGCCCTCTCCCCTTCTATCTCTAGGCCCATCTCCGCTTTAGCTACCTCTCGCTCGTCTCCGTTTGGCCGCCCCTGTCCTCCTCCCGTCCTCCGTAATGATGATGTTTAGGAGCAACAACCTCGCCGCGAGGGTCTTCGAGCGCCAGATCCTCATCCCCCCGCCCCGGGACCAGCGTAGCTCTCTCTCTCTCTCTCTCTCTCTCTCTCTAATTGATTGCCCTCTATGATGCGTGGTTTTCATTGGTAAAGCATTGAACAAATATTTTCTTCAAGCTATTTGTTTAAATGCCCCAGTTAGGTACTAATAATTCCTGAACGACCATATAAACCTACCGTGTCAGTTTCAAGCGTCCGAGGGAACAAACAAAAACTGTGAAAGCAATGATGGATGTAAGAAGGCAGAGATATTATGATCATCAATTCCATGTTTAAGCAGAAATTGCAAATCTGGTGAATATGATTGATCGATAAGCTCCCAATTTGTTCTAGGATGGGCAGATCAATGAGAGTATGGTTTTTATTTGTCCATGGTTATGGTACAGCGAAAAGTTGGTGCATGTGTTTTCTCTACACATTGTAATTGATAATGTAATGGAGATGCCTATTCTGTTACTTCTGCATGCCATTGTTTTGTCCAGTTTTTGCAACTTCTTGCCCAGACACTCCTCTTTGTTCATCTTGGTTTTAGAACAATTCCAGTAATTTGGATGAAGGATGCTGATGAAGGAGAAGTGCACCCATATCATTTATTAAGGCTGTAGAAGGATTGGTGAAGTTTGTGTTGATGGATCGTAAAAGGCTTTGTAGGTTTAGATGGTGAAAGTGGATTCAAGAAACTAAGCCCCATTAGATGGGTCCTTCAGTTTTTTGGTTATGCTTGTAGGCATTCGAAGTATGCAGGGGCATAATTGATGTAGAACCAAAACAAAAAGAAAAAAAAATTGAAAAGGAAAAGCAAAAAAATTCAAGCATGGATTCAGGAATCAATTCAATCAATCAATCAAGTTTGTTTTTCTTTTTATAGGTGGAGTCTTTAAATAGAGATACAAAAAGTAACTTAACAAAAGTCTAATTATTGAACTATGACATAACAAAAATCCAATTACTGAGTCATAATAAAAATAAGTCCCAATAAAAATAAGAAAATCCTAAATAAATTCTCAAAATAAAATTAGGATTAGGGTTTCTCAATGATGCTTTTTTCTGAAATACGTGCATAAATCCTAATTCTCATCATTTCCTTCTGGTTAGAAAGAACTCAACTCTGGCGAGGAATTAAAGTAATCTTTTAGGATGTCTGGATCAATACGACATAGCTTTACTTCGAGAATCCAAGTAGCATCTGAGTCTGGACAACCTTGCCATTTGATCAAAAATTATTGAAATCCTCCATCAGTAGAAGAAACAATCTCATCTATGATGATGCATTCAATTCGATCTGATGAAGATGATAGAAGAATTAGAACTATCATTGGAGGAGACAGAGTGTAAGCTCTGCTATCACCTGCATGCATAGTAGGAGGCTTGAATGTGCCTCGATAAGGTAGCAAGTCATCAACATTAAAAATTGGACTAAATTTTAAATCAGAGGATAATTCTATATAATAAGCATTAGGTCCAAGTTTACGAAGAATATAAAATGGGCTAGTGGCTCGAGCATACAACTTTTTGAATGAATGTCGGGGATAACATTCAGGACAAATACGAACCATCATATAGTCATCCTTGTTAAACTCTATTTTTCTATGGTAAGCATCAGCAGTAAGTTTATATTTCTCAATTTTTTGCCTAATATCAGCGTGAATATCATGAATGTGTTTAGCAAAAGAAGTGGTAGACTCAGAAATATGATAATTCATGGGCAAGGGAACATGATCAATGTGTTGACTGGGATTAAAGTCATAGACAATTTCAAAAGGACTTTTGCCAGTAGACTGATTTACCGAGTTGTTATAAGCAAATTTTGCTGAAGATAATGACAAATCCCATATTTTATCACCAATTAGACACCGAAGTAAATTACCAAGACTTCGATTCACCATCTCTGTTTAACCATTTATTTGGGGATGAAAGGCTGAAGAAAACTTTAAAGTGGTCATAAATAATTTTCAAAGGGTTTTCCAAAAATAACTCATAAATTTGATATCATGGTCAGATACTATAGAAGTAGGTAATCCGTGAAATCTGACAACTTTCCTAAAAAATAACTTAGTAACAAAAGAGGCATCAGAAGTCTTTTGATAAGGAATAAAGTATGCCATTTTGGAAAATCTATCAACAACAAGTCAGAAGAGGAATAGCTTAAATGATAGATAAAACTTCTCCGAATCTTTGAGATTTTTGCAACTAACTAAAATGGGTCTAGAACCCAACTTCATCAGTCACCTAATTGCTATTAATTGAAAAGTGGTAATTCTTTTTGCTGGATGTTTAAAATTATGGTTAACTGAGTTTGAATGCAGAGTATGAAGAAGCTAGCAAATTTTCCTGTCAACCAATTGAACTATAGCCTAGGAACCAAGTTTGCTGGTTATGTTACCCTATTACAAATAGTGGCATTTGGAGGGGAAAAAACTTTTTGAATTTCCAAATTGAATCCAGTTCTGGTGTATATGTCGGTTATGCAAGTACCTTGAGGTTGCCGGATTGACCCAGCTTTCCTAACAAGAGATTATAAGATCGAAAAACAGTGAGGAAGCACATACTTTTGTGCTAGACAACTTTGTCCATGATACATTCCATGAATTTTGTTGTTCAACATATAATTAAATGATTGGTTTTCCAAATAAGTGTTCTGAATTTTTCTTTCATTTCCATACTATCTAATTAGTGAAGATAAAGAAGGATCTTCCAGGGAGAGAAATTACAGTGAGGATTTGACAGCTGCATGTTTATTGGTCCAACTTTATGCTGCATTGGCTGTCATATTGCATTTACGATGTTGTTAAGTTTGACTAATGATCTTCCGTTTTTGCATATTATTCACAATTCTTTGATGTTACAAGACTATTCTTTGCCATATTTATGTTCGGTTGCTGTGAATCTGTGTAAAACTCAGCATTTTTAATGTGGACAGGTTAATCTTGTTAGACTTTTTTATGAAAATTTGGTTCCAAGTTGTACCATATATGATGTTGATTGCCCAGACCATTGGTTTCGCAAGTTCACAGATGACGGCCGATACCTTGTGAGTTTTAGCAGGAATTGCCACGATCTGATCGTTTACAGACCCACATGGTTTTCATTTTCATGCAAAGAAGAAGATTGTGATTCACATAATCTGCCCCAGAAAGCAAAGAGATTTGACAGCTTTTTCACCCAGCTCTACTGTGTATCTCTTGGATCCAGCAACGAGTTTATTTGCAAAAACTTATTTCTATATGTGCAGAATCATCAGTTTGGCTTATTTGCAACCTTTACTGAACAACTCCATGATGCACCTGCCACTGAGGTTGCAATAAATAGCGGCCCTTCAATAGGAAAAATAACATTTTACATTGTGAGGTAGATGAAAATGATAATACTAATCATGTGTTTTTGATAAGAATTCTCAGTATTTCCTTTTTATTGTTATTATATTTATAACTTTTATGTCAGGCTGGAGGATGGAGTCATATTAGGTGAGAAAGCCTTTTGCAATGATTTTGCCAACTTGGCCCTTATCATGGTTGTCTTCTTGTATGAGGATCTGCTGTGTATCTTGTCCCGTCAATATCAAACAATTCATGTACTGCAAGTTCGGGATTCTGGTGACCTTGTTGATGTACGAAATATAGGCATATTCTGCCGAGAAGATGATGAGTTATTTCTTAACACCCATGCTCAAGTAAGCACTTTTCTTGTTCCCAAAAAAAGGCTTTCCCAAGCTTGATGAGAGTATAGTCAATTCGAGAAGTACTATGTATTGTGTATAACTTAGATTAAATTTTTCTATGTTTCTTTTTGGTATTTTCATCTTATTATGGTTTATTACTAAGTAGGCATATTTTGGACTGTTGCTTGTTTACCATTTATTGCTTGTATGTTGCTCAAACTATGTTTGGTATTATGTTATAAATATTTTGTGGAATAAATTTCTAATATCAAAAATTTTAAAAGTTTTAGTATTATTATTTTGAAGAAAAACCTTCAAGGCATGAATTACTCTCATTTGAATGTGTTAAATGGAAGTGCCCTAAGTATAACCCTAATCAAACTAATGTGAAGCTGAACTCCCGATGCAAGAGATTGTGCCACAAAGTGCACAACATATTAGAAAAACATACCTAAGAAAAATAAGACATAGGATATTCCATGGTTCACCTATTATGTGGCTGGGTGAATGTGTTCCAAGAGAAATTCACCAATGGAGAAGAGTATATAAGAGTCCCAAGGTTCACTGTCTCAGTATGGGATCTTGTACTAGTACCATCTAGTTATAGTGTTGATACGTGGTATGGTGTGAGACTAGGAGGCTTATCGAGTATCGGTGTGGTATAAGACTATGTATTGGTTTGGTATCGGTATCGTATGGTATGTCCGATGTGGTATGGTACTAATAGATATGGCAAGCTTGACATCAGAAAATGTATAAATTGCTCACTAAGCTAGTACAGGCACATGTAAAAGCAAGACACAAACCCCTTTAATAAGGGTATAAAAAACCTAGACTAATGAATCTTGCTACCCCCCTCCCCCTCCCCCTCCCCTAGAAATGGATTTTTTTTTAAAAAAACCAATTTTAATGGCTATTGCTTTGCTTAAGATACTGAGTTGCATGCCAATGTGTTGAATCTAGATTGATCTCATGATCTAATTTGGAAAAAGGGATCCCATTCTCTCTTCCACCATTTCCTATCGGGACTTGAATTTAAGGAACCTATTGTGACACCCATGCATTAGTGTTACTATCTTGATTTTATGTTAACGAATTATATATTTTTTTGTGTTGTAATGAATAATGATTTTCTAATTACGGTTATGGTCAGGGTTTGTTAAACTGATACTAGGGCTTGTATCGACTGGCTATCGATGCGGTGCGGTATGAGTTTATATTGTGCCTTTTCAGGCGTACAAAATAGGGAGAGTCAGAGAAGGAGAGGGAGAAAGAAGAAAGTGAGGGAGAGGGAGAGAGAGCGAGGAAAGGAGGGAGTGAGAGGCTAAGAAATAGTGAGGTCCGAGCCATTATGGGGGAGCTTCGAAAGTTGTGAATTTGACAACAAGGATGGAGAGGTAGTTTGAGCTAGAGAGAGAGGTTCGAGCCATCATGGAGGAGCTTTGAGAGCACTGGATCTAGTGATAGGGATTGAGAGAAAGGAAGAGAGTGAGGGAGAGAGACTACTTGGCCGGTGACCCCATCATCATTGTCATTGCCAGCTCGATGGGGATGGAGGGCTTTGTAATCAGGTGAGGTGAGAAGCTTCGAGTAGGGGAGAGGCAAAGCCTTTATATCCCGAATCGATCAGCTGAACTGTGTTGGTAATCGATTGGTCCGGTTTGATAGGCCCTAAACTGACTGGTTTGGAAAGTCCTGTATCGATCGGTTTGACATGCTAGGAACTAGTTGGTTCGGCTAACCTTAGTTATGGTAACTATGTATATCTAATTGCAAGTATACCGCATTTTCTAGCCTTTGGTTCTCTTTTATGTACAAACTATAGAATTCAGTACTATATTTTTTATACAGGATTGGCATAATTAGAAGGACAATCATGTACTTGAATATAAATTCCATTTTGTTATCAAGGATTCTGGTTGTGGCTTTACATGAAATGCTATCTTGGAGATGGTAATATTGTTTTTTTATTGTATTCTCTTTTTTTTCTCCTACCATACTGTGTAGTTGAGACATTTGATTCCACTTGCAGATCAAATAACATATTTCATAAAATTGAGTATGACCTATCCAGGTACCTTTTTGTTGTTGTCCATAACAATGATAGTCAAGCATATCTAGGACTGACATCAGATTGGATGTGAATCGGATACTAGTATATCCATATCCATGTTTGTTTTAAATGGATATGAATACAAATTGGATGGTAGAAGTACGAAATACTATGGATATAAGTTAAATAATTAAATTTTATGACTGCAGAGTCAAAGATATTACTACCTAGACGGTAAATCAAGTTAATAGCATGTTAATATGGACATTTATTTTCCTTAAAAGTTCATGAGTGTTATATAAATTCAAATAGGATTACAAATAGGATCAGATATTCGGATATGGACCGGGCAGTTGTCTATCTATATCTATGTCTTTTTTTCTTTGATGAATATGGATACTGACATGAATACTAGCTGGATGCTCCAATTTCTATCCATATTTGGATAGATTTGAATATCAAAATATATTTGGATGGATATTATCCGGTTCACTTTCACCCCTAAACATATCCAATATTTTTGGGGCTAAGAATATATTTCTTCAATTTCATTTAACATAAGTTCATGCTCTGTAGTATAGGAAATGTCTTGAAACTCTTTTTGATAAGTGTCTAAAAATTTCTTCGAGTACTTTTATTTCGTTAGATATATATTGGAGCCATCTTTGACCATGGAATGCCATATTTGGCCGAATCACCCGATATACCCTATACCAAACCGATCCAGCATGGTTTGGCCTAATTTTTGAGAAATTGTCTGAACCGGTCCGAATTGTCCGGTGTGGTGCGCAGCCGAACTGCACCGTATGGGCCGATTCACCCATCACTCAATTATTTGAGTGATGGTAGATGGTTGAGAATGCCTTCTTTAGCCATTTTCTTTGGTTTTCCACATCCCATTCCAAAAATCAAAAAAAGCTTGAAAACAAGAGGAAACGCCGAATTAAGGGTACGTAACTTTTTCCTCCATCTCCCCTCCTTTTTTTTGGTGCTTGGATATTCCATGAAATTAGAAAAACAAAGGGGGATCATGCCAGGATAGCCTCCATGGCCAGCCAGTTTTGTGATAACAAGGTTAGGGTGGATGTTGAGCGATGAGCTATCGGCAACATTCTACGCAAGCTTCCATTTGATCAGCTGCACTAGAGGCGTCACAAGAGAGTCATTCATCACGTGACTCTATATCTGAGACATTCTTGCAGAGATTTTATTGAGATATGCTTAGACGAGGTCGGCGTGCTGTACGATCATCCTAGAGAGTAGGATGACATCTATCCTCTCAGCATAGCTAGCTAGAGAGAGAAGAGGGCAAGCAACTATTCAGCATAGAGATAAAGAAAAAGGAAAGACAATTACAGCCCCGATGGAGAGAGTAGAGAGATAGTTTACTTAGATTCATACATTAGGGAGAATAGTGATGATAGTTATGATGGTATTGGATTTGGTGGTCAGGAAGGTAGTGGAGGACAAAAGACCACCGTATATGAAATGCAGCCACAAAGTGGTTTACGATTTACTAGTGAGTCCTAATTTATGCATGCCATACATGATAGGGATCATGATGCGTGAGCTAGTAGAGCCCGCAAGGATACAATTGCATATAAGCGATTGGTCCCTCAAGGTCATTCAAGATACGATGTAGCTGCAGATGATCTCGCATGCAGAATAGGATCTATAGATGTATCAGGTTCAATATTGTATTCTGGATTCTATTGCCTGCAACCATAGGTAGCTTGTGATCTATACAGATATGGGTATGGTGCATCCGAGGCATCGTCTTCTAGTGGTTACTATCCTATGTAGCCAGAGCACCTTCTTACGGGTCAAATTCTGTTGTTGGTATATTTGGATAGGCTGCTCCACCATCGTACTATTAGCTCGAGGACACCTTTTAGAGTCAGAGCTTCAGTGAGAAATTTAAGACCAGTTATAATCTAGCACAAATACCTTATGGAATGAGTGTATAAGACTATAATGCTGCTTGGATGGTGGGATGGACTAATGTTCCTTATGATTATGCAAATGATCCAGATATTTACTTGACGAACTTTGAGATCTCGGCATGTATATTTTAAATACATGCAATCTATTGTATCATTTTAGAATTATATGTTATTAATTGATTGGAGTATGTTAGGGTTCAATAATACCTAGTCCTTATAAGGTTGTCCATAAAGATTAGTGTCATGTGCGATTAAGGGTGTACTGGAGTAATAGAAACATCAAATATCATAAAAAAACATTAAAATCATTCAAAAAACCAAAAAAAAAATGATTAGAGTCCTTAAAAAACAAAAAAAAGAAAAAAAATGTGATTATTTTTGGTGTGGTACCAAAATGGTACCATACCAAACTAGTCACCGACTGGTATGGATCTTGGTGCTAGTTCGGCGAACCTTGCTTTGACTTTTGTGATGCATAAGAGCATGCATAAAATAAGTTCTACATTATTTTGATCATTCAACACTATTTATTTTCCTTGTCGGATTACTGATTATTGTTTTTGCTTTACCATACCGAGGATTGAAATTTGCAACATCATGTTGTGCTCTTTTGTTAGTTAGGAATCAGCATTGTACACATATTATGCTATATTGGGCCAGTACTTGCACGCACCAACATAGAAAGAGAGACAAGCATCGAATAGATATGCAATTGGCTTGCTTAGATATGCTAATTATTTTTTGAAAAACTTAGCACCATGTTAATTGCTTTATGGTTGGTGTACACAACTCGAAGCAAAAAAACATGGTATATAACTTACTGATAGAAAATATTCATAAATAATCATAGGTATCTTGAATATGCATGGCTTGAAGTAATCTGTGAAAACTTGCATAGAATTGAAGTAATTGTGCTTACACATCAGCAACATATTATAGGTACTATACATATATCTATCCATTTTTATTAGTAAAGTTAGCATGTTATATTACCGCATAACCTGAAGTAAAAAGAGTTGGTCAAATATGATATGATCCCCATTGAGGAAGTTATTCACTTTTTGCCGATCATAGTTTGTCATAACAGCTTTTCGCTGTCCAAATAAAGAGAGAGGAGAAAAGGAGAAGAAAGTGTACATATTGCATTAGCAATATAGACAACAAGGGTTGAAGTTATGCTCAAAACTTATTCTTTTCAATTGAAAAGGATTTGTATTCTATTAAGCAATTCAAAATTGACTAAATTCATCCTCCTAGCATATCATCTCAGAGAGCAAAGCAGGATGACATCCATCCTCGTAGCATAGCCAGCTAAAGCAAGTAGGAAAGGAGAGCAGGCAATTGTTTAACATAGAGACAGAGAAAAGGAAAAGGTAATTACAATCTCGATGGAGAGAGTGGAGGATTTAGTTCACTCAGATTCAGACACCAAGAAGAGCAGTGTAGTAGTTTTGGTGGTACTGGATATGATGGTTAGGAAGGCAGTGGAGGACACGAGTCCACTGTATATAAGATGCAGCTACAAAGTGGTCTTCTATTCATCGGTGGGTCCTAGTTTATACATGCCATACAGGATAGGGATCACGGTGCATGAGTTGGTAGAGCCTACGAGGATACGATTGCCTATAAGCGATGGGTCCCTCGAGGTCGTTCAAGTTGATATAGGCATTCCACGTGGAATAGGATCCACGGACATATCATGTTTGTTGGTGCAGAATCTGGTTGATGCTAGATGATGCTGGAGCTGGAGAAGATGAGATCGTCGCCGGTGACCTGCAAAACAAAGTCCTGACTGGAGTTGGGGGTTCGGTTGGAGGAAGTCCGGCTGGGGGAGTTCGATTGGAGGAAGTTCGGCTGGGGGAGTTCGGTTGGAGGAAGTCCGGTTGGAGGAGTTTGGTTGGAGGAAGTTCGATTGGAGGAAGTCCGGCTCGGGGACTTTTATGCTTGCCGAAGACATGAGAGTGTAGGCTGATTGAAGGTCTTCAGAAGGCTGAGGTCGAGATCCTATTTCAGGTCGAGCTTGAAGTCACCAAAAGAGAGAAGCTAGAGTCACAATATAGACTGATTGAAGGTCTTCAGAAGGTTGAGGCCAAGGTCCTATCTTAGGCCGAACTTGAAAAGGCCGAAGTTCTAATTGAAGATGTTCTCAAGGGCTGAAGTCTCCACTCTTGACTCCAGGTCGTCAACTCACATAATTAAGAGATGGTTCCCCCCTCCCACATGCCATGAGGGGACAATACTTGATACAATTCTTGGGAATATTCTAGTAGGCAAACAAAATATCTCTGACAATTCACTGCTCTCTCACGACTAACAACCCACGAGCCATCCTAACAAACTTCGGGCCTTTCTATAAAAGAAAAAAAAAATAGAGACTCCAAGGTACGCAACTTCTTCTCTCCAAATGCTCATCTTCTTCCCTTTGTTGAATGGAAAATTGACTTGAGCATCGGAGGATCCCCGTTGGAGTCAACGCCGGTCGAAAATTTTTCTTGCAAGTACGACTGCCTCCATCTCGTGACCGCCGACTCGCCGCCATCGCGCAACTCCGGCAATCCGACCTTGAGGCGGATTTCTGCATCAACAATGTTTATTATTGTATTCTAGATCCTATTGCCCACAGCCACAAGTAGCTTATGATCCATATATTTATGGGTATGGTGCATTCGAGGCATCGTCTTCTAGTGGCTACTATCCTATGTAGTTTGGAGCACCTTATTATGGATTGGATATTGCCGTTGGCATATCCGGATGGGCCCCTCCATAGCTATATTATCAATCCAAGGACATCTCTCTAAGTAGAACTTTAGGAGAGATTTGCGATCGGTTATAGTATGCATATCTTATGGAGTGAGCATACTATAATGCTGCTTGGATGGAGGGATGGGTTGATGTTCCTCGTGATTATCCAAATGATCCAGATATCTGAGTGACATAGGTCCTTGACGAACTTCTAGATCTCGGTATGTATATTTTAAAAAAGATACAATTGATTGCATCTATTGGAATACTGTTATATTTGGAAAGTTATATTTGGAAAACATGTCAATTCTGTCATTGGAAAGTATATCAATTCCTCTATCAACATTGGAAAGCATGTCAATTCCTCCATTAGAAAGTATATCAATTCTTCCATCAACATTGGAAGGCATATTAATTTCTCCATAAACTCCACCATCCTTGATTTTGTATCATTTGAATTTCTTCTTTTTTTGTTTCCACAATCTTTGGATTTTGTCTTTTCTTTATTTATTTCCCACAATCATGAGATTTTGGTGTATTATATATATTTATAAACAAATGCAATAGAGCAATAAGCTTCACCATTTTACCATTTAACATGGTATCAAAGCTAGAATGAAAAAAACTCTAGCCTATTGCTCACCAACGATGCTGTTCCTTGTTGTGCTTCCACTCTAGTGGCGTTTTTCTCTTCCTCTTTTAGTTGTGCATCCTTCCATCCGATAGGACATGACCCAGACTAGAGGTGGCCAACAAAACCTACTGTAGCTCATTGTTTGAGATTGCTGAAACCGTCAAGCTGTGGCTGTTTGGACCAGATCTCTTGGCATGTGAAATTAGAAAACACGCATAGATTTGTTTCAACCCAACTCAGAGACTCTTTCTATCTGTTCTAAGAACAACCTTCAATCCAAACAAGCATGTCACAATTTGAGGTTACCTCAGCTGCTCCTAAAACTGGTAGTTTTACTTGTGCTTTTTCTGGATCCCTTATTATTACTATTGAAAAACTGATAGGTGACTCCAATTATCTATCTTGGTCTGCCTCTATTGAGTTGTGGTTTATGGGTCAGGTTTATGAGGAACATTTAAGAAATTAGATGATATTCTTGATGAAGATAAACCAACTTGGAAGAATATTGATGCTCAATTATGTAGTTTATTGTGGATGTCCATAAATCCCAAATTATTGCCAATTTTCAGGGCCTATAAGACTTGTTATAACTTATGGGAAAAGGCTAAGACCCTATACACCAATGATATTCAACGATTTTACTCTTTTGTTTCTAATATGGTGAACCTGAAATAGCTCGACCTGGATATGACAATTTATTTGGGCATGGTTCAAACAATTATGGAGGAGTTTAATGAGTTGATGCCTATAATTGCTAGTACTGCTGAACAAGAGAAATAGAGAGGCAAACTGTTTATGATACTTGCATTGTCTGGCCTTAGATTTGACCTTGACTCAGTTCATCATTAGATCCTATCCAGTCCTACCATTCCTTCTATGGAGGATGTTTTTTCTTGTTTGCTGCACATTTCTTCTTCGTCGGTTGCTACTACTGAAAATTCTTTAATAGAATCTTTTATTCTGGCTTCACAGAGTAGTGAGTACTGATAAAGGAGGTCGTGGAGGAAGATGAGGAGGTAATCACAACCGAAGCCCCAAGCCCCCATCCTCAGTGTACTTACTATAATTGAATTGGCCATAGTAGGGATCGTTGTTATTTTCTGAATGGCTGACCACCTCGTACAGCCAATGTTGTCTGGATAGATTCCATTGAGATCGTGAAATCTAGTTCAGATTCCTCCGAGGGACAATCATCTCAAACTATTCCCTTATCAGGTATAGAGTATAATGAATTCTTATAGTATCAAACCGTCAAACAATCTTTTTCTCCTTCTGCTTCCATTGCTCAGACCAGTAATCCAGTTGCTTGCCTTTCTCACTCTTCTTCACTTGGACCTTGGGTTCTTGACTCTGGTGCATCTGATCTGGTAACCAATATCTTTTCTCATGTATTATCAGTTCTACATCTCTTCCTATTGTTACTTTAGCTAATGGTTCCAAAATAGTTGCTAAAGGCATTGGTCAGGCTAAACCTCTTCTTTCTTTACCTTTGGATTCTGTTCTTTATGTCCCTGGGTATCCTTTTAGTTTAATTTCTATTAGCAAATTAACCCGTGCTCTTAATTGCTCTATTACCTTTGTTGATAATTCTATTCTTATATAGAATCGGGGTACAGGATTGATGATTGGCATAGGGCGTGAGTCATAAGAGCTATATCATCTCACTGTTCCTACATCTCCAGTGGCCTGCACAACTGATGAGTCACCATATAGACGTTGATTAGTTACATTGATGCTTATTAGGCAGGGTCTCCTTCTGATAGGCGCTCTACTTCAGGATACTATGTTCTTATTAGAGGCAACTTAGTGTCCTAGAAGAGTAAGAAACAGGATGTTGTTGCCAGGTAAAGTGCAGAGGTTGAATATTGAGCCATAGCAATGTCAACCTGTGAGCTTACATGGTTAAAGCAATTGATCCAAGAATTGAAATTTGGCGAAATAGACTAGATGAAATTAATTTCTGACAATCAAGCTGCATTACATATCACATCCAATCCAGTTTTTCATGAGAGGATGAAACACATAGAAGTCGATTGTCACTTTATTAAAGAGAAGATTCTTTCAAGAAGTATTGCTATTGATTTTGTTAACTCAAATGACCAATTAGTAGATATATTTACTAAATCTCTCAGAGGTCCTTGAATCAGCTACATATGTAGCAAGCTTGGTGCATATGACATATATGCTTCAGCTTGAGGAGTGTTGGAATACTGTTATATTTGGAAAGCATGTCAATTCCTCTATTGGAAGTATATCAATTCCTCCATCATCATTGAAAAGTTTATTAATTCCTCCATAAACTCCACCATCCTTGATTTTGTATCATTTGAATTTCTTCTTTTTTTGTTTCCGATAATCATGAGATTGTCTTTTCTTTATTTGTTTTCCACAGTCACAAGATTTTGGTGTATTATATATATTTGTAAATGAATGCAACAGAGGAATAAGCTTCACCATTTTACCATTTAACAATATCATTTTCAAGTTGTATGTTATTAATTGATTTGAGCATATTAGGGTTCGATAATAACTAGCTCTTGCAAGGTGTTCCCTAAAGATCAGCTTCATGTATGATTAAGGGTGTATCAAATACCATAAAAAAACATTCAAATTATTGATTAGAGATCTTAAAAAACAAAAAAAAAGAGAAAAAATAAAAAAAATTGGCATGCTGGTTTGGAACTAGCACGCCAACCTGTACCATGTGTTGATACACCGTACCTAACGGTCACTGACCGGTACTTATTTTGATCATATATGAGCACAACGTAAAAATAGTTCCACATTATTTTGTTCAATCAGCACTAATTTTCCTTGTCGGATTACTGGTTGTTGTTTCTGTTTTACCGTACCAAGGATTGAAATTTGAAACATCATGTTGTGCTCTTCTGTTAGTCAGGAATCAATGCGGTACCCATATCATGCTATGTTAGGCCAATACTTGCATACACCGACACGGGAAGAGAGACAAGCATTGAATAAATGTGCAACTAGCTTGCTTATATATGCTAATTAGTTTTTGAAAAACTTAGCACCATTTTAATTGCTTTATGGTTGGTGTACGTACAACTTGAAGCAAATAAACATACTATATAATTTACTGATAGAAAATTTTGTTCATAAATAATTGTAGGTATCTTAAATATGCACAGCTTGGGGTAATCTGTGAAAACTTGCATAGACTTGATGAAACTGTGTCTGCAACATGTAATAGGTATTGTACATATATCTATCCATTTTTATTGGTAAAGTTAGCATTTTATATTACCGATTAATCTAACATGAAAAAGATTTTGTCAAATATGACATGATAGCCATTGGGGAAGTTATGCATTTTTTGCCGGTCATAGTTTGTCTTAACAGCTTCTTTTTTCACTGTCCAAATAAAAAGAGGGGAGAACATGAGAGAAGAAAGTACGCATATTGCATAAGCAATAAAGACAACAAGGGTTGAAGTTATGCTCAAAACCTATTCGTTTTGGTTAAAGGGTTTGTTTTCCATTAAGTAATTCGAAATTGACTAAATTCTCAGTTTAGGTTGCTTTCTGCTAGTGTCAATCACTTTTAGTTTTTTTGGCTGGTTTTATATGAAACTGAATATGCACGATTTTTTTATTCATAATATTGATGTTTAAATTATTTTGGGGCTATTTTTATATGGGTTTTTAAATTTAGAATCATTTTGAAGTCATTTCCCAACTCTTTAAGTAAATTTGTTATAAGGTGTCAATTTTCTGTCATCTTTTTATTTTTTAGTTAAAAATTAAAATATTTATGGTTGATAAATCTAAGAATATAACCTAAGAGAAACAAAAAGTACTTTCTTAACAGTAACCATATAGTTTTGGAATTCTTTTATAAAAATCAAAGCATTTGGATGATTGGATCTAAGTAATTTAAGATAAAGGTAAGTTTTCCTAGATATAAGATAACATCTTCGGTCGTGTGATAGTTTTTAAATAGAAATAGGAGAAAATGGTGTCTACGTGCAAGATTTAAGCTTGGATTTGCTAGATTTATGTTGAATCCTTGAGAGATTTAAATGAGACTGGTATACAGGCGCATGCATTGCATGTATAAGAAAAAGGAAATCTATCTAAATATTTTATTTTGGAAGATGGAATTAGATCTTTTTGTTTTGACTTGATCATTGCTGTGTGTATCTTTTAACAGCCGAGAACTCAGGTGTTCATTCTGCTTTTAATACACTTGCTTATTCCAGCTATCTCAATTCTTTCTTCAAGCCATTCATCAGTAGATACAAGATGTCTTCCCAAATAATGTATGACAATTCTATTATCATGAGTCTCATAAGTGTTGAAATAGTCTCATTACTTCAAAACAAAGAAAGACATTTCAACTCTCTCTCTCTCTCTCTCTCTTAGTTAGGTAATTGTCTACTATTTTCCATAGTCCTTATGTATTAAAACCAAATACATCCTCTAACATGAACATCTTTTAACACTATACATACCAAGGATTCAGGAACCAGTATGGTATGGTACCGTGCCATACCGGCTGGTATGCCATGACGTACCAATTTTTTTTACTCAATTTTTATTCTATTTTTTTTATAATTTTTAAATTAATTTAGGGTGATATAATAATTCTAAGTTCTAACATCTTCAAAAAATAAAATAAAAAAATCTAAAACAATGCATTAAATGTATTTAATATACAAGTCTCCAAGATATAAAAAAATAATTTACTAACCTCAAGATATCTACTGATCTAAAATCTCGTCGAGTATCCGTGATGCTTGTGGATATCCGGATCATTCTCATACTCCGGAGGAACATCAGTCCATCCCTCTATCCAATCAGTACAATAGTCCTGAATATTCATTCCATAAGATAACCTCTCTGGATTGTAAGATATCTCAGGTCTCTCGCTCAAACTCTGGCTCTGAGAGGTATCCTTGGGATGATGGTATGGCTGTGGAGAGGCCCATCTAAATATGCCAGCGGCAAAATCCGATCCATAAGAAGCTCTAGGCTGCATAGGATAGTAGCCACTGGAAGACGATATCTCGGATGCATCATATCCATATCCATATGGATCATAAGGGACCGGCGGGTGGTAGGATCCAGAATATGAGGATGATCCAGGCCTTATATTTTTTTATTATTTAAGTAATTAAAAAATATAAAAAAATTTAAAAATTTTAAATAGTTCATTTAAGCTTAGATCCAAGTAGAAATATGTTATAGACTCTACATATATTCTTTTAAGCTTATTAACATACATTAAATACTATTTATTTTTTATTTTATTCAAAATTAAGCCTAGGTTACTATGCATATGATACATCAAAAACTTCAAAATCGGACATAAAAATTATACTATACATAGCTTTAGTTGTCATAAACAATATTATGAATTTATATATTTTTTATTTTTAAATTTTTTATTTTAAAAATATATTTTTTTTAAAATATATATAATTAACAAAAATTAATGATTTTATCATCACCGCATAGATCTTTCAAAGATCTATAATATATAATGAAATCATACCAAAATCATAAATTTTGGCATGATTTAGCCACATAGGTTGTTGGTGCTGAAAATTGTTGGATGCCGGAGTTCGCTGGAGGTGGTGAAGACGATCCCACCGACGAGACGTGCAAGATGAAGTCCAGATTGGAGGTGGATAAATCCTATTGGTGCAGAAAATCGTTGGATGCCGGAGTTTACTGGAGGTGGTGAAGACGATCCTGCTAACGAGGCCTACAAGATAAAGTCTAGATCGGAGGTGGGTGGCTCTGGCAGGATCCTCCGACGGTCAAGTTAGCTTCTTGGCCAATAAGAATGGAGTACACAGAAGAATTAGAGCAGAGAGGAGCAATGTATATGGAGGGTTCCTTTTATAGGCAGAGCTTGTAACAGAATGATCGTAACAGCTGTAATCGAATGTCAGAAGGCCGTTCGGGCTATTTAGAGTTTGTTACGAAGAGTGGGCTGTCATTTGTCGTGACTTGCTAGTGGTTGGATCTCATTTGCTGAAGTTTGGATGGAAGGTCGGAGGTTTCCAAGTTAGGTAGTGCGGTATTGATGCTGAAATTCAAAACTGGAGGTTGGTTCAGCTGAGTTGGAGGTCAGCTATTCAAGTTGCGGATGACGGGCTTGCGACTGGGTTTTGTGATTGGATCTTGTTGGTGCGGCCTTTGACAGCTTTCAGGATTGCGGATGACAGGCTTGCGACTGGGTTTTGAGATTGGATCTTGTTGGTGCGGCCTTTGACAGCTTTCAGGAGTTCGGCCACCTTCAAGGTCGGCCGAAAGTGGATAATGCTTTGGTCTAGGAGGTTGGTGGTCGAAAAGGATGGTAAGTTCTTCAATGAAGACAGCGGCCAGGCTTTCCCAAGGGAGTTCAGCATGGACAGTAGAGATCCAAGGTTGACTTGAAGCCGAAATGGGTGAGTACTGAGATTCATTGCTTCTCAAGCGATCACTGCCTATTCCAGGTTGAAGACCGGATTTATATTGATGGCGAGGTTCTCTTGTTGTCTCAAGTTCATCTAGTTGAGGTCCTTGGTGTAGAGTTGCCAAGATCCATAGCCCATAAGGTGAAATAGAGGAATTCGACTGCCTTCAAGGTTGGCCACTGGGCAAAGTCGGATGGTGCTGGGACCTTGTATTTATTGGAGGCCAGCTGCCTACAGAATGGAGCAGAGTAATTTGGTTGCCTTCAAGGTCGGCCACTGGGCAAAGTCAAACAGTGCCAAGACCCTGTATTCATTAGAGGCCAGCTTTCTATAGAATGGAGCAAAGAAATTCAGCTACCTTCAAGGTCGGCCACTAGACGAGGTCGGATGATGTTGGGACTTGATATTTTTTGGGGGCCTGTTGCCTACTTTGAGCTAGGGATCGGAACCAATAGAAGGGCAACTCCTTTCATCGTTCAAGTTCGTCTGGTCGAAGTTCAGTATGTCTGACAAGCTCTATAGTCATCGAGAGAGCTGAGAGGGTTGTCTAGTGTGCAAGGTCTACAGGCTGACCTTCCAGAACTTGTTTGGAATAGGGAAGCAACTTGGTTGAAGTTCGGACTTAACCGTCAATACTTCAGATAGCATTTTACCAAGGTCGGATGTCTAATCGGACTTCGACGGAAGCTATTTTACCCCCAACACTTGTTTTCTTTCAAGTTCAAAGTTCGAATGAAAGGAGTACCAACATTTGCAACTGCCAAAGTCCCACCTGGCTTCCCGCCTTTGAGAGATGGAAATGTTTGGTGTGTTTGAACTGGCGTCGAAGCTTCCTTAATTGTTGAATGACCCAAAATGACCTCAGCGTTTGAAATTCTTCTCCCAGCATGGAGCTTGATGTACGCGGCCATAAGAGCTCTGTCAGGCATTAGCTGCTACTATGATGAGTGGGACATGCAGCAGAAGGGGTTTGGGCGTAGGTGATCTGTAATCATAACCGCCTCTAAACTACCCCAATTATTTAAACATCTTCTTCCTCTTCCCCTATTATAGTTCTTCTTTGTTCCCTCTTTGCCTTTGGCCTTCTTCGAGCCCAAGAGCCTTATTTCATTCTTCCCGCGGCACCTTCCATTCACCTTCTATTTTCTCGACCGCTTCTCTGACACCTCCGGTTGATTTAGGTTAGTGCCCTAACTCTTCCTTTAGATTTTCTTGCCTGTTCTCTTGTTTCTTGATACTTAGAGTTTCTTGGCGGGGGGGTCTACTGATTCTTCCTTGCTTGTTCAATTTGTCTATCAATTTCTTCCAATTTTAGTGGATTTTCCTTGATTATGTTTGATCCAAAATGACCTCCGACATTTTCTGGACTAGCGGTTCAAGGAGCCCGTCCAACCCGAGCTCCTCAAATCCCAGTCCTAGGGAGGGAGCCGAGCTTGTATAAGTACCTCGTCCAACCTTTGTTTTCGAAACCATCCCTTGCTCCCTTTCCCCTGAAGATCTTTCCATTATTAGAATTTAGTATGGGGTCCCTTTGGAATATGAATTGGAGCTTCCCAGGTCGAGCGGTCAAGCTTGTGCCCCTCCCCCGGGTCGCTTCTGTCTATACTCTAAAGCTCTTCGTGCTGGGTTACGACTTCCAATCCCTTCTTTCATTGTAATCCTTTTCCATTTCTTAGATATATCTTTGGCCTCAGTTGTTCCGAACTCTTTTAAATTCATTGTAGGATTTCTTGCTCCTTGCATTTCAGTCGAGGTTCGTCCTACAATTTTCTTGTTTCGAACCTTTTTCACCTTCAAGCGCCACCCTTCTGCCAAGGATTGGTGGTACTTGTCCCCCTAGTTTGGCAAGAAGGGGTTGCTTAAGGGCGCCCTTTCCTCTATTCACAACTGAAAAGGGAACTTCTTTGTTTAGTGTCTGTTTGTAGAGTTAGAGCTTTCTTCATGGGGTTAGTTAAGGAATTCGGTCCGTAGAGCTCTAGGATTAGAAAGAGAGGACCTCGACTCTGCTAGCAAATTGAAAAACTCTAAAGCTCCTTCACTGTCTGAGCTAATTGATAGCCAAATCTTATACAACCTCGGCCTAAGCCTGCTCAATCCCAAAGGTATACATTTACATCTTCTTCTGTTTCTTTTATCTTTCTTCTAACCTTAGCTTACTTGTTATTGTAGACATGACTTCCGAAGAGTTAAAGATGTTATCCAAGGGACTTCAGGTCCACAATAGGAAGAACAACACCCCCAGGGAGACATCCAAGCGGGCGAAAATCGGGGGCTCAAGCTTGACCGCTCTAGCGCAGGCAGCCCCCGCTCCCAAGGCTGCAGCTCCTTCGACGACCTCGAGTCTGCCTGTCGAGGTCCCTTCCCCAGCGCCCCCTGTCGAAAAGGGAAAGGTGGAAAAGAAGAAGAAGACAACTGTGAAGAAAGCTCGGCCTTAAAAGAACTCTGGGGAGTCAAGTGGGGACAGCATCGATTGGGAGAGTGCCTCATTCGAAGATTGGAAGGTCGTCAAGGCCCTGGTTGATGGATGCATTCTGCCAAACATTGTTGATAGGATTGTCTTTACCGACCTTGAGCAATGGACAAAGGATTCGCCCGGGGCTTTCCTTGAGGTAATTGTTTTATCCCTTCTTCAAATTCAATGATGCGTTCTCCAATACACAACTGACTTCACTGTTTGCAAGTGGGTTACCAACTGATCGCTAACATTAAGGCAATCAACATTCAAAAGGCTGAAGCTTCAAAGGCCGCAGAGGCGGCTCAGGAACATAAGGCCAAGGTGGGGCGTCTTATGGCCGAGGTTGGGCATTTGCAAGAGGTGCTCAAGAGGGAAGAACAGGCCACGACAGGGTTCAAGGTTGCACTGACCTTTGAGGAGGAGAAGAGGAAGGAGGTCGAGGTCAAAATTATTGAAGAAAGGAAGCGAGTTACTGAGGCTGTGGAGCAAGTTGTCTTATCCTTCAAATCTTCAGAGGAGTTGAAGAACATTAAGGTGGCATTTGCTCAGGAGGCTTTTGCCAAAGGGATTTGAGCTCTGCCAAAGAAGAGTCACGGAGAAGTTCCTAGAGCTGGACTTCGGTTTCCTGGCGGAGGAATCTTCTGAAGATGAGGCGGAGCTTCCTGCGGCCAGAGCTGATCTTCCAGATGCTGAGCCTACTGCTGCCAAGCTTGCTGAACCTATCCCCACGCCTATCGAGGAGCCGACCCCTATCGAGGATACACCGAGCTCTTCCACTGCTCCTCCAAAGATTCGAGGCCTCTTATCGTTGAACTTTGTTTCTTGTTTCTTTCATATAATGTACTTAAAAAGTTTTTAAATCAATGAAATTGAATTCAGTTTTTTTTCTTTTCTTACCTTTTATACATTGTGGTGTGTTTATACGTCGAGTGCAGTCTTTGACTAAAGCAGCACCATTGCCTCAGGGCATTCCCCTGAAGGCCCACATCAGGAATTTGAAGAAGGAAGTTTGCCAAGTTAGCAAAAAGTTGAAGAAGACCGAAGACAAACTTCAAAAATCAAAGAAGAATTATGCGGAGGCCGTAGTCAAGATCAATCGCCTTCACCAATCATCCAAACAATTCTTCAAAGAATATACTGCCAAGAAAAACCATTTGAGTGAAGAACTAATGCGTTAACAAAAAATCCTGGACCTTAACCACGAAAGTCAGCTCCCTAGAAGTTGAACTTAGAGCAGCAAAAGATAAGATTCAGTTACTGGAGAGGAGCTCGGCTTGGTCCACCAATCAAGAGAAGTATGGCTGGGATTGGTCTAAGAGGTTCTCCGAGCTTCAAAGTCAACTACGCATGGCCAAGAAGTCATAACACCTACAGGATCAGTTGGTGTAATCAAGTTAGTGATCTTAAACTGAGACTTCGGGTGGCTGATGAGGAGATAGCTCGACTTCGAAAGCGATTAGCAGGCAATGCTCAAGTTGGCCCAAGTGCAGATCTGGATAAAGTCGCTACTTTGAAGAATACCCTTGGAGAGCTCACTGTGACATTTGAGAAGACCAAGAATGAGCTCCTTCAACTCAAAATCCAGATAACCTACCAAGAGAACTTGGTGAAGGACGCTGAGGCTGAATCCGTAGTTTTGAGGAAGAGATAGAGAGAAATGGAAGATGACTTTCGGAGATCCCAAAAATTATTTGGCGAGAGCTTGGCAGCAAGACGAGACCTCGAAGAGAAAGTAAATGATTTAAAGCACTCCCTTATAATGGTCGGAGCCGGTAGCCCGAAGTCTGAGTCGGACTTAGTTCCTATTTTCTCTCCCTTTTTTTTGATGTAATCCATCTTGAAGACCTTCACTTGTAATGTGCTTTGTTTTAATGAAATTATACTTCTTTTATCCATCCGTCACTATCTTGGTTTGATTTAATGCTTGTAGAATTCATTGGTTCTGTGCCATGTCTTCGATGTTGGTGTTGTTTTGAAATAGTAGTCCTGGTCCGACATCTCGTAGGCATTCCCCCTTGAACGAGGGTCCTCCAACTCTGTTTTGTATTTAGCCTTTCTCCCAGTTTAGAAATTGGGGGCTTTCATCTCCCTCGTAGAGGTTTTCATCAATGTTGTCAACCTCTTATTTAAGAACCGAAGGCTTTCAATTCCCTATAAAGGTCTTCGCCCATGTCAGAATGAGGTCCACCTCTTGTTCCTGACGTGGGATGGCTTTTACCCTTGTTAGAATGAGGTCCACCTATTCTTAACAAGGTTGCCGGGGTACAAAAGGACCATTGAAAGGGCCTCTTCCTCTTACCTCCTGTTTAAGAACCGGAGGCCTTCACCCTCATTAAGACGAGGTTAACCTCCTGTTTAAGAACCGGAGGCCTTCACCCTTGTTAAGACGAGGTTAATCTTTTGTTTAAGAATCGGAGGCCTTCTACTTCGTTTAAGAATGAAGTTCGGTTGAATAATTTCTTGCCATCATCCAATTTGCACAAAAAACAAAGATTAGATCCTGTTGGTGCGGCCTTTGACAGCTTTTAGGAGTTCGGCCTCCTTCAAGGTCGGCCGAAAATGGATAACACTTTGGTCTAGGAGGCTGGAGGTAAAAAAGGACGGCAGGTTCTTCAATAAAAAAAGCGACCAAGTTTTCCCAAGGGAGTTTAGCATAGACAGCAGAGATCCAAGGTTGACTTAAAGCTGGAATGGGTGAGTACCGAGATTCATTGTTTCTCAAGCGATCACTGCCTATTCCAGTTTGAAGATCGGACTTATATTGATGGCGGGGTCCTCTTGTTAACTAAAGTTTATCTGGCTGAGGTCCTTGGTGTAGAGTTGCCAAGATCCGCAGCCCACAAGGTGAAGTAGAGGAATTCGGTCGCCTTCAAGGTCGGCCATTAGGCAAAGTCGGACGGTGTCGGGACCCTGTATTCATTAGAGGCCAGCTGCCTATAGAATGGAGCCGAGGAATTCAGCCGCCTTCAAGGTTGGCCGCTAGACGAGGTCGGATGATGTTGGGACTTGATATTTATTAGGGGCTTGTTGCCTCCTTTGAGTCAGGGATCGGAACCAGTAGAAGGGCAACGCCTTTCACCGTTCAAGTCCATCTGGCCGAAGTTCAGTATATCTGACAAGTTCTATAGTTATCGAGAGAGCTGAAAGGGTTGTCTGGTGTGCAATGTTTGCAGGCCAACCTTCTAGAACTTGTCTAGATTAGGGAATTAACTTGGTTGAAGTTCAGACTTAACCGCCAATACTTCAGATAGCATTGTACTAAGGTTGGATGTCTGATCGGACTTCGGCGGAAGCTATTTTACCCCCAACACAGGTTGATCCGAATGAAGCAGCATTAGCAAGACTATAACAGCCAAAAAGCACTTTTCAAAGCCGAAATGATAATCTGCCTCAAGATGTCCGTTCCTTACAAATGTTCAGTGATCCGCAAAACGTTGAATCTCTTCAAATAATTAAGGGGCGATTCATGAAGTGACTTGCCAAATCAAGGCCAGATCTCATGAAACGACACGATGAATCATCTGAGGACAGGAGGACTTGGATTCGCCAACTCGGACATGCTCTAAGGGCCATCTCTAAAAAGCGCTACGTCATTCAAGTCAAATGCCTTGGATTTGGAAGTGGAGGACAAGTGTTGCAAAGTTATGCCACCTTGGCCATGATTCTCGGGACTCACCCTCGGACGTTCGTGCCAATCGTCCACGACACCAATGACATCGACATACAGTCATCGATTCGATGATGCCATTGATGACTCCGGTCAGTGACTCCACGGCAGGCTGGGACAAAGCGATATCATCAGCTTTCGTTGGACTATTTGCTCGGATAAAAGCCGACCTCCGGATTGGGGCCTCCCCAATGACAAATGGTGAAATCTTGCGACTGATGCTGATGCGGACACATCTAGAATGATTCCTCGACTGAGAACCGACCATAGTCCATCAGCCTACTCAGCTATGTGGACAGTTGTGTGGAATCTTCCAACAAACTCTAGAACATGGGCATAACAAACTCTCACGTCTAACAACCTGGCTTCCTTACGCTAACAATTTACAGGACTAGCGCGTAACAAACTCCGATAACCCTCTATATAAAGGATAAAAAAGGGGACCCTCAAGGTAAGCTAGGCGAGGCTAGACCATGCTACTCTAAGCTCTCTCTCTCTCTCTCTCTCCCTCCCTCCCTCCATTCCACTGTGCTCAAGCTCCGGCTAACTTAAGCATCGAAGGGTCCCCCACCAGAGGGCCTCTAGTATGTGTGGACTTTCTCTTGTAGGTTCCTGGCATCCTTTGTTTGCCGGAGTCGCCACCCCTCCTCAGCCACATCAGCGACCTCCGGAGACTTGCGGCAACACTACTCAATATGCCTACGCCTATTCTTTTAGACAATTGAAGAAAGGTTTTTTTTCTCTCTCTTTGTTTGCAAGCTAGGTCCCTTAGTGAGGCAGGTTCGACTTCACGAGTCCCTCTGCAACTTGCTTTAATTGTGGGGAGGATAGAGTTTTCACTTTGACCACGGATGTATGATTATGCAGTTTTTGTCTTCCATGTGCTTCATGTTTTTCCTAGCCTTTGTTTTTCAAATGCATAATTTTATGAGGTTTGTTATAGGCATTTTATCTTTTGGTTGGTAGCAAGGCTGGGTATCATCTTCCCTTTACACCCAAAATTTACTAACAATAATAGGAAAAGATCATGGTCTTTGTTCTTGTTTTCCTTGATATTTAAACACATCTTAACATCAAGCATTTTTATTAATCATCATGTTAGTTTGATGATTGTCAATTAGATAGGGATTATAACAGCATGTGGTTCATTGCAGAGCAAGTTGGGTTATCAAAAAAACTTTTGTTGTTGCTGCAAATTTGTTATGTAAATCAAACAAATGATCAAGCATGATTTAATCATTTTGGTCTATATAAAATTTGAATTGGTGTTTCCCAATTGTCCTCACCTGTTTTGGAATATGATCTACCTGAAGGTTTGTCATAATTGAATAACTTAGTTACAATTGCTGACATGGAGGCAATATTTTGATTCATGTGTTCAAGCATTCTTATTGCTTAATCAAATAAATTTTCTAGTGTTCATTTATATACCAAAAGATGTAAGGGCTGTTTGTCTTAATCTGTTTTTTTAATATGGGCACAATAAAATGACTTACTCTATAGCCATAACCAAAATTAAATCTGCCTATGTTTTCAGGGTCTCACAATCCTTAGTTGTGGAATGGTAGTCTTTCTTATAAGTTAAGTTATACCTGATGCATTTTCTTCAGTGCATGGGAATTTTAATTAAATCTAAGCCAGATGATTTATCTCTCAACCAAGTAGCTAATGGCATTCAATGCCACCAGGTTACACAGGGGAGTTATTTTCTTAGTGCTATGAAGCAGCGTTTGCTTTCATTTGTTTTTCGCAGAATATGGAATCAAGAAGCAGATCCGACTTTGGTAGGCTATTTTCTTATTTACTTACCGAATTTGATGATGTGCCAGCAATCGGCATGCAATGTCTCAAAAAGATAGATTTTGTAAATTTGTATTGTCTGATTTTCTGTACCTAATATCTACATGTCACTCTAACTTTATCTATTATTTTCCCAATGTTTGCATTTTGGCTTGCACAATTAGTATTTTGATATCATGGTCTTTGATTGCTCAATATTACTGGAGAATGCACTCTTTATTCTTTAATTATCAGGTTGCATTTTACTGTGTCAATAGTTGTGATTCATATATATGATGCAAAGCAAACTGAGAAGATTGATTTTATTCGTGGAAAGAGAAGTACCTTAGGTCTATTGATCTGGATTCATGAAGCCAAATTCTGTTATATTTTGCTTGTATCTGGAAGTTTCAAAGACCTTTCCCAAACACAGTTCAGGAAGTCAAGGAATTCATAGGGACTAGAAAAATAACTAACTGTTCTGAAGTTTGAACATAGCTAAAAAGTTGTGTATAATTCCTGATCTAATATGCCTTTCAAAAGACAATGGCTGCAAATACTAAAATATGGAAATGGTACATTTTCCCAAATGGTCCCTAGAAAGGTTGTAAATCTTGAGTTTGTAGGAAGTGCCAAGTGCAAAATTTGCATTTTGGCCACAAATAAGCACTCCAATCCCTGTTAATTGCATAAAAAACAACTTTACACCCTTTGTTGGGATGTTATTGGGAAAACATGGCAGCACTTTTAAAATACCAAATGGTGACTTGTCTAATGAGAAACTTGTAGACCCAAATCCAAATGAATAAACATGCTTGCTTGCATAAAGAAACATGCCAATCTGCACTTTCAAATAAAGAAGCTGGGAACACAGCTGGCTAAAATTAGCATGCGGACTTCCAGATTGTAGAGGATAAAATGAGCATTCTCATGGATCGTTCAACCTTACAAGCATACATGGTCGCACCAATAATATCTGTATTAGTGTTAGCACTCCATCTTTTTACAGTAGTTTTATGGAAACCATGTATGCCTAAATGAAGAGAGGATCTTCAGCAACATGAAATCCATTGTGGAATCTATTGAGAACAATCCTATTTAGGAAATATATCAATTAGGAGATATGTATCAATCATGAGGGATAAATTAAAAGGAGATAAATTAGTTATCGGAATATTTGATTGAGATCATGATTTATATGGTTCATTGAATCTAGACCTATATCATGATTCATTATATCTAGATCTTTTATTGCTCTATATATAGAGCCGTTTGTAACATAAATTGAATATATGAAAAGAGATACAATGACTACTTTCACATGGTATTAGAGCATTTTGTGAGAGTGATTTAGTTTCTGAGAGTCCAGTTTTCTGCATCACCACCCCACATTCATCAATCGGAGGTGTCATCGTTGCGCTGCGCACCACTCACCGATCGAAGGTAGAACTTTTTGTTGCATTGCCTTCCCCCGCTGAAGCCATATCTACTTCTTTCTCTGCTGATGCCGTACGTAGGAATCTATTTTTTTTTTTTTTAAAAAAAAGATTCCAAAGTTACCAACATCATAGGTTTTTCAATCTCTGGCAACATTGTAATCACCACCATGAAGATGAATGGCAAAAATTTTTCTAACTGGTGCGTAGCTGTCAAGGTCTGATTTATGGGTCAAGGGCAGGAAGATCATCTCTCCAAATTCATTTTTGATATTTAGACATCTGATCAAGCCACCTGGAAGAAGATTGATGCACAAGTACTAAGTCTTTTGTGGCAAGCCATTGATCCATCCGTGATGGTTATGCTTCGTCCTTATCGGACATGTAAAGAGGTGTAGACTTGTGCTCATGAGCTCTACACTAGTGATGTCACCAGGATATATGATGTCATCCTGTCTGTTTCAATTGAGACAGGCCGACAGAGATATGCAAACACAGTTGGACCAATTGTAAGCACTTTTCACCGAATTTAATGAATAGATGCCTTTTACTATAGATTTGAAAGTGCAACAAGCTCAACAAGAGAAGATATTTTCAGTTATTTGTTTGTAAAGTATTCGATTTGAGTATAAATCAGTCAAAACCCCAGATCCTAGGTGGTGAATTAGTTCCTTCACTGACAAATGTCTTTTCACAACTATTTCGAGTAGCCTCCACTCCAGCTGTTCCAGAACATGTGCCTACTGGAGATAGATCTATTCTTATTACATAGTCTAATTTATCTAGAGCACCCTCTGGCACTCGTGGGGGAAGTTGAGATGATAGAGGCGGTAGAGGTGGCTGAGGAAATGGTCCCCGATGTAGCCACTGCAGCAAGGCCATAGTCATGATGCTTGTTACTCCTTGCATGGATTTCCTCCCAAGGTCACCAATGCAACACAGACAGAGGTTTTCAATGTTGATAGTATATTGCCCACTGGATAGTCCACTATTGTCATATCTGTTGAAGAATATGCCCGTTTCTTATAGAGCCAGATAGCTTAACAAGCGACTCAACCCGTTGTCTTGCTCAGTCAGTCAGGTCACTCTACTGCATGCCTCACTCAGTAATCTCTTGGCCCCTAGATTCTTGACTCGGGTGCTTCCGACTATATGTTTGGTAATCCCAATCTGTTCTTTTGTTTAACTAAGCCTAATGCTCTACCATTTGTCACATTAGCCAATGGGTATGTGTATGGGATATTGGAACAACAACACCTACTGCTTCCCTACCCCTATCTTCTATTTTGTTTCTTCCTCAGCTTCCTTCTAACTTAATTTCCATTAGTCAACTCACAAAAAAATTTAATTGTATTGTAATCTTTTCTTCTGATAATGTTGTGATTCAGAATTTGAGGACTGGTAGGACGATTGGCACACGACATGAGTCTTAAGATCTTTACCGCTTGTTTGCTCTAGTCTCCTCTAAGTTACCTACTGCTTGTATGGTTGCTGCTTCTCCATTGCAAATTCATAGTCATCTTGGGCACCCATCCTTAACTATCCTAAAGAAGATAGTCTCTGGTATGTCTAGTATTAGTAAATTAGATTGTCAGTCATGTCAGCTTAGAAAACATACTAAAACTCAGTTTTCGAGCCGTGTCAATAAATGAGCTCCCACTTCTTTTGCTCTTGTTCTCTCTTATATCTAGGATCCTTGTAGTGTTGTCTCGAGTCAAAGTTACTGCTATTTTGTTACTTTTATTGATGATTACTCTAGAGTAACTTGGGTTTATTTAATGAAAAATCATTTTGAACTATTTCTATCTTTGTTTCTTTCTGTATTAAGATCAACACTCAATTTGGAGTTCCTATTCGTACTCTTCTTAGTGACGATATTTGAGAATACTTCTCTACTTAATTTCAGTCTTTTATGTCATCTCGTGGCATAAAACATCAATCCTTGTGCTCTCACACTCAACAAAATGGAGTGGTTGAGCGGAAAGCCAGGCATCTTGTTGAAATGGCATGAACATTACTTTTACATATGGATGTTCCTGATCGTTTTTGGGATGATGCTTTCCTTATTGCATGTTATTTGATTAATCGAATGCCCTCCAATGTTCTTTAGGATCAGATTCTTGTTTCAGTATTATTTTCCTAAGATGTATCCTATTCATTATCCCCATGTGTTTTTGGATGTGTATGCTTTGTTCATCAGTCATCTCCCGGTGCATCTAAGTTATATGGTTGTTCTATTAATTGAATTTTCTCGAATATTCACAAGGGCAAAAAGGATATAGGTGCTACTTTCCCGAACTTCACCGATATTTTGTTTGCGCCGATGTTATCTTTTTTGAGCCCACTCATTTCTTCTCCAACTCTACTACATCATCATCTGAGTCCTACCACTGTTGTGTTTGCTCCTATTTCATCTATTCCTCTTCTAGGAACATTTACTTTCATACCCTCTCCAAGTTCTTTTAGGGAAGCAGGATAGAGTGACCTCATCACATATTAGCACAGGTAGAAGGCGCCTCAGGCAGAAATCGCTGCAGCAGAAAAAGTGCATGACACTCTGGTGAGACTTGCCGAGACATGTCTAGTACCTTTAGCTCCTTCCACCTTGGGTCCATCATCACCATCACCATCACCTTCTGAACTTGATGTGCCCATTGCGCACAGAAAAAATAGGCATGCTACTGCTACTCCTTATCTTATTTATAATTTTTTGAGCTATCATCGCTTATCTATTCCCTATACAGCCCTTCTCTCTTCCTTGGATTCTATTTCTATTCCTTGCTCTACTATAGAGGCATTGGCACATCTTGGCTAGTGGGCAGCAATGATGGAAGAGATGTTTGCCTTGATTGTTAATGGCACTTGGGAATTGGTGTCTTTGCCTCCTGGTAAGACTACAGTCGAATGTCGTTGGGTGTACATAATGAAAATATCTTCTAATGGAAAGCTTGATCATTGAAGGCTCGACTTGTTGCCACAAGCTATGCTCAGATTCCTGGGATAGACTTTGGTGAGACCTCTCTAATAGCTAAGATTGCTTCAGTCCATTTGCTTCTTTCTCTGGCTACTATTCATCACTAGACTCTGCATCAGTTGGATATCAAGAATGCCTTTTTGCATGGAGATCTCGAGGAGGATGTCTATATGGAGCAACCTCCCGGATTTGTTGCTCAGGGGGTGTACTTTGACAAAGCATGTAAGCTTAAGAAGTCATTATATGGCTAAAAGCAGTCTCCTCGGGCTTGGTTTAGTTGCTTCAGTTCAGCTGTTCTGGACTTTGGACTAGTGAGATCTCAGTCAAATCACTTTGTTTTCTATAGACATTCTAAGGGACGAAGAATAATTTTGGTTGTTTATGTTGATGATATGGTTATCACTGGAGATGATAAGGTTGGTATCATTCAACTTAAGACTCATTTGCATTCATAGTTTCAGACCAAAGATTTGGGATCTTTGAAGTATTTTCTTGGAATTGAGATTGCAAGATCTGAACGTAGTATCCATATATGTCAGAAGAAGTATGTGTTGGATATTTTGGAGGAAACTGGATTACTTAAGTCTAAACCCGTTGATACTCTTATGGACCCGAATGTCAGACTAGCATCAGGAGAGGGGAGCCTTTCTCAGATCCCAGGCATTATCAAAGATTGGTTGGCAAGTTGAATTATCTGACAATTACCAGACCAAACATCTTTGCTGTTAGTATTGTAAGTCAATTCTTAGATTCCCCAACTAAGGCACACTAGGATACAATAACCCAAATTATCAAATACATCAAGGCTATGCTTGGAAGAGGTTTATTGTATCGGGATGGGTCATGCTCAGCTAATTGGCTATGCTGATGCTGATTGGGCTGGTTTACTATTTGATAGAAGGTCTACGACTAGATATTGTATATTGTTTGGAGGAAACTTGATCTCCTAGAACAGTAAAAAGCTAGAACGTTGTGGCCTGTTCGAGTGTAGAGGCTGAACATAAAGCTATGGCCTTGACTACTTGTGAGTTGATATGGTTGAAACAGCTGTTGGGAGAATTGAGCATGACACAGTCACAACCTATGAAATTATTTTGTGATAATCAAGTAGCAATGCATATTGCCTCAAACACCATTTTTCACGAAAGGGCTAAGTATATTGAGGTTGACTGCCATTTTATTCAAGAAAAATTACACTCAAGATATTGCGACTGCATTTGTTGGGTCAAGTGATTAGCTGGCAGATTTGTTCATCAAAGCACTTAGGGGTCCTCGGGTAAAGTATATTTGTAACAAGTTGAGCATACATGATATATATGCTCTAGCTTGAGGGGGAGTGTTGAGAATAATCCTATTTAAGAAATATATTAATTAGG
The DNA here is from genome assembly GCA_006176705.1 of Cocos nucifera. NCBI lineage: Eukaryota > Viridiplantae > Streptophyta > Magnoliopsida > Arecales > Arecaceae > Cocos > Cocos nucifera. The sequence continues at coordinate 371,817 of QRFJ01000252.1, forward strand.
AGTTATGTATCAATTATGAGGGATAAATTAGATAACATAATATTTGATTGAGATCATGATTTATATGGTTCATTATATTTAGACCTTTATCATGATTCATTGTATCTAGACCTTTATTGCTCTATATATAGAGTCTCTTGTAACATAAATTGAATATATGAAAAGAGATACAATCATTACTTTCATAGAATCTATGCGAATCTTTTTCACAAACAAAAATGGAAAAAAAAAAAAGGTTTCACAGTAGATAGTTGAGCTGATTCCTTAACAATAAGAGAATAAAAAAGGAAGCAAGAGAGAACAAAAACAGCTATTAATCTATTGAATCATATTGTGTTGTTGTCCTCTTAGATGGGCTGGGGTGGGTCTTGTGGGAGTGGTTTTTGTTTGTTTGAGGTGGGGTGGGGTGGTTTTTTTTCTTTTTGTTTGGTTTGGGTGGGGAGGGTGGTGTTTGGGGATATCCCATTCCAAAGAGCAGAAATGATCACATGTTACTTGTTATAAACAGCATAGAGAGGAGAGAGAGAGAGAGAGAGAGAGAGAGAGAGAGAGAGAGAGAGAGAGAGAGAGAGAGTAATGAAAGTTGAAATAAATATTCACATGTGTGCAAAGACATTGTCATGCACGCTAGTAGATAAATTCTCGCATTTTATGTCAACATGTGACACTCAGTCATGATAGACTTGCGATTCTTTATAATATCATTATTCTTTCATGGCAATCAACAACTCCTTAGCTATTTGATTTCCTTAATATAAAGCATAAAACCTGTCTCTTGCTGGGGCTATGTGAATGCATATCTGAAACACATCCATGCTTTATAGTTATGATGGGAAACACACTTGTTATTGCAACCTTGCAGGCATTCTCCTAGGTGTTAGATAGGCTCCAGAGTGCCTTGGTGAACTCCATCTAGACTGCCATATATGTACAGATGCACATATAGGTATCTGTGCGTGTGCGTGTGTTTCGGGCTGAGGGTTAGACACTTTCTTATCAAATATTTGGTAGTGGAAGTAACAACTATTTAACCACTGATGTGTATCATTGTCAATGCATCAAATATTGGTTACACAAGACTTGCACGTATTTAAAAGCTATTGGGGCATGAATTTTGATGCACATCAATGACTAAAGGGTTTGTTAGCTAACCACTTGACCCAAAAACTTATGTTGCCAAGGAATGGTTTGACAATGTCATGCTTAACACCTACCCTCATTCATGGCCTGGACCAAGGATGCGGAGGGATAAACAAGTTAGCAGAGAACAAGTCAAGATAGGGACTAGAACAATTTAAGATGGCAACTGGGTGGATTAAATATGTAAGTGACTTGAAGGATGTTTGAACTCGTGCCTTTGGCAACCTAAGCACTGATACCATGTTAAATAATCACTTGACCCTGAAAACTTGAGCTCTTGAAGAATGGGTTAACAATGTAAATGAGGCTTAACAAAGTTTTAGCTCTTCTATGAAAGATTTGATGAGAAGTGTGTAGTCTGAACCATATATTTGTACACATATACATACATACACAGTTACATGTATGTATGTACATGTGTGTGTATGTAAGCATATATGTATGCATGTGTGTGTGTGTGCGTGTGCGTGTGCGTGCATGTGGGTTTATGTATTTATGCATATTATATATGTAATCTATTTGTATTTTCATATGTAGGCATGTACATGTGTAATATAGGTGTGTTGGTATCTAGACATTTGTGTGTTCATATAAACACAAATGGATGTAACTACATGTATTTGTTCAGTATGTTATATTTTTCTTGTAAGCTGTGTTTTTTTTTAAAAAAAATTATTACCGTAAATGATTCATGAATGTTAATGAGGAAATGAGACCATCAGATTGGATCCAAAATAAAATCATACTAGGAAAAAATCTTGTAAGTTTGAAACAAGTGACTCCTAAATTCTTTCATTCAAGACCCTAAGTTCATTTTCCAATGTCTAGCAAGTTGGATGACCAAGAAAGGTCAATAATATATACTGCTTGAGTCAAGCATCTTAAGACAATAATGTTTATGCTGCTACTTTGTTTTTGTTTATTTAAGAATTGAGTATAGATAATATGAATTACAATACGTGGAAAGTGTTTTTACTAGTTAATGAGCACGTATACAGTGAATTCATTGTTTATGACTTGAGGCATGTTTTGTAGCTACTGTAGTGTAGTTATACAGGATTCAATAATATATGTGAAATGGTTGAACAAAATGGTGTTATACTAAGTTCATTATTTGAGCAAATGTCTGGGTGCTTGAGCAAATTGCTGGTGACAAGCTATGTCTATTGTCTAGAGCCAGGCTATACAACAGCCATGTATTCTTAAATGACTTCATATATGTTGACTATATGCACATGTGGCTATATACTGCTTATATTGCAGTGGCCTGATCTGGAGAATCTAACACAACAGACACCTGTATCTATATCACCATGTGAAACATTTATGTGGGTCAGCCATAAAAACAAAAAACTATAAGGTGAAAGAGGCTACGTGGTTCTCAAAATTAATTCTATAAATCCCTGTAAATACATACAACAACCCACGAAAAGGATAAGAGGAGTTGATTTACCTTCCCCTTTATAAAGTTTATAATCAACAGAACTGGTGTTACTTGGTTTCTTGATTGTATTCTTCTTTCTTTATTGTCCTTTTTGTCTAATGTAGGTAACAACCTTGTAGTATTCTGATGCAATTTTGTTTAGCTGTTTTATCTCTCCATAACATTTAAAATTACTAATCACTATTCCTTTGTTTTACTGTTTCTTTTTTGTTGGTAATGCACTTTTTGGTTCTATGAGAAAGTTGTTTGGAAAAGGATAACTATGGAGACATGCTTTTGTTCCAGAGGGTTCAACATCTAAAGAAGTTCTATTTTCATTTTCAAGATTTTGTTGATCCCATCATGTGGAAGGTAGGTATAGTTCATGCTATTTTTTGTGCTTGCGTTCACAGTTTTGTTTGTCATGTTGAAAGTTTATGAATTTTGCACTACACTTTGAAATGAATTTCCATGATTGGTCGGTATTTGTTTTTCAAAATTTTGATTATCTTGATTGCATGGAACAATATTTTCTGATGCTTTTTTTGATTTTTGATTATTTTTCTTAAATTTCAAGAATTTGTTCCAACAATGTTTTGTAGCTTACCGGAATACTCTGAACAGGTGCAGTTCTTGGATCGTCATCATATTTTAATTAGATTTGGCAGTAATGGAATGGTAAGTATCATTATATTGTCTTACTTCTTGGAAAGTTATGTTCACTCATGTGCTAAAATGTGATTATATTATCTTGTTCACTTCTGTGATTTTCTATCAGATTTTATATTTTCCATATATTTAAAAATTTAGGTTGCCCGAAGCACTGATCAACATCCAACGTTCTTTGCTGTGTATGACACAGAGACAACAGAGATTGTTGCATTTTATCAGGTAGTTTCTTTATACCAATGTGATCGTTGTTAAAACGGCATTTTTTGAATCAAATTTGTATTTATGTTTCGTTTTCTGCAGGATTCTTCAGAAGAATTTTATTCATTATTGGAGCAATTCTGTGACCATTTTCATGGAGATTCAATTAATTCTTTGCATGCAAATTTTGTTTCTTGTCACTGCAATAACATCCATGCTCTTGATGAGTTTTGGTGCATGAAAAATAATGCCAACAGCATCTCACAGGTAAACCTCAGTTCTGGAGGTACGGGCACACCGGATACCTCTTTCAACTTGTTGATTCATTATGTGAAGATTATATTAGCTTTTTTATTTTAGAAATATAACTTACTCAGCTGACCTGCTCCACCAGATACTCTTTCTATGAGTTAGCAATGCGATCATTAACATTATTTGTTCACATAACGATTCCATCTTAGATATTTTTTTGTTCCTAAATATCTAAGAAATTTTAGGAACCTAAATTATTTATGCTTCTCTTGTTTCATTTATGCTAACCCTGAGCTTGTTTCATTCCATTTTAGTCCATTTTTTAATATTTTACATTTCATTGAATTAGAATTCGTGATTGAAGGGTATGCTTTAAACAACTAGTTTTCTCTTATTTTAGTATTTTTAATTGTGGTTCAGTTGTTTAAAATTGGAGCATGACTTGTAATTATGATGTTTTTATTTTTATTTTTTCAGTTTTTATATTTTTGGTAATTTGAGGATTGAGAATAGGGTTCATATAAATTTTTTTTTTTTTAAAAAAAAAGAGGATTGAGAATAGTAGGTCCTATTGAGTCATTATACATTAATGGAGACTGTGATGGCATAATATTTGATTTCAGAAGCATGGAGCTGATTGTATATATTTAGGCAAAATGATTGTTCCCCCCTTGCAACAATATGTTGACGGGTGTGCATCCATTAGTAACAAGTACAATATTGGCTGAAGATTTTTGAGGATCTAGATGTGCTAGAAAGCATTCATGCATTCAACCTAATTGCCCATTGTATGCTCTCTTTATTTTAAGTTTATGTTATTTGTTGTTGGCAGTTAATGAAGATGGTGATACGTTCATTACCATTCGATTGCCAGATCCATAGCCCTTCACCATATTTTGATCTTTCGCTTTTTCAGTATGATCGTAAGGTCCGATCAATTCAGTCAGATTTTATGCTTTCTCATATATCTGAAAAATAGGATTGTTTATTTTTACTGATTTTTTATTCATCATCATAATTTTATTGTGATCAAAATTGGCAGTTCTTTTTTGTTTGAAGGTCAACTTCTACTATTTCTAATTCCATTTTGTCATCAGTGAAACTAATGAGGTTTAAGAGTGCTGGTTGCTTTCTATAAGTTTGCTTCATACACACAAAAACATAGATGTATTTTTAGGGTGTACTGCAACCATGCTATAACAGTAGCTGCAACCACCAGTACATGATGATAATGGCCATTAGTTTAATAGAAATAACATACTGGTACTAATCACTGAGCTTTATGTAGTTGACAACTTATGCTATTTGAGTATTATGTTTATAAATTTTATTTTAGTATCTTGCATTGTGTTATCAAGTTTTTAGAATTTATGATGTATAATCTAGGCCATACAGTTCCGTGCTTTCACAGATGTTGTTACAACAATAAATTGACCTATTAAACTTTAAAAATAGCATCATAACTCATAATATATGTGCCGATGCATGTGGCTGCTAATGATATGAGATGCAGGATAAGTTTCAAAAAAGATATAAACATGGATTAGATGTTAATATGCCTTTCTGAAAATGTTTAGGATTTATTTACTATATTAGGTTGTCAATCTAGACAAGCTTTTATAATTCATATAATAGAAATCCCAACTCGAGCAGAGTTTCCCTTCTTGGACTCCTTAAAATTCAGCAACTTAAGAATCCCTTTCTAATATCATAATGACCATTTAGCATTTGGTGTAAATGACATATTGGTATTAATCAATGAGTTATATGAGTTGCCAACTTACACTATTTGAATATTGTGTTTATAAATTTTATATTGGTATTTTGTGTGAAAATGTCATATTCTAGAAGCCATGAAGTACCTCTAGCACCCAGTAATACACTCTCGCAGACATTCATAAAACACTGGAATGACCTATTAAAGTTTCATAATAATGTGAATAATGCCCTGACCTATTCTTTTTGATATATGTCACGCTATTTTTTATAGTTTTGTCCAATAATTATTTATGTATATGAATTGAAAGATATAACTAATTCAACTTCTTACCATTTCCATTTTTATGTTCTCCTTCTTTATTTGTAGTTAAATTGCTGAAATCAAAACTGATGCCACCAATCTAAAACTGATATTGGAATTGATAGCAAACCATACTTCCCGAGTAATGTGTAAAGCTATATCTGTTGCCCGAGATGTAAGCTCAATGACTCATTAAGAGAAAGATCATTAATTGTTGTACCCAAGTATGGTCGAACTATGTTGAACTAGCCGGTTTGCAGCTGACCAAACTAGATCGGTCGGGGGTTGGTATGGTTCAATCTATTTATTTGAGATGGGGCCAGTTTGGTCGTGTAGTGATTTAGCCAATTGAACCCCCTTCCCCCTCCACTTTGCCCACTCACATGATGGTTTGAGTCCTCCCTCCCCCTTCGTGATGTTCAAGAGAGCACTCCTCCCACCTCCCAATCACGAAACACCCCCTCCCTCTAGGTGCTCATGATGGTTCAAGAGTGCCCACATTTATCTTTCTAATAAGTCCCTCCCTCCCTCTCCCTACTAGGGTTAGGATTAAGCTTTCCCTCAAGCCTCACCCTTCCTCCCTCTCCCTCCCTCTCTCTCTCTCTCCTCCCAACGATGACGACGAGGGCTTTCGGGACCTCTCACTCCCTCGGCCTCCCCTCCCTCCCTCCCTCTCTCTCTCTTTCCCTTTCTCTAACTCTTTCTTGTCCTTCCTTTCCTTCTTCCCCTCCCCCTCTCTCTCACTCTCCCCATTTTGATATGCCCTAGAGCTAGGGATGGCAACAGGTAGGGTTTGAGTCGGGTATTATAATATTCATCTCCAAACCCAAACTTAATACTTTATATCCAAATCCTATTCGATACCCAATCAAGTAAGAAAAGAGATACCCATCCTCATACCCAATGGGTTTGGGGATACCCATGGGTAACTCATTTTCCCATACCCAACCCATTCCCATCCATACCTAAAAAAAATAAACAACCAAAATAATTTTAAAGTAAAGATAGAAGGGCATTATTTTTTAAATAAAACAAGACTACCTCTATTAGAACTTGTTCAAAAAGACAAAGAATTCAAAATTATAATATTTTTAAGATATAAAAATATTGTCTTATTCTATAATAAAAAATATTAAGTGAAAAAGAAGCTTGAGATACTAAAAGAAAATGAGAATGAAGAAAAAAATATACAAATATAATTTAATAATTGATGAAACTAATAAAATTATCATATTAACTATAAATTGAATATATATATATATATATTTGGGTATGGGTTCGAGTATTATCTATATCCGTAGGTTCGGGTCGGGGTCGGGGTTGGGGTCGGGTTCGGGTTTGGGTAGAAAATAGCACTACCCATACCCTACCCATACCCGTGCTATGGTTTTCGAGTTTTCCCCAAACTCGGTCAAATCCTATTTTTCGGATTTGACTGGGTTTGGGTAGGGTGCATACCCATTGGGTTGGATCGATTTTGCCATCCCTACCTAGAGTGGCATGGTATGAACCTGTACCATGCCGAATCGAGCCTTAGTCAATATGCCCTCTGGTATTGATTTGATGAACCTTGGTTGCACCTATGCAAATTTGTTAATAATATTTCTCTTATCTTTTTATAATATCTTAATTTAATGATGTTTAGCACTTCTGAGTTCTAAGCTAGATACAAAATTCTATAAAATATGTGGTCCGTTGCTCTCTTAAACAAACAACCACATCTAAATGCTTCTCTCCCAAACCCACCCACTGCATCCCTCCTCTCTCTATTCTCTCTTCATTCTTGTATGCTTCCTTTTTTAGTTATTGATAAGGAAAAAACTCTGCTTGTTATTCTTCTATTTATGTATTGTTGATTAAGGAAAGAAAACATGAGAGATAAGTGAGCTGCTTTTTTGGTGAAAAATATGCAATTACCCATCCCCGCTATTCCTTTTAATGGGACTTAATTGACAATATTATCGTTAGAAGCACAAAATTTATAATTTGTACAGTACTTCTTTGTAAATTATAATGGAGGCAATATCTTTCCCTTGTTTGTTAGGGTAATGACGTCCATGTGTAGGTGCATGCCACAACCTGCCCCTCCTGAACAATACCTAGGAGTGGCATAAATTGACCAGACCTAAAAATCTCAACGTGGTCCAATCCTATTTGGATTAGGTTTAGGTCAAAGATATTTTAGTTAGGGTTGGGTATGAGTTAGATTTCTTTACCCGAGCTTTAAATGGTTGGCTATGAAGGAAAATCAGCATTTTCCTGCCATAGGATCATTCAGATCCGATTAGATTTGTGGGGATATTTCAAAAATTTTCCTAACAAATCCTAATCAGATCTGAAATATCTCGGATCTGATCCTATAGATCTGATATTAAAACTAAAAATTAAAATAAATCAGATTTAATGTCATACCTTGTTTGGGCAATCTGATTACCCTACTGATGATCTACTGAAGCCCGAAGGTCTTGGATGTAGCCACACAAGTGCTTGGCTTCTACCGGAGTCTACTCAGGTAGGATCTGGATGCGATCTCCTTTTGGATCTGATTTCTAAAAATCATATCTTGATCTGATTCGTAGAGCCTTCAAAAGATCAATGAAGGCCGTGCACTCGTCTCACGAACACGTCGTATGTCTTCCTAATCCTTGCACCAACAACTTGATCTTCCTTGCTTGATTTGCCCAACTTTTTGGGCGTGGAGAGGGGAGAGAGGAGACCAGAAGGAGGCATGGAAGAGAGGAGGGGCAGCCTTGTGGCATGGTGGATGGGCGTTATTATAATACCCTAAGCACAGATAAGGTTTAAATGGACCTTACTGCACCATGCAGTGTCACATCACTTCGACCAATCAAATTTCTTGATTTAATCAGATCTTAATCTGATTGGTGGAGTGATGTCACCTGATCCATTCAGGTTAGAGTCCCCTAGAATCCTCCATAGGTGGCACCGTAGATGGATAGGCCCAAATACTTTTGGCGCCCATGTGTTTAAAACAATTAACCTTGGAGTCCCATTTGTATGGAACTCCATCTCTTTTCCCCATGTGCGCATGCCAACTAGGGGCGTGCGCACATATTTGTGCATGGAATCCAAGTGGGCATGCGCCCTAAGGAGATGTCCAAAGGGGGCGCACGCCCCTGCCCCTTCTTTTCTGCATTAAGACATCTCATGTCTCGGTAATGACAGGAAATGGCAGGTGGTGATAAGAATTAGCAGGTGTTATCTTATTTTCATTTAATGGATTAAAACATCCCTTTTCTGATCTGGACAAGCTCCAGTCAGACAAAGACAAACCCATACAGGGTTCTCTAGTGAGCCCAAACCAATTTGGCTCAGCCGAGATGAATCAGAAAGACTGCAGAAGGAAAAAGTTAGGTGCAATCATATGCTAGCACGATTTTCTTGAACCTAATTGGATCTAATCCAAATCAATCAAACTAAGTTAGCTTGATTGATCACATTCAGACCCAAATCCTTGTTTGTGTAATCCAGTTAGGTTCAGTTCCGTATGGTAATGAGACATGTTGCGATCTTCATTATCGACATCATCGAAACACCTTTCGATGGATCAGAACTTTTTCAATTCATACAATTAGAATGATCAATCATCAAGATCATTCTAATTGCTCCTAAAATCTACCAGTGACATCTAGCAGTATATGGTGGCAAGCCATCAGAACCGAAAGCGAACCTCTCGGTGCAGCTACCAGTGTGATTGGGTTCTTTTATCTTGAGCTTCGATAGGATTAGGATTAAGGTGAACTCATCAAACCCAATATCCATCATATAAGTTAATCATTCGATTCGAGTCCAATGTGAAGCCCTAATAGAAACTCTTTCTGTCATCTTCACACTGCTATGGCTATGGACTTATGAACTCAATCTCATGATCATCATAGAGCTACTCATCTATCAAGGTAGATAGATTTCCTATTAGTGCAATCCAATTCCTACAATGAAAATGATATAGCCAACATACACCTCAGGGTTCCGAATGGCTAAAAGATCGAGTTATGGTGTAGTCAAACTATAACACCCTTAAGGTGAACTACCGATGCACCTTAGGTTAAAGAACCAGACACACCACTACAGTATCGAGCCAGTCATCGATGAGTAGGTAGACACTTATGACTGCTTGAGGTGGTCACGGTCAGTGCTCTCGTTCTCTAACGAGTATCTGTACTCTTGCTCCGGTGTCTTCACATCGTAGACTCAAGACTCATCTATCTTAAGGAAGTGATCGTACACCAATCTTTCGGATCGATCACCATCCTCGTGATGATCCTACAGTCAGGAGCAATTTATGAGTTAATTATGAAAATTCATGTCTTAAATTTTTTAACTTTTGAAAATATGAATTATCATATCATTAACTCAAAGGATGTATCACAGACACTTTAAATGCATACTATCATAGAAAATAATTTTTTTATTAATTTATAGTCAAAATTATAAAATTGCTCCTAGAAGTGTATTACAAGTGTTAGCCAATCTGGCTTCTAGGGCATGCATCTAACAAACTTCCACTTGACCTAAAGCCAATTGGCTACAAATTTAAGTCTCATCTTCTCTAAGTGGGCTTCGATCTTCTGCTGGCTCAATGATTTCGTTAGTGGGTTAGCTGCATTGTCTGCGGTGTCGACTCTCTTAACCTCGACGTATCCCTTCTCGAGGTAATCGCGGATGAGGTAGAATCGCCGCTCGATGTGCTTGAATTTCTGGTGAGATCTGAGCTCCTTAGCTAGGGCTATGGCGCCATTATTGTCGCAGTACAGAGGGACGGCATCCGATGGCATCACTCCAAGCTTTGCGGCGAACTTCTTGTACCAAAACGTCTCCTTCGCAGCTTTCGATGCAGCGATGTATTCTGCTTCCATGGTGTTCTTGTACCAAAATGTCTCCTTCACAGCTTTCGATGCAGCATGTATTCTGTTTCCATGGTGGAGTCTACTATCACCATCTGCTTGGAACTTTTCCAGCTAACAGCACCATCATTGCATATAAACAGACTTTCAGATGTTAACTTTCGATCATCTATGTCGAACATAAAGTTCGAGTCTGTATACCTCTAGACCTGAAGTTCTCCATTACCAAAGACTAGAAACATATCCTTAATCCTTCTCAAGTACTTAAGGATACATTTCATAGAAGTTCAGTGCTCTTCGCCTGGATTCGATTGATACCTGCTCGTGACACTCACAGCATGGGCGATATCAGGTTGTGTACATAGCATGGCATCCATGAGACTTCCTATTGTCAAAGCATAAGGGATCTTGCTCATGCGTTCAATCTCCTCAGGTGGGCACATCTTCTTGGAGAGATGAATATCATGTCTAAAGGGTACTAGATCCTTTTTTTGAGTTTTTCATGCTAAACCTCTTTAGCACCTCTATATATACTTTTTGTGAAAGTCCCAGCATCTTATTCGGTCCATCCCTATAGACCTTAATTCCCAGAATAAAGGATGCTTCTTCTATATCTTTTATAGAGAATTCTTTAGACAACCATATTTTGACTGTGGTTAACATGGGAATATCATTTTCAATTAGGAGAATGTCATCCACGTACAGTACGAGGAAGATAAGAGCGCTCCCACTGACCTTTTTGAATACACACGACTTATTTTTTATGAAACCAAATGATTTGATCACATCATTGGAATGAGCATTCCAGCTCCGAGATGCTTGCTTAAGTCCATATATGGATCTTTGCAGCTTGCATATCTTGTGATCACCATCACTGGATATAAAATCAAGCGGCTGTTCCATATAGATATCTTCTTCAAAATATCCATTTAAGAATGTCGTTTTCACGTCTATCTGCCATATTTCATAATCGAAATAGGCTGTAACAGCAAGCAATATGCGGATGGATTTGAGCATAGCTACTGGCAAAAAAGTATCTTGATAGTCAATGCCTTTGCGCTGACTGTACCTTTTCACTACGAGCCTTGCTTTGAATATCTCTATATTTTCATCGGCACCTATCTTTTTCTTGAAGATCCATTGACACCCAATAAGTACTATACCTTCAGGTGGATCTACCAAGGTCCAGACTTGGTTCGAGCGCACTGAGTCAATTTCTGACCTCATTGCCTCTAACCATTTCTCGGAGTCGATATCTGATATCGTCTCGTCATAGGTCTTGGGATCATCACCATGAATCTCATTTCTCAACATCCTCTGAAATAGTACCTAAGTATCTTTCAGGAGAATGGAAAATCCTAGTTAATTTTTGAGGTGGAGGTAGTGTTTGGACTGGCTCAATCTAATTGGGTTTCATAGGTTCCTTAGCTCATTGCTGTTCAGAGACCTCGAGCCTAATCTATCTCCCGATGCCACCATCTTGAATAAACCATTTTTCAAGAAAAATGGCATGTCGATTCATAATCACATTGTGGTCTTCTAGAAGATAGAAGTAATATTCTAACGACTTTTTAAGATATCCTATGAATCGAGCTCTAAAGGACCTAGATTCTAACTTATCTGTCTGTTGTCTCTTGACATGGGTCGGACAATCCTAAATTCTGAGGTGACTCAGATTTAGTTTCTTACCATGCTATATCTCATACGGTGTGGTAGGAACGATTTTAGAAGAAACCCTATTCAGTAAATATATTACGGTTATTAGACTATGTCTTCAAAGAAAATCAGGAAGGTCCGTGAAACTCATCATGGATCAGACCATATCTAATAGGATCCAGTTTCTCCATTCTAAAACTCCATTGAGTTGATGCATTCGAGGTGGAGTCCATTGTGAGACTATGCCATTACCTTTGAGATAGTCTAGGAATTTCCGACTAAGGTATTCATCTCCTCGATCTGATCGAAGAATCTTAATGAATTTTTTTATTTGTTTTTTTACTTCGAGTTTAAATTTCTTGAACTTTTCAAAGGCTTCAGACTTATGTCGCATCAAATATACATACCCATACTGAGACAAATCATCGATAAAGGTCATAGAGTAGATATAATTATCTCTGGCCGGCACATCAAATGGGCCGCACATATTTGTGTATCAGGGCAAGTAGGTCTGTGGCCCTTTCCCCATTACCTACAAAAGGGAGCTTGGTCATTTTGCCATGAATGCATGATTCCCAAATCGGATATGACTCGGAAGTCAACGGATTCAATAGCCCGAATTTCTCCAATTTATTCATCCTGTCTTCTGCTATATGACCTAGCCTAAGGTGCCATAGATACCAATCATTTAGACTATCCTTAGGTCGTTTTGATCCAATGGCATTCATGTTTTGTTCGATATTGAAAATAAAAACATCAATATGTAACTGGTATAGACCATTAATAAGGAAACCACTTGCAATTTTATTTTTTTTAAAAAGAATATTATAATAGTCCTTAAGAAAACTAATTACATAGCCTTCCTGTGCTAAACAAGAAACAGAAATCAAATTCCTGCTTGCTGCAGGCACATAATAACAGTCCCTAAGTACTAAATCTAATCCTGACGGTAGTCAAAGAGGATAGGTTCCCACGGCCATAGCAGCAACTCTTGCTCCGTTTCCGACGTGCAGAATCATCTCACCATCCCTCAGCCTTCTGCTTTCCTTAAGACCCTGCATAGAAGTGCATAGATGAGCACTAGAACTAGAGTTAAGCACCCAACTGGATGCAGAAGAAATCGTTAGATTAGATTCAATTACGAGCATACCTCCAGAAGGACCTGCCTCTTTATTCTGCAGGCTGGCCAGGTATAAAGGGTAGTTTCGCTTTCAATAGCTGTCTGTATTACAATAGAAACATTTTTCTTTATCGGCGGCCTTTTTCAGCTCTCCCTTCTTCCCTTCATCCGTCTTCTGCTTCTTTGCAGACTTCTTTTTTTCAAAAGATTTTTTTTTCGAAGAAGTCCGCTCCACAGCAAGCACTAAGCCCTTTGAACCTTTCAAAGAAAGCTCAGCAGTAATCAGCATGTTCATCAATTTTGCTAAGGTACATTGCAGCTTATGCATATGAAAGTTCATGATGAACTGCCCATATGCATCAGTCAAGGATTGCAAGATCACATTAATTTGCAAGTCCCTGTCTAGCTTGACACCAAGCTTCTCAAGCTCCTTTAAGTCCTTGATCATCATCAGACAATGATCTTGGACTGACTGCCCATCATGCATTTGAGCCTTAAAAAGTCTTCTAGTGACTTGATATTTGGCTGCGCAACTCTCTTCACAAAACAACTCATGTAGGTGAGCCAACATTTCGTGAGCAGTCTTGATATCCTCATGTTGGCATTGAAGCTCATTAGACATCGAGCCCAATATGTAGTACCTAGCTTTATTGTCTTCGTTCGTCCACTTTTACAGAGACGCTCTCTGTTCAGCGGATGGACGGGTTGGTAAGGTGGGGGGATCCTGATCCAAAATATGAGTCAACTTTTTGGAATCCAAAATAATTTTATAGTTTCGGAGCCAATCCTTGTAATTTGGTTCGGTTAGTTTGTGGGTGTCCAGGATACGAGCTAGTGGATTGGATGTAGACATTTTCCTGTAGAGAGTCAAAGTTTCTAGTTAGATTTTGTAATTAGACTTGACCAATTTGTTTAAGAATTTTATTTTTTAAATAAATTAGGCTTCCACTATTTTCTTGGATCCCTACACTCTCTTGGCAGAGATGCGAAAATCTCCACGATCAATTAATTTCAAGTGGGTGGTGCGGTCCCACCGACTGGTTCACCATCTCATCTAACATTTATTGATGATGGGTCAACCGATGAGTGGATAACTCTTGTCCAATGATTCTCTAATTATGGTGCACCCAAACCTGGTCTCTAATTCATGAAGCTCATCATGCCCAGAATATTGCTCCACTCCTTAGTTAAGTCAGACCCACCATTTGCATGAATTGGATTCCTGATTGGGTCCCTCACCATATCCAAAATATTAAGCCCAACCTATCCTTTAATTCGTAGCATCCAATGCCTAATAGACATGGTTGCGTCTTCTCGGTGCAACTGAACCACTATAACCAGTCGAGAACAATCAACTCCGGGAAGGGCCCGCACATCTATAATAGTGGAAGATCTATGACTTAATATTTTATTGGGGAGATTTAATTTTGGTCTATTTAAACTTGACTTAATCATAATAATTATGACTAACCTAGTGGCATAGGTTAGCTCAAATTGTTAGCCACCTCTAATCAGAACTGGGTCGACCCAAATGGCCAGGTAAGTGAGACCGGTGGAAGGGATATGCCATTAACTCGATAAGAATGCATTCAGGTCGAGTAGCTTCCAATTAAAAACTAGTAGGTCGTATCTGCCAAACTTACCTTAGACACCAAATTGTCGAACCAAAATCAATCGAGTTAGCCTACAATCCAGGCTCAAACCGCGGAGCCAAATTAGGTCTTGACTTGATCGACCACATATTACTGTGAGTCAACCTTGACCTGGACTTAATCCTATTGGGTTGGTCAATTCTAAGCACTCTTGATCTCACCTAACCAACTCTTGATTTGGTTTGATCAACCGCTAGACCTAATTGAGCTACCCAAGTCCGAACCCAAATTTATGAAGGTGTCTTAGATCTGAAAATTCATAATTTTAGATCTAATTAGTTTCATAATCTTAATTCTTAATTAAGTTTGGGTTCATAAACAGAAATATGCCAAAAATCCTAGGGTTTTAGGATCTAGAGTTTTACAAAAACGTAAGTTTTCGATTTCTGATTAAGGACGAACGCACAACACCCCTGCACGCCATAAAAGCACCCCATCGAATGGGAAGAGAGGGCCTTTAAACCCTTCTAACTTTTTTGACCGGATGGCCAAGGGGAATGCCTTAATAAAAAACAAATACGACACTACAAAACATTAAGATCTACAACATATATCACATATAAAATCATAGATTTAATCATGCATGTTCTGTATACATCTCATGTATTATTTATCAAATCATAAATGCATGCTTTCAGATCTGATACATCACATATAAATTTTAAAAAATAAAATTTTAAATTGATCACATCAAATGAAACTTTATTCTAGATAATTTATAGAACTATTCTACAACTAGTCTAGGCATACATCTATCATATCTCATATGAACATTTAAATATTTAATTTTCTATTTTTTAGATCTGATCATAACACTTATAACATTAGAAAAATAGAAACAAATGGATCTAAAAATTTATTTTAATCATATCGAAAGGAAAAATTATACTAAACTACACATAGAATAGTTCTATACCTAGTCTAGACATGTATCTCATACATCATTGATATGATTCTAAATTTTTAATTTTTTGGTTTCAGTTCTAATCACATCTAATGTGACATCTGAAATCCTTTAATATCATATCATAAAACTAAAAAAATCAGATCTAAAATAGATCTAAAGAACTGCTAACGCAGCTCTGATACCAATTGAAGGAAAAGCAGCATTTTTCCGCCACAGGATCGTTCAGATCCGATCGGATTTATGGAGATATTTCAAAATTTTTCTAAGAAATCCTAATCAGATTGAGATATCTCAGATCTGATCCTATAGATCCAATATTAAAACTAAAAATTAAAATTAAATTAGATTTAATTTTATACCTTATTTGGATAATCTGATTATCCTGTCGATGATCTGTTGAAGTTCGGAGGTCCTGGATGTAGCCATGCAAGTGCCTGGGCTCTATCGGAGTTCACTTAGGTAGGATCTGGACGCGATCTCCTTTTGGATCTGATTTCTAAAAATCAGATCTGGATCTGATTCGTAGAGCTTTCAAAAGATCGATGAAGGCCGCACGCTCGTCTCACGAACACATCGTATGTCTTCCTAATCCTTGCGCCATTAACTTGATCTTCCTTGTTGGATTCGTCCAACCTTTTGGGCGTGGAGAGGGGAGAGAGAGGACCAGAGGGAGGCGTGGAAGATAGGAGGGGCAGTCTTGCGGCGTGGTGGATGAGCGTTATTATAATGCCCTAGGCGCAGACAAGGTTTAAATAGACCCTGCTGCGCCATGCAGTGCCACATTACTTCGACCAATCAAATTTCTTGATTTAATCAGATCTTAATCTGATTGGTGGAGTGATGTCACTTGATCCAATCAGGTTAAAGTCCCTTAGAATCCCCCATAGGTGGTGCCATAGATGGATAAGCCCAAACACTTTTGGCACCCATGTGTTTAAAACAATCAAGCAACCTTGGAGTCCCATTTGTATAGGACTCCATTTCTTTTTGCCATGTGTGCACGCCAACTAGGGGTGTGCGCACATATTTGTGCATGGAATCCAAGGGGGCATGCACCCCAAGGAGATGTCCAAAGGGGGCGCACGCCCCTGCCCCTTCTTTCTTGCATTGAGACATCTCATGTCTTAGCAGTGATAGAAAATGGCAGGTGGCAACAGGAATTAGCAGGTGTTGTCTTATTTTCATTTAATGGATTAAGACATTCTTTTTCTGATCTGGACAAGCTCTAGTCAGACAAAAACAAACCTATACAGGATTCTCTTATGAGTTCAAATCAATTTGGCTCAACCGAGACGAACTAGAAAGACTACAAAAGAAGAAAGTTAGGCATAATTATGTGCTAGCATGATTTTCTTGAATCTAATCTAAATCAATCAAACTAAGTTAGCTTGATTGATCACATCCAGATCCAAACTCTTGTTTGTGTGATTCAGTTAGGTTCAGTTTTGTATGGTAATAAGACATTGCAATCTCCATCATCGACATCATCGAAACATCTTTCGATGGATCAGAACTTTTCGATTCATATAATTAGAATGATCGATCATCAAGATCATTCTAATTGTTCCCAAAATCCACCAGTGACATCTAACAGTATATGGTGGCAAGCCATCAGAATCGAAAGAGAACCTCTTGGTGCAGCTACCAGTGTGATTGGGTTCTTCGACCTTGAGCCCCGACAGGATTAGGGTTAAGATGAACTCGTCAAACCCAATATCCATCATATGAGTCAATCATTCGATTCGAGTTCAATGTGAAACCCTAATAGAAACTCTTTATATCATCTTCACATTGCCATGTCCATGGACTTATGGACTCAATCTCATGATCATCATAGAGCTACTCTTCATCTATCGAGGTAGATAGATCCTCTATTGGTGCAATCCAATTCCTACCATGAATATGATATAGCTATTAAATATATATGCTTAGAAGCTAGAATTGGCTGACACTTGTAATATACTTCTAGGGGCAAAATTATAATTTTGACTATAATCAATAAAATGGATTATTTTCTATCACATATGTGTATTTAGTGTCTGTGATACATTCTTTGAGTTAATGGTAATGATAATTCATATTTTCAAGAGTTGAAAATTTAAGACATGAATAATCATTATTAACTCAAAATGCTTCCGACCATTGGATCATCACGAGGATGGTGATTGATCCGGAAGGTTGGTGTACAATCGCTTCTCTTTAGTAGATGAGTCTTGAGTCTACGGTGTGGAGACACTAGAGCGAGAGTACAGGTATTCGTTAGAGAACGAGGGCACTAAGCGTGACCACCTCGAGTAGTCATTAGGAAGTCTACCTTCTCATCAATGACTGACTCGATGCTGCAGTGGTGTGTCTGGTTCTTTGACCTGAGGTGCATCGGCAGTTCACCTTGAGGGTGTTATAGTTGACTACACCATAACTCGGTCTCCTAGCCATTCGGAACCCTGAGGTGTATGTTGGCTATAGCATCTTCATTATAGAAATTGGATTGCATCAAGATGGAATCTATCTACCTCGGTGGTAGAGGAGCAGCCCTATGATGATCATGAGAATCAAGTCCAAAAGCCCATGGCCATGGCAGAGTGAAATAATAGAAAGAGTTTCTATTTAGGTTTTCACATTGGACTTGAATCGAATGATTACATCATATGACAGAAACTAGGGTTTGACGAGTTCACCTAAACCCTAATCTGATCGGGGCTCAAGATAGAAGAACTTAATCACACAGGTAGCTGCACCAAGAGGTTCGCATTTAGCTCTGATGGGTTGCCACCATATACTGCTAGGTGTCACTGGTGGATTTTGGGAGCAATTAGAATGATTTAGATGATCGATCATTCTAGCTGTTCGAATCAGAAAAGTTCTGATCCATCGAAAGGAGTTTCGATGATGTCGATGATAGAGATTATGGTATATCCTATTACCATACAGAACTGAATCTAACTGGATCACACAAACAAAGGTTTGAATCTGGTGATCATCAATTGAACTGATCCAGTTTAATTGATCTGAATGAGATTCAATTAGGTTCAAGAAAATCGTGCTAACACTCGATTGAACCTAACGTTCTTTTACTATCATAAATAGTTATCCTGACTGAGCCAAAGAAGTTTGTGCTCGATCAGAGGCCTTCACTTGGTCTGACTGGAGCCTGTCCAGGTCAAAAAAGGGTTGTCTTATTTTGTAAGACAATACCTGCTATTTTTGATTACCTACCATTTCTCGTCCTTTGACTTTGGTCAAAAGTTGACCTTTGACTGGTCAAATGTTGACCATTGATACTTTGACTTCTGTCCATGTGTCACGCACCTATTTGAGGCGCCTAGGAATCCCTGTCCAACAGGGATTCCATCTCCTTTTTGGATTCCGATTAGACTCCTCCTAAGAATCAATTTTGACTGGTCTTAGGTGCCATCTAAGGATGAATCTAAAGGACTCTATTCCCACCAATCAGATTTAGATCTGATTTCACAAAGGGTTGTGATTGGTTGGGAAGAAGAGGAGTTGGATCACGCATAGTCTATAAATAAGACCCTGTGCCTAACTCAAAATACATCTGAAAATTTCCATGCCCCAAGGCTGCCTCTCTCCTCCTCCTCCATGCCAAGTCCATCTTCTCCCTCTCCTCTCCATGCCCAAAGTGGTTTGGGATCCATATTGGTGCAATCCAGACGAGAGAAAGGCGACAGAAAGCTAGAAAGCTATGCTGCTGCAAAGGACAACTGTTTATCTTCGAAAGATGTTTTGAAGATCCTCAAAATCAGATTCAGATCTGATTTTTGGAGATGTGATAGAGAAGAAAAGGATCTCCAGATCCAGCCCGAGTGGAATACCGATAGAGGCCAGGCACTTGCGTGGCTAGATCCAAAACTCTTCCGCTGCTTACAGGATCATCAACAGATAATAGGATTACCCTACATCAAGGTAAATTAAATTTTATTTTAATTTATCTAGATTTTATTTTTATTATTAGAATAATAAGAATCAGATCTGAAACATCCCAAATCTGATCTGGATCAAAGAGAAAAAATTTTGAAATATATCTCTTGATCCGATCAGATCTGAACGAACCTGATCCGAAAAGTCAGGATTTTTCTTTAATAGCCAACATACACCTCAAGATTTCGAATGGCTAGAAAATCGAGTTATGGTATAGTTAAATTATAACACCCTCAAGGTGAACTGTCGATGCACCTCAGGTTAAAGAACCAGACATACCACTGCAGCATCGAGTCAGTCATCGACGAGAAGGTAGACTCCCTTATGACTACTCGAGGTGGTCACGTTCAGTGCTCTCATTCTCTAACGAGTACCTGTACTCTCGCTTCGGTGTTTCCACACCATAGATTCAAGACTCATCTATCCTAAGAAAGCGATCGTACACCAACCTTCCAGATCGATCACCATCCTTATGTTGATCCTACAGTCAGGAGCAATTTATGAGTTAATTACAAAAATTCATGTCTTAAATTTTTCAACTCTTGAAAATATGAATTGTCATTATCATTAACTTAAAGGATGTATTACAGATACTTTAAATACATATTGTGATAGAAAATAATTTTTTTATTAATTTATAGTCAAAATTATAAAATTGCTCCTAGAAGTGTATTACAAGTGTTAACCAATCTGGTTTCTAGGGCACACATCTAACAGGCTATAGATCAAAGCTTGGACCTAACTTGGGTCATGGGGGAAGTATTCTATTTGGGTTCAAATAATTTAGGTGGGTTGGGTCATGATCTTGAATAAGAATTTTTTGAGAGATCGGTCTTTTTCTTGATACTAGTTTATTGTGAAAATTAGCCAGTAAGAATAGTATATATTGGATCTGATAGATTAATTTGAGGTTTATAGGGAATGAATCTTGCAAAATAGATAAGTTAGAGACAAAAGGGTGACCTAAAATGACTCATGGGTGGGTATATGTCAAGAGGTCTTGACTCGATCTTAGGTCGGGTTGGATATGGATCAAGTTTTTGTATGTTGTTGTCCTTACTTGACCAACCATTGCCACCCCTGCCAACATACACGTAAACACACACATGCAGACACTTATAGTGTAGGTTATCTTGCTCTGCTCTCATTTGAAATATCAAATTTATATTCTTTTGTTGTAAAATCTTTGTTTAGCTATTCTACCATCTGATCTTCACTCAATGACCCCATCAAGTGCTAAATGTTTGATTTTACAATGTCCTGTTCTCTACGGTCATTCCTTTCCTGTTATCCTTTTTTTATATGTTATGGATAGTCGTTGTTGATTATAGTAAGGAATATATAGGTTAATAGTTTAGTGAAACACGGAATGAAGTGATAAGGAAAGACTAGGTATCACTACATCATTCAGAAAGTTTGGCCCTAAGCAGATGGAATGGAGGAAAAGTATTTGTGTAGGCAACCCAACTGGTTTGGGATTAAGGCTTAGTTTAGTTTAGGTTAATAGTTAGGTCCAATTGACAATGATGGTTTTCTAATTTTTGATCTACTTAAGTTTAATATTTTCTATGCAGGATATGTATGTTTCTGTTGATCACCACTCCATTTGTCTGCTACGCATGCTGTGGTAGTCTTCGGAGTATGGGACGAAGTCATTAAGAGACATGGTAAACCATAAAATCAAATCGATGGGTTTACTTAATGAACATATACTTGTGTGTATACATATTTTACCATTTTGGAGCATTGCACATCATGAATTATGCAATCTCTATCATAACCTGACATCATCTTGTTCGTTAACCTGCTGCAGATGTGATATTTTCTTGGGATATAATATCTCTTTATTAAAATATTAGTGATACTTTGTTGTCTTAAACTAATGGTTAAACTAAGTCCCATAAAAATAAATAAGCTCATGCCAACTTTTGAGTTGACAGAACACCTATACCCCCATATTTATGATTTTAATGTCCATATTTTATCTATATAGTGTCAGTTCTGGTCTTTTCCTCAAGTAAGGTGGGATGTGGCGTGTCAGATAATTAGAGTACAAATCCCAAGTCTAAGAATTTTTTTCTTATTATAAATTTGTTGTTGACACTGTTATAATGCTTATAATAATGAATAGTTTTTTTTGTCTGGCCTATAAGAGTTACATGTAGGTTTCATGGTTCTTATGGACCGTTGCCTGATAGTTGCTTTTGTCCTTTTGTAGGTGATTTCAGCAGTAGTTTGCCATATACCCTCCACTGAACATCCAGTAGAGTTCATCTCAAGGAGGCAACCGAATGTCCTCAAGTTCAAGATAAAATCAGGTACACCTCAGATGACCAATTGATCAACGGTTTAGGGAGAATCCTTAATATTGTATAGTTATGACCTGATTCTTTCACCCTATGCTGGTATAAGGCGCCTGCTTGTGCTTTTTTGTTTTGGTAAACTTTCTCATGCTTGTGTTTCAACTACCGCTCGTGTTCAGCCTCTTTAGCAACCATCAGTTACTGCTTTCTCATATTTTGTAGTGCATTTTTGCTGATGGATAGCACTGTTTTGTTCTTCATTTTATGGATGTGTCCTAAATATTCCCATAGATGCTTTTTCGCTCTTCCATTGGAGTCGCTCCTGCTTTCCTTATTAAAGCCTGCTAAATATGAGCGTTTTGCCCAAATAATCTGATGACATCTTCATGAACTATTTTGTAATTTCTGCTGTGTTCTTTTATAAGCCTGCTAGTTGACGGAGACTGACATGAATGTCCATCACTCATTTTGACAACAGACTTGATGATGAGTATGTAAGCTGTTTTAGAATCCATCAATTGCTTTGTTTAGTTTTAAGTGGGACTCTGATTCTGTTGTGTAGGACCTGAGGCTGGTGTTTCTGATGGCAAGCAAAAGAGTATTTCGTTGTTCCTATTCCATCCTTACTTGCCATTGGCTCTTTCCATCCAACATTCAAACAATGAACCAACTGCTGCGAATATACATTTCCGGAGATGAAGTTACCTTTATCTTGTATTAATTTTTGCAAGAAATATACGAAGCAGCACTGCTTATTTGAAGTGCCAAAAAGAGTGCAAAAGCAAATGTTAATCGAGTATTCAACAAATTGTGTGATTCTTCTTTTGGAGAAATTTTGGCTGGGGCAAGATTTTGAGAATTTCATGGTCATGTAAACTGAATCATTTCTGTATGGATTACCTGAATACCTTCCCTGATGATATATAAAGAACACATATGGAGCCTTTTCTCATTGTTAGATCATCAGCAAATTCCCCATAAAATTCTTGCTAATGGGGAAATTATTGGGGACAAATTGATGAGCCTCTAACGAATTTTGTCGAGTGACAAATTTGGTATGCAACCAATAATTCTTGCATTGCAGAACATTTTTTAAAATTGTCGAGGATGTAAGGTATTGCTGCTTTGATTGGTAATTGTCCAGGCCCCCTGCTACTTGGAATCTCGCAAAAATTTGTTCCAGTTGAAGGTGAGGCTATCATGGTCAACCTAGCTATGGTCATAATTTCTTTTGGTCTGGTAAATTGAGAAAATGTACAGAACAAATTTACCGATGTTCTCCCTTGTATATCTTGTGACAATCGAAAATAGAGGGGTGCTTCTGAGTTGTTTTCTTTCTCTGTTTCTTTTAATCAACTCGAAATCATGGTCTAGCATGTCACAAAGTACTCTTGATAAAATGCTGCGATCTTGTGTTCATAAAAGCCTCACTATGCAACCAAGAGAAATTAGAATGAACCATACTGGAGAGACTGTTTCAATGGCAGAAATGGACAATCCATTTGCTTAAGCCTAAAGGGTGATTAATGAATTAAAGGGTTGAAAAACTTGGTCTCTACCTTTAAATGCTATTTTAGCGGCATTTGATCTTAAATTGAAAATGACAAGCTGATTCTAGTAGTTAACATGGTTTTGAATGGTGGTGTTAAAACAGCTTCAGCGACCTCCATTATGTAAGATAAGTAGCGTAAAAAAATTGCTATTATTTTTGTTATTTATCAATATTTTTCATTCTAATAGACTGCTATAATATGAATATTTTGTATTTTCTATTGAATAAAATGGTATTTTTAAATTCAAATGTTTTATTTCAAAATTCCTCCCAAAAACGATGGGATGGTCTGAGTATAATATTATTTCATTCAAAAAAAAGAAAACAAAATAAAACTGTTATTTGTTGTTAATGTCCATTATAATATTTACAGTGAAAATTTTAAAAGTTGTTTTTTAAGAAAAATAATAACCGTTATATTATTATAACGGTCGATAACAAATATTCTGGTCTGTGAAACCTTGGTGACAACATACCCATGCATGAATCATATTATCCTTGGCGTTAGAACCGTTGCATTTATGAAGTTAGAATCGTTTGCGTCGACGGTTCAAAGACAGCGTACCATGCAGCGTTTTTCTTCCATGAGTTCTAGGGCACATGTTCAACAAGTTATTGCCATTTGATAAAATACACCCTATTATCGATCCTTCTTCGAACCTGCCTGTCATGAAAAATTGATGATATGGTTGCCTACGGGTGGCAAACAATTCACGCACTTCAAGCATCAAAATTATTGGGGGTAAAATAACTCTCACTGAAGTTCTTGATCGTTGACTTTCATCCTACGAGAATTTGTCAACTTTCTCAGCAATAGATTCATATTACAGAACTTGCCAAAAGAATATTGGAGTCCGACTAAACGATTTAGAACAATAAAGAAGAACTATTGTTTTACTAACCTTACCTTTTGATTTAGAATGGGTGGCAGGATCAAAAACTAGTTTCTCTAATCTTGATCGGTGACAAATTTCGAAGATGGATGAAGTTCCATATTGTAAATGATGGACTCCTCCAGCCGCACTCCTTCCGAACGGACTCCTTCAGCGGCACTCTTTTCGGATGGACTCCTTCAGTCACGTTACTTTTGGATGAACTTCTTCAACCGCGCTCCTTTCGGACAAACTCCTTCAGTCACGCTACTTTCGGATGGAGTCTTTCAGCAGCACTCCTTCCGGATAGACTCCTTTAGTCGTGCTCCTTCCGGATGGACTTCTTCAGCCACGCTTCTTTCGGACAGACTCCTTCAGTAACACTCCTTTCGGACGAACTCCTTAAGCCGCACTCCTTCCGGACAGACTCCTCCAGTCACGTTACTTCCAGTTAGACATAATCGGAAAGGGCCCACCTACAGATGACCTAGAATATGACCAAATTTCTCAAAGCCATAAGAGTCCACTTCGATGGACTTCAACTAGATGCAAGTTCACTATACGTTGATTGACTCTTCAGCTCGGTCGGCCAATCCTAAACCCAACTCGCCAATACTTGTAATCAACCGGTAGGTGCAAAGATCCCCAATTTCTATGCGAGCTTCTTCAAATACCTGCAAGTCATGACAAATGATAACTCATCCTCCATAATAAACTCCACGTGGCCTGAGCAGCCTACTATCAGATGGTTATGGCTGTCATCATCGATTTGTTACACATTCCATCTATAAAAGGGATCCTTCAGATATATTTTTCTTTAAGCTCTTTTTTCTCCTCGTTACTCTACTGCTCTATTTTCTAAGCACTCCATTCTAGTTGATTAGAGAACTGACTTGAGCGTCAGAGGATCCTGCTAGAGCCATCCATCTTTGGTTTGGACTTTATTTTTGTTAGAATTTGATGCCTCGAATTCTTCCACATTAAGCCCACAGTGAGATCCAGGATGACGAACATAAACCAACGACCTTAAGAACACCCCAAACGGAGTGTGGATGGAGGAGAAAATGCATCCAAAAGCTAACGATGCGAATGGGCTCCGAGTGGGGCCTGCAGCGCACGGCCCAAGCCTTCAGCACCATGGCCTAGGTGCGCAGTTTTGTGGGGCTAGTCCAAGTGCGCAGGGACGTATGGGCCAGCCATGCTCGGGCGTGTGCGGGTGCTGGGCCCAGGCACGACCCATAGCGCATGGATGTGCGCAGGCGCACGCGAGCTCGCACTTGCACGCAGCCTAGGCTGGGCACGTGCACCATGCGGCCCAAGCCCAAGCGGGCGTCCGTAGGTATGCGCGGCATGCTCTATCATGGTTCACGTGGATCGGGCGGTCCATAGGAGAGTTTAGATGGTCCACGGGATGTTTTGATGGTCTATTCATGGGGTTCACGATATTTTTGAGGACTAAACGCATACTGGGCGCGATCGGATGGCTATTGAAGCTGCCGGCAAGATCTGAAAGCCATGGACACGGTCACAGGACTTGTATTGGGAGATAGAGTTCTTATAGGACTCCTATGAGCAGCCCATACGTGTGGAATCTCAGTCTATTTAAGGGGTTGCGATGCTATGGTGCAAATGGACAGAGTGCAAAGAGCTCTAGCAGGCACCAAGAAAAGCTTGGCAGAGCACCGAGCACGTGCAACCTGCAGAGCAGACGCAGGTAGAGCATCAAGATAGAGCAGAGCATGGCAATGGCCATATGGGTGGCCGTTAGGCATGATGTAGAGATTTTTTATAGGAAGCATCCATGGGCATTGAGGATCCTAGTATTGGTAGGCCTGTAAGAGGATCTCCTTTAGGATTTAGAGAGTTTTTTTAGGGTAGCTTCTAGTTGAGAGAGATTTATGTACAAAGAGTTGAAAGTGGGTAATCTCTTCTTATACTTATTTCTTTCTCATAGTGAAGCTTGCATGCTCCGTGGAGATGAGCCTTTGGGCTGATCCACATACCTTATTATATTCTTTATTTTATTTCTTCTTTCTTCCTGCTGTCAATAAAAGGGTACAAGATCTTAAGGTAGTGGTGTCCTAACGGAGACATCCACAACAAGGGGTATCAGAGCTGGACTGGTATCGGCATAGATTGCAGTGGGGGTGCTCAAGATTGAAGATGGAGAAGACAGGCGCAATCAAGATAGAAATCAACAGCAAAGGATTGATTAATGCTCTCTTATACAAGGGGAGCCATCTACATGGAAGATGTCAGCAGAAGTCTAGTGCAAGGTGGAGCTTCAGATAGAGACGGATCGGATACAAGACGGAAGACTTGAAAGGATGAGCGACATCGCGAGAAGGCTACCCCAAGTAGATCTCGAGTCAGGTGGAGCACAGCACATGACGGAGATGAGATCGAGTGATCTAGCTCGACTCCCATATTTGCCCATCCATGAGTAGCAGACGGTTGTCCTAGGGCATGAGGGCGAGAAAATTCAAAAGCTCTCAAAATCAAGTGAAAGTCGGATGTCGAGTCGAGATGGAGATTGTTAGGATTTGACGTCTCGAATTCTCTCATATTAAGCCCACAGCAAGATCCTGAATGACGAGCGGAATCCAACGACCCCAAGAACACCCCAAATGGAGTCCGAATTGAGGAGAAAACGCGTCTAGAAACCAACGAAGCGAATAGGCTATGAGTGGGGCCCGTAGCGCTCGGCTCGTGGGGCCTACAGTTCATGGGTCAAGCCTTTAGTGCCACGGCCCAAGCATGTAGGCCTGTGGGGCTGGTCCAAGCGTGCACGGGCCAGCCATGCGCAAGCATGCGTGGGGTGCTGGGCCCAGGCATGGTCCACACCTAGGCCGAGCACGCGTGCCATGCGACCCAGGCCCAGGAGGGCATCCGCAGGCGCACACAAGGGGTGCTCTATCACGGTTGGAGTGTTTAGATGGTCCACGGGATGTTTTGGTGGTCTATTCACGAGGTTCATGGTATTTTTGAGGACTGAACGTGCGCTAGGCATGATCGAACGACTGCTGAAGCTGCCGGCAAGATCTGAAGGTCATGGACGCGGTCAGAGGCCTGTTCGACTTGTTGGGAATGTGTCCCAAAGTCAATCATCAGTCTATTGATGGTTGGGCTATATATTTATAATTGTATATGAATTATAAATTAATAAAAATTATTTTGGCATTTTTCATCATAAATTTTGTTGTCTTTTAATGAACTCCTGTGTTGTGATGAAGTCCTTAGGACTATCTAGATTCGGCAAAGGAGAATTTATCATTTAGTACTTAAATATTTTACGACCAAATAATACATTATTACTTAGGATACGTTTATCAAGTATAGGTCGTTGTATGCCATATAGGTCAGTTATCCTCATAACCAATGAGTGTTGAGACACTGATATGGCATGCAAATGAGATGTATGGGTACATCTGCACTGAACGTGACCAACTCCAGGGCTTTTCTCCTATCAAGATTAGCTTCGATGGAATATGGGTATAAATGTTCCTTCAATCTGAGATCACCATGATGACTTTCAAGCAACTCACTATATTTTGGTGTCGGACTATCTGAATTTCTAATTCAGTGACGGAAGGTTTTTGGGCACAGTCAAGTACTTATGGAGTCAGTGCGTGTATCAAGATAGGATTGACCACTCCTGATTTTAGGAGCTGTGTTCAATTATATTTCAATTTAGCAAAATCTTGGCCAGGGTAGTCTTAGTAAGGAGTCACGGGACTAATTACTTTGAGACATGATATGGATGTATTTTTTAGGATTGACAGTCTAACCCTGAGTCATCTATTACACAGAGGTCATAGTGATGAATTATACGGTAACCATATTCGTGTAGGTTCTGAATATTATGATTGCAATTATTCGATCTATCCGGACATCGGGTACCATTGCTAGATGTCACTTCGATTAGTATAGAAATTAGTTTCTGTGCTACCGGCTTAGGTTCGGACCTGTGGGGTCACACACATTAGGAGTTCATACCTAATTTGATGGCTGATCTAGAGTCCCATTGGTCTGAGACTCTATGGTCAAGAGTCCCACTGGATTGAGACTCTATGACCAAGAGTTTCACTGGATTAGGACTCTGAGTCCTACTTGTCTATGACTCTCTAATCATGAGTCCTGACAATCTAAGACACTATGATCAAGAGTCCCACTGGACTGGGACTTTGTGATCAAGAGTCAACCTAGACTGTGATTCTAAGTCCTACTCTCTGAGACTCTCTTATCAAGAGTTTTACTAGTCTGAGACTCTATGATCGTGAGTTCGATTCATTTGGGACACTGGATTCAAGAGTACCACTAATTTAGGATTTTTCAAGAGTTTCATATTGATAGGACTCTGCTGCCTAGTAACCCATTCGATTTGGACTTAGATATTTTTAGAGGATTAATTAGCTATTTAATTGTTGATTGGCTTAATTTGATTGAGCAATGAGGATTTGATCAAGTTCGATTGAATTTGATTCGATTGGATTTAACCTGATCAGGTCATGAGATGACCTAATCTCTATGAGAGTTTTAACCTTGATATGATCAAGACCTAGATCTAATTAATTTCTAATTTAATTAAAATTTTATTGGATTAGGCTAAGCCTAATTTGGTTGGATTTAACCTGATTTAATTGGGTCTAGATTAATTGGTTTGGTTGAAACCAATTAAGATTAAGTCAAATGAAGTTTGAATTCAAATTCTCCCATTCGCCCACCATTTTTGACTTTTCCACTCTGCTTCCCACGCCCTCCCTTTTATTTGTCAAATATTTTTTAAAAAATAAAAATATGCACGTAGAAAGAGAGTCCTTTTGTGTGTTAAACACAAGGGAGGGGGCATTGGATAAGGGTAAGAGACTTATTTGATTTTTGAAATCAAGTGAATGGTTAAAATCTCTCAACCACTCGATCCTTATCATTTTTTATATAGTTTTCCCATGGTATTCATGTCAATAAATTATAAAAAAAAATTTGTATGTAGGAGAGGGGGATAGAATTATGTGGTAAAAATTTTAAAGTATTTGAACATCAGTTTTGAGCGAAAAAAATCTTGGAGTGAAGGTGAATAGGATCCTACAACACTTTTCTTTTCCTTTATGCCTCTCTTCTCTTATGATTTTCACCTCTAAGGATATTTTATTTTTAGATATGATCTCAATAAAGATTATAGATCTAAAAGTTATCTTTTCATGAAAACTTATTTCGTAGAAAAACTCCATACAAAGAGGGCGTGATAGGATTTTTAGTGTGTCAGGATTTTTGGGCCAAGTGAAATCCTAGATTTGAAAATCTGGGTTTGGGTGGAGAGATCGAGTGCTGTGAGCATTGGATCGCCACCAAATTTGAAATACATCTTCATCATCCTCCAATATTTATGTTTTAATTTTTTAGAATATTTAAAAAATTAGAAAATATATGATCGATTGGATTGATCGTGATCAGCCATCGAAAGTCCCGACGAGGAGCTAACACTCCAGTGGGACTGATCGGGATCAGAAGCTCCGTATGGACCAACCGTAGAGGCTGAATACATGTGCGGCTATGACGTGATATCAAAGCATTATTTGATAGACTCAGATTATGGTGATCGACTATCCATGAAAAGGTATTATATTCTGAACACGTAGATGTAGTAAATAGTTTATTACATAGTTTTATTTTTAGATCTATTGATGTATACATGCATATTATGTTTAGATCCTAATGTGTAGGGTTAAATAATCTGATATGATTAATAGATAATTAATTAAATTAATTATTTTTTACTACATCATTGCTATTTTTGAAATATTTTTTGAAAGTAGTATAGTAAATCCTGCACTATTTTCTTCAATTGGTATCAGAGCAAGATTCTTTAAATATGATATGCTTGCATATTTAGATTAATAATTTAGATTTAATCTAAATATTAATCTAATAATTTTAGTAATTAGATCTAAAAATTAAAATTCAGATCGCATGGACTGTAAGTTATCCTACTATAGGATTTACCTCCTATAATAAAAAGATTGTGTTGGTACATTACTGATCTATATCGTTAATCATGAAATTACTAGATTTAATTTAATATTTTTATGATTTAATTATATTAGACTTTAATCTAATTTATGATCATGAATGCATAATTAAATAAAGTTTGATTCATGATTTCATAATTATATAGTGTACATAGTTTTAGATTAAATCCTACAACTTGTGTTGTTTGTGAATTGAGATGATTTAATTTTGAAATGAGTGACTCAATTGGTGAACAATGCTAAGTTGTAAAGAACCTTTCAAAATTTAAAAAAAATATTTTTAAAATATCGAATCCTAACCCTCAGCCCATAAACTTAATTAAAAATTAAGTATAATGATTTAGTATCTAGAATTGTGAATTAAGACTCTAAGTCATTAATCATAAACTTGTGGGTTATTGGGTTAGCTGAATTAGATCCATAAATTGGGTTAGACCTAAGATTAGTTAAAAGATGGACTAATTTAGAGTAATTGATCAAATCTAATTAAATATTAATTTAGATTAGATCAAGGACTCTATAGACTCAATTACAATAGTTGTAGTTGGTCAAGTCCATGCCTTTAATAAGGACTAAATGGACTTGATTCAAGGCTATGCGGTCGAATCCAAAATTACTAGGTTGGTCAAATTAAAACTAATAAACTGGATGGTGTCTAAGGTAAGTTTGGTAGTTTGATCAGTGATTTTTAATTGGAAGCTACTCGCACTGATTCGATATTTGACGAGTTAATGGCATATCCCTTCCACTAATCTCGCTTACCTAGCCATCCTGGTGAGTTAGATTTTGATTAGATCACTTGATGATTCGGGCTCACCCATGTCTATTAGATAAATCAGTCTAACTAATTTAGGTGCTCCTAATACCAGCTTAGATTAGATTTTTTTTTAACTTGGTGAAGTCAGTGGGAGGATCGAAATTGGCTCACTGAATTTTCTTAAATTAGTTAACTAAATCCTCTAAAATTATTAGGTCCTTAAAAATGAAATAGTTATATAGATAACTAAATCATAGCCTCCCATTAAGTTGAGTGATAATGGGTTCATTAGTATAATGATCATTGGAGACCCAAAGGCCTGATGATTATTGACTAATGAAATTATCATTCATAAAATGATAATTTGGTTAAGTCTTTCTGATGGTGGTTAGATTGGCCGACCAAAGTTGGGTCTGATCATTTATTAGTTAGATAAGACCAAATATGGTCATGTTAGTGGTTGGACCTAACTGAACTTTTTTTAATAGAGGTCAAAGCCTACTGATTAGGTCTATGGGGCAAAATTAATGTTACTAAAAGTTGTTTAGAGAAACAATTGATTTTGAATCTACCTATAGGTGCACATGGGTTGATCAACCAAAGTTGAGCTCATGTGTAGTCTATGTAGATTCTAGTACCCACTAAAGAATTAGAGTAATTTCTTGAATTGGAGGTAGAGGCTACCAATTCATATAAAATAGTAGGAGAACCTTTAGACTGAAGTCTAAATCTTTAGGATTAATAATTCATATACTAATTAAGTTTGATTTTTCTTTTTGTGTAGACATGGACACTAATCTATCGCTCCGATCATTATTAGACCATGATAAATTAATGGGACCCAACTACGATAGCTGGTATCGTAAGTTGAAAATCATCTTAGAGCATGAGCAGATCCTGGTAATGGATCGAGCACCTGAGGAGCCAGCTCCGAATGCTAGGAGAGTGGTCTGAGACACTTATCTAAAGTGGCTCAATGACCGCACCATCATTCGATGTATAATGCTGGCTGAATGATGAGTTCAGTCGCAGGTTTAAAAATACCCAACCATAGGAGATGCTTCAAATATTGAATAACTCTTTTGGCACATCGAATGATGTTGAAAGGCACAAAATAAGTTATGCCATTTTTAATGCTCGGATGAGGAATGGGGCCTCAGTCACTGATCATGTATTATACATGATTGAGATGATTAAGCATCTTAGCAAGTTGGGCTTTTTCTTGCACGAGTAGCTCGATAAGGATGCGATCCTTAATTCTTTGCCCAAGTCCTTCCTTCCCTTCCTAACTCATTTTAGAATGATAAAGCCTGTAGTGAACTACCATGGCTTGTTGGAGTTGCTGCAGAACTTTGAGAAGGATCCCCAACTCCATAAGGAGATGGTGAATGTAGTGGGAGGATCTTCTTCTGGTTGTCGATCCTTTAAAAAAGAAAAGAAGAACAAGAAGAAGAAAAATAAGAAAGTGC
This sequence comes from Cocos nucifera, assembly GCA_006176705.1. NCBI lineage: Eukaryota > Viridiplantae > Streptophyta > Magnoliopsida > Arecales > Arecaceae > Cocos > Cocos nucifera. The sequence goes on from QRFJ01000252.1 coordinate 404,640, forward strand.
GGCCGCATGCTGGAACGACTGCATAGGATCAGGCCAAGAAGCGCGAGCCCGATCAGAGCCAGGCAGAGTGCTTCTTCTGCAAGAAGCGGGGGCACTGAAAGAGGAAATGTCCTCTGTACATTACCTCCCTGGATCCGAACTGGATGAGGAAGAAGCAAGTGATTGCTGGGCAAGATAATTATATGATAACACCTTACAATTTTTTTTTATTTGATTCTACTGCCTGGGTATTAGATACTGAAAGTTCTTATCATATTTGTAATTCTATGCAGGGCTTGTAGGTCAGTAGAAGATTTGATCAAGGCAAAAGATTTCTGAACGTTGGAGATAGAAGACAAGTTCTAATTCTAGCTTTAGAAATCATAAATCTTGTAATCAATTTAAATAAAGTTATTCTTAATTAATATCATTATTGTCCAACTTTCTTATTGAATGTCATTTATGTAAGCCTTTTGGCCATGAATGATTTTAAAATATCAATAAAAAAAAATTTATAATATCATTTTGAATGGTGTTATAATTTTGATTGGACAATTGAATAACAGAATTTATTTACTTTCTATGCCTGTTAACGTGGTTCAATCCTTCAGTAAACATCATAGAATTAGTGATGTGCCTGATGTCTACTTTTGGCACTGTAGGCTAGGTCATATTAGCAAGAATAGAATTAACATATTAGCTTAAGAAGAAATTCTTAAGGTTAGTGATTGTAAGTCACTTCTGATCTGTGGGTCCTGTCTTCTTGGTAAGATGACCAAGTCACCTTTTACTTGAAAAGGTGTACAAGCCACTGAACTCTTGAGTTTAGTACATTCGGATGTATGTGGACCCATGAGCTCAAATGCCAGAGATGGATATTTCTACTTCATAACCTTCACAGACGACCTATCGAGGTATGGGTATGTCTATTTAATAAAGCATAAGTCGGAGTTATTTGAAATATTCAAACTATTTTGAAATGAGGTAGAAAAGTAAACTGGAAAGAGTATTAAAACTCTTCGATTTGATCGAGGGGGTGAATACCTTAACAATAAGTTTCTGACATATCTTGGAGAGAACGGGATTCTCTCTCAATGGATCTCTTTTGGAATACCACAACATAATGGTGTGTCTGAAAGGAGAAATCGAATCCTATTGGACATGGTTCGATCCATGATGGAGTTTGCTGGTTTGCCAATCTTCCTATGGGGATATGCGCTCGAGTCAACTTGTTACATTCTAAATAAAGTTTTGAGTAAATCTGTTAATAAAACACCATATGAAATATGGACAGGATGTAAGCTAATGCTTTCACACCTTAGGATTTGGGGGTGTCCGACTTACATCAAATGTTTGATGACAGACAAGCTTGGACTTAGGTCTGATAAGTGTAGTTTTATAGGTTATCCAAAAGAAACCAAAAGATACTACTTCTACCTTGCTAATGAGCAAAAAGTATTTATTAACCTTAAGATAGTCTTTTTAGAAAAGGAGTTCCTTGGTGAAGAAACTAATGCCTCTAAGGTCGAACTTGATGAAGTATGATAGATGAAAGAACGGACACAAGTTGTTGAACCTAAGCTGGATCTAATTAGATCAGATCCAGAACCCATTGTAGAAGTATTCTTAAGGAGATCTGATAGAGTACCATATTAATCGGATAGATACTATGATTTTTTAATCCAAGATGGGGATCTTATCAAACTCGATGAGAACGATCAGGATCCAACCACCTATATGGATGCAATACAGAGATCCAACTTTAAAAAATGGCTTGAGGCCCTGAAATTCGAGATGAAATCCATAAAGATCAACGATATATGGACATTGGTTGACCCATCCAAAGGGGTAAAACCCATAGGATGTAAGTGGATTTTTGAAAGAAAAAGAGGCGCAGACGGAAAGGTGAAGACCTATAAAGCTCATCTAGTTGTCAAGGGATATTGTCAATGTTATAGTATTGACTATGACGAGATATTCTCTTCTATGATAATGCTCAAATCCATTCGGATAATGCTTGCCATAGCTATCCATCTGGACTATAAAATCTGATAGATGGATGTGAAAATAGCTTTTCTGAATAGAGAGCTGGATGAAGAGGTGTATATGATACAATCTGAAGATTTCACGTTCATAGATGAGTCTAAGGTGTGTAAGCTTCAGAGATCTATTTATAGACTAAAGCAGGCATCTCGGAGCTGGAACATAGATTTGATAGAATAATCAAAATGTATGGCTTCGCTAAGAATGAAGAGGAGTCCTATATATACAAATGGGCTAATGGTCCAGCAATAGTATTCCTAGTATTGTATGTGGATGATATTCTTTTAATTCGAAATGATGTCCCTGCATTACAAAGAATAAAGATTTGACTATCATCACAGTTCTCCATAAAAGATCTGGAAGAAGCTTCCTACATCCTAGAGATGAAGATCTATAAAAATAGATCTAAAAGGTTGCTTGAATTATCCCAGTCTACGTACATTGATACTATGCTAAAACGGTTCAGCATGAAAAATTTTAAGAAAGGCTATCTACCAGGCCATGGAATTTCTCTTTCAAAAAGAGATTATCCAACAACACCTCTAGATAGAAAGCATATGAATAGAATACCATATGCTTCTGCAGTGGATTTTATAATGTACGCCATGACATGTATGCGACTAGATGTGGCATACTCACTAGGTGTAGTAAGTAGATACCAATCTAATTCAGGGGAGAATCACTAGAAGGTTATTAAAACTATCCTGAAGTATTTAAGAAATACTAAGGACCAGTGGCTTGTATATGGTGAATCAGACTTAAAACTTATGGGGTTTACAGACTTCAATTTTCAGTCGGATCATGATGATAGTAAGAATGTGTCGAAATATATATTTATCCTTAATGGTGGGGCCGTCTATCGAAAGAGTTTCAAGCCACACACTATGGCCGATTCAGTTTATAAGGTAGAGTATGTCGCTGTATCAGATGCTGCCAAAGAAGCGGTGTAGCTAAAAAAATTTATCACCAAGCTTAGAGTAGCATCCTTCCTTGATGGTTCAGTTCTGCTCTATTGTGACAGCTCTGGAGCCATTGCTCAGACGAAGGAACCAAAGGCACACCATCGGACGAAGCATATTCTGCACCGCTACCATCTTGTCCGAGAGATTATAGATCGAGGTGACGTCGATCTTCAGAAGATCGATGGAAAGAAGAACCTAGCCGACCCATTCACTAAAGCTATTACGGAAAAGGAGTTCAACGACTTTAAGTCGAAGATAGGTATTAGATACTACACCGATTGACTTTAGTCCAAGTGAGAGATTATTGAAAATATGTCCCAAAGTCAATCGTCAGTCTATTGATAGTTGAGCCATATATTTATAATTATATATGAATTATAAATTAATAAAAAATTATTTTAATATTTTTTATTATAAATTTTATTATCTTCTAATAAACTTCTATGTTGTGATGAAGTTCTTAGGACTATCTAGATTCGATAAAGAAGAATTTATTATTTAGTCCTTAAATAGTTTACGATCAAATGATACGTTGTTACTTAGGATGACAACGTTTATCAAGTATAGATCGTTGTGTGCCATATAAGTTGGTTGTCCTTATAACTAAGGAGTATTGAGACACTGATATTGCATGTAAGTGAGATGTATGAATACATCTATACTAAACATGACCAATTTTGGGGCTTTTCTCCTGTCAAGATTAGCTTCGATGGAATATGGATATAAATATCCCTCTGATCTGATATCACCATGGTGACTTCCAAGCAACACACTGTATTTTGGTACCGGACTATCTGAATTTCTAATTTAATGATGGAAGGTTTTTGGGTACAGTCAAGTACTTGTGGAGTCAGTGCGTGTATCAAGATGGGATTGACCACTTCTGATTTCAGAAGCTATATTCAATTGTATTTCAATTTAGCAAAACCTTGGTCAGGGTAGTCTTAGTGAGGAGTCATGGGACTAATTGCTTTGAGACACGATATGTATGTATTTTCTAGGATTGACAGTCTAACCCTAAGTCATCTATTACACAGAGATCATAGGGATGAATTATATGGTAACCATATTCGCGTAGGTTCTGAATGTTATGATTATGATTATTCGATCTATCCGAACGTCGGATACCATTGTTAGATGGTCACTTCGATTAGTATAGAAATTAGTTTCTATGCTACCGGCTTAGGTTCAGACCTATGGGGTCACACATATTAGGAGTTTCTATCTGATCTGATGGTTGATCTAGAGTCTCATTGGTCTGAAACTCTATGGTAAAGAGTCCCACTAGACAGAGACTCTATGACCAAGAGTTCCACTAGATTAGGACTCTGAGTCCTACTTATCTGGGACTCTCTGATCATGAGTTCTGATAATCTAGGACACTATAGTCAAGAGTTCTATTGGACTGAAACTCTGTGACCAAGAGTTCTACTGGACTGGGACTCTGAGTCCTACTCATCTGGAACTCTCTTATCAAGAGTTCTATTAGTCTGAGACTATGATTCCGAGTTTGATTTGTTTGAAAAATTGGGTTCAAGAGTCCCATTAATTTAGGACTTTTCAAAAGTTTCATGTTGATAGGACTCTGTTGTCCAGTAACCCATTCGATTTGAACTCAAATATTTTTGAAGGATTAATTAGCAATTTGATTGTTGATTAGCTCAATTTGATTAAGCGATGAGGATTCGATCAAGTCCAATTAAATTTGATTCAATTGGATTTGATCCGATCAGGTTATGAGATGACCTAATCACTATGAAAGTTTTGATCCTGATTTGATCAGGACCTAGATCTAATTAATTTTTAATTTAATTAAAATTTTATTGGATTAGATTAAGACTAATTTGGTTAGGTTTAACCTAGTTTAATTGGGTCTAGATTAATTGATTTGGTTGAAATCAATTAGGACCAAGTCAAATAAAGTTTGAATTCAAATTCTCTCATGTGCCCACCATTTTTGACTTTTTCACTCTACTTCCCACGCCCTTCCTTTTGTTTATCGAATATTTTTTGAGAAATAAAAATATGCCCATAGAAGGAGAGTCCTTTTACGTGTTAAACATAAGGGAGGAGGCGTTGGATAAGGATAAGAGACTCATTTGATTTTTGAAATCAAGTGAGTGGTTAAAACCTCTCAACCACTCGACTCTTATCATTTTTTTTATAGTTTTCCCATGATATTCATGTCAATAAATTATAAAAATTTTTGTGCATGTAGGAGAAGGGGTTAGCATTATGTGATAAAAATTTTAGAATGTTTGAGCATCAGTTCTAGGCGAAAAAAATCTTGGAGTGAAGGTGAACAGGATTCTATAGTACTTTTCTTTTCTTTTATGCCTCTATTCTCTTATGATTTTCACCTTTAAAGATTTTTTATTTTTAGATATGATCTCAATAGAGATTCTAGGTCTAAAAGTTATCTTTCTATGAAAACTTATTTCATAAAAAAACTTCACACAGAGAGGGCGTGATAGGATTTTTAGTGTGTCAGGGTTTTTGGGCTGAGTGAAATCCTAGATTTGAAAATCTGGGTTCGGATGGAGAGATTGAGTGCTGTGAGCATTGGATCGCCACCAAATTTAAAACACATCTTCATCATCCTCCAATATTTATATTTTAATTTTATGAAATATCTAAAAAATCAAAAAATATACGATCGATTGGATCGATCATGATCAGCCATCGAAGGTCTTGACGAGGAGCTAGCACTCCAGTAGGGCTGATCGAGACCAGGAGCTCTTTGTGGATCAACCGTAGAGGTTGAACATGTGTGCGGTTATGACGTGATATCAGAGCATTATTTGGTAGACTCAGATTATGGTGATCGACTATCCGTAAAAAGATATTATATTCTGAATACGTAGATGTAGTAAATAGTTTATTATATAGTTTTACTTTTAGATCTATTGATGTATGCATGCATATTATGTTTAGATCCTAATGTGTAGGATTAAATAATCTGATATGATTAGTAGATAATTAATTAGATTAATTATTTTTTGCTGCATCATTGCTATTTTTGAAATATTTTTCGAATGTAGCATAGCAAACCCTACACTGTTTTCTTCGACTTATATTGGGAGACAGAGTTCTAACAGGACTCCTGTGAGCAGCCCGTATGCATGGAATCTTAGACTATTTAAGGGGCTATGATGCTGTGGTGCAGATGGACAGAGTGTAGAGAGCTCTAGTAGCCACCAAAAAAAGCTTGGCAGAGCGTCGAGCACGTACAACCTGTAGAGCAAACGTATGCAGAGCATCAAGGCAGAGTAAAGCATCAAGCAGAGCGTGGCAACGGCCATGTGAGTGGCCATTAGGCATGATGTAGAGATTTTTCATAGGAAGTATCCAGGGGCATCGAGGATCCTAATATTGGTAGGTCTGTAAGAGGGTCTCCTTTGGAATTTAGAGAAAGCTTTTATGAGGGTAGTTTTTGGTTGAGAGAGGTTTGTGTATAGAGAGTTGAAGTGGACAATCTCCTCTTGTAATTATTTCTTTCTCATAGTGAAGCTTGCATGCCTCATGAAGGCGAGTTTTTGGGCTAATCCATGTACCTTATTGTGTTCTTTATTTTATTTCTTCTTTCTTCCTATTGTCAACGAAAGGGTACCGGATCCTGAGATGATGGTGTCCCGATCGAGACATCCACAATAGTTTTATAGGTCCCATCAGCGGTCTGTCTTTCCAACTCTAGCTACTTTCGACATTCTCATAGATTTCTGCACCAACAAAAACTAAATGAACCAAACTTAAACTAGCAATCTAGACTCAAAATTATCCTTGTACCAAGCCAAAAATAGACATATTGATCCAATTTGGCTCATCAGATCTTAACTCGATTAGACTCGAAAATATGTATTATACGTGGTATATATTGTTAGTTTAGGTAATGGCTGTGGGATCTTAGATCCAATGCCCACAACATTACAGCCATTTGAAGCTCAGGTTTTCAATTAATTTATTTAACCTAATATTCATTCAATTTCAAACTAAGCTTGATATCAAGCTTAAACCAGGATTGAAGCAAACTTGGTTCAAGCTTGAATTGATTTCTTGCCCAATTAAGGATGTCCAAGCTGAGATCCAGGAGATTCTTGTTGGAGTTGGTTCGAAATTAAGATCAAGTCGAGCTTGAAACTATGGTAAATAAATCAAGCTTGATCTTAAATTTCAAACATAAAATTAATTTCAGATCGGGCTTAATAAGACCTAGGTTCGAGGAAGCTTGTCTATATTACACCCGATGGGTATCCTGCGTGTACCATTGATGACCAAAAAGACAAAAAAGAAACTTGATGCAGCATACAAGCGTCAATTGCATGGTTTCAGCAATGATATTAACGGCTGTTGATCAAATCTATTGTTTATCATTATAGTAGTTTCTGTACTTTCAAATCGTTGCATGTCTCATGTAGTTTGAAATAATATAATAACAATTGGTATAGTAGTTATTAATTTGACATTTTACTAGAAACTAATGAGCAATTTTTGAAGAATAAAAAGATTGTTGGAAATCATGGTTGGGCTCCCATGGGGGCATGTCCAAAATCTGGTTCAAGCATGATTCACGTAGGAGCTATTATATGGTGATAACTACGTCTTGCCCAACTCTTTGTGATTATAGGAAGGGGATCAGAAATGGAAGACATGACTCATCTCCCACCAATCTTCCTCAATCATCCGTACATCCAAAAGATTCTTATAAAAAAAAGTTTCTATTTCAATTGTAAGTAGATTTCTGATCATGAATTTGTGCTACAATGAGAATAAAGATGCTCAAGAGCGCAACAAAGAGTCCAAAGTATACAAGCCTAGTCAAAAAAAGATCTTGAAAATATTGATCACACACTTCCACAAGGTATGTTATTCGTCTTCCTTCTAGTTGGATATTTTGGTTTCTTTTAAAGAATAACGATTTTATTGTCCAAATCACTATTTATCGAAATGAATATTTTTCTATATTTTTCAAAAAGGTAAACAATAAATTTTGAAAAGTATTTAATTTAGAAAAGCAATACAAATGCTACATGCCATTATTTTTGATGACATAGCAACCACCATAACATCAGTCAAAGATGACATTCTTTTTCAAAAAAAAGTCAAATACAACTATACTATTAATACTTGTTCTTAATATGTATAACATAACATGCCTCTCCAAAATTATTATACTAGCTGATAGTTGAACCACAATGAATAGATGTGTTTTTTGGAGCCACAATGCCTACTTAGCCCTAGAAGTCCAGCAAAACAAAATTTAGTTTAGTGCTTGCTATGTAAAGATGCTGGGTTAACCATCAAGGAAGAAAAAAGAAAGAAACCATGCTGAGTTATAGATGGTATTACCTCTTATGATTTTTTCCCATTTTTATCAATTTTCCCTAGCAAAACAAAGATAAAAAATGATTTTCTTCTCAATCGATTGGCTCAAGTTAAAGTTTCTACAATAAGATACTAGGTAGAAAGAAAGGAAAATTTTCCAACTAACATGTCAATTGAATTCCATCTGCGTGCTATCATTAGATGGTTCGATTCGTGAGTCTCATGATAGACATGGTTGAAAAAGATCAACTTCCTGCAACAATAAGGCCTAGAACCTATCTAAGCTATTTTGGTCTAGCTTATTTGAATTTAGGGATGTCACTCAGCCGTAGAGAATTTTGACAAACTCAAGAGTTGCCTTTTTTTCTATAGAAAGTAGATGGGCATAGCCTCTCTTATTGTAGCGTACGTGCCATTTATAGAAGTATTCAGATTTTTTCTGATTGTGATGGTTGCTTGGGTGTTTATAAAATTGTAGATCATGTTTTGCTTGAATGCTCGAGAGTAGCTTAAGTATGGGAGCTATCTTATATCCTAAATGTAGCATTATTTTCTATCCTATCGCTATCGCTAGATACATTCCTACACTGCCTGAAGAAAGAGAGGTAGGGTTGTATCCTTTGTGCAAGAAAAAGGATTCACCCTATTTCGTACGAGTCCACTATTGGTTCACCAATCATATTTATTTCAAAGTACTCCAAACTTTATTGTTTATGTGTATGTATATATCATAGAGAGACTAGTGAATGATCCAATGATGGATTAGCATGAAGGAAGGTGATCCTTCTTTCATGCTAAAGATACAACCTCGAACCTAAGGAAGAAACATGGAAAGATAAATACTCCAACAAGGAGATCTTAGTTTGTTATATTAGATATCATATTTAGGTGGCCAGGAGAACACAAGCAAAGCCCTTAATATGACTTTTATAAAGACATCCATCTAAGTGGTTGAATTCATCCACTTTATCACCAGAGGGATCTTTAATAGGTAGGGTAACTTAGGACTTTTATCCTATAATTTGTATGTCTCTTATGTGATCCATTTCTCTTGCCATCCTCCTAGTTTTCTCAAGATCAACTTTGATGGCAGTGTTGTAAAGGATGGAACTAGTGGTAGTGCAACATTTGTAATTATAAGTTTTAGGTCATCCTCGCAACAGTGAGTGAGTGGTTCTAAGTCATGTGATATTTACTACTTTATTGGAAGAGTTAGAAGAGGCAAGGTCTTGTCTATGCCACCACAATTCGATGGCAACCAATATTATATTAGAAAGGGATTTGAGGATGGTGATTACTTGGATAATTAATTTGGTAATCTAGGTCAATGATGCTCATCCTCTACTAGCTAATATATGAAGAATCAAGCCTTTTATCACAATATTTGAGGCCATCCATATTTACAAAGAGGCTAATAGTACCACAGACTGATGATTTTCTATTTAGATGATCATTTGCAATTCCGTAGCATGTGTCATTTTCTTCAACAAATCACTACTGCCACCAAAATTAGAAGGAAAATGCTTCGGAGCATCTATTCATTAGTACATATAACATATTCATATGAACCATATGATACTGGCTTGCCGACTCTATTTATTGTTCGTGCAAATTATGCTAATTTCCTTATGCCACATGATATAGAGAATTTTTCATATAAATGAAATGTACATAATATAGCATTCTTGAAGTCCAATTTGCATATCATCAATGTTGGCCAAGGAACGTGGATAAGCTATAGAGGGATATACTCGAGTACCATCCAATTCCATGAACAGATACAGCAAGTTAACGAGTACAGCTTTGGATTAGAAAGGGTATTGTAGGGATAAGAACTCTTTTTGTGTATTTAGAAGACATGTTCGCTAAATTGGACATCCTTGTAGTCAATTATGGGAAAGAGAAGATGCTCAGCCAAATTTGGCTTTCTTATTTCTATGTTTGTCCTCATCTAACAAGTTGGTCATTGACGTGGTCAATTACTTGGCCAACAAGACTTTTCATGCATAAGGACGGTGACTAGAGACACACCAATATTATTCGTAGTCTGCTACATTTCATTTGACTGGTAGTTTGCTTTTCAAGGTTCCAAAGTTTCATGCGGTCTAAGGAGAACAAACTTTGTTGGTATTCCAAACACTTTAATGGTGCATCAATTTAGTTAAAAATCTAGCCAATAGCTCGACTAAGCAAACCACCACCTCTATTTTTGTTGGAATGAAAATTAACTTAGAAGAGATGGGTGTTGTGTACATCTAATTAGGAGTTACCAATATTATAGAACTTGAGACGATAATGTTTGGTTGAACTAAGAAGATTTTGAAGGAAAAATTATTGAGAAAGTAAGATATGATAAATTATCTTAAATCATTTGTCTATGTTTCATTCTCTTATAAGACTTTTTATTTTCTCCTTTACTTTTTATTCATCGATTTTCATTTTACCACCAAACAACCGCAAAAAAAAAAAAAATCTTTCATCAAAACTTAATTTCTTTTACTTCACTTTCTTAGCAACCAAATGGAGATCGAATGTTGAATTTATTGAATGATTTATATTATTATAAATGCATACTTAGAGAGTTTAACATCAACTTTTAAGATTGGCTCATGTAATTTTTTTCTTTGTTTCACTCATCCAAGCCTCTGTCTTTTTCCCCTTCGTTTATTTTCTGCTCTTTCGTCATGTTGTGCTTAATTCTATGATAGATACAAGAAGTAGATAAGCAAATAATATCTTGCGCCTTATTTATAAGAATAATGTTCAAAACTTGAGAAGAGATTAAAGAGTATTGAATTTTTTAGATGCTGTATCATATATTATTATGAATGTACCCTCTTGGTGTTGGACTCCACTTCTTTTCTCTTTTTTTGTAGTATTCATAATACAAGCCTCATATTCCTTTTTTATTTCTCTTTCTTCTTATTTCCTCACCATAATCAAATATCATATCATATTTATAAAATAATTTTCCTACTACATTAGATTAAAAATATTTTAATTTTTAAAATATGATAATAATACACTATCATTAAACGATATGCCGAACCACTAGTAATCGACTCACATAATATATATCCATATAAATATATATATACAAAAAAAAAAATCTATACTCATATATATAGTTTGCCGTATTGATATATATATTCAAAATATACAAATACCAGTACGTAGAACTAATTTTGCATCATATATATCAATACGAAGATTTATCATAAATTCTGAACCAATAAAATCTCACTGTAGTAGATATGGTACGGCATGTTTGTGCAATATATGATAATTTGGTGTATCGGCACGTATCCGGTATATAGTATACCGGATGATTTGATCCAATAGAATTTGATGATGTATATATACACATATACAATACCAGCAGAATCCGATACCGGGGGGGGGCTGCACACAACACCTATGTCTTCAAAGCGCGTTTTCCATTTCCCCTAGGGAGCAAAGACGTTGACCGGCTGGCGGGCGCCTAAGCTTGACTTGAGACGGCGGGACGGGCGACGTCAAGACCGACCTTGATCTGTTCCAAGCAACGTACAATTAGACTCCGGAGGCTTCGTTTCCAGCACCCATCCAAGATCCATCCCCATCGTCTCTATTTTTCTTTTAAGGGAAAATCCACCCTCTATATAACTCCGCCCATTTCTCTCTTCTTCCAAGACCGAGTCATCATCATCTCTTCTTGATCCGATCCCATCCCACTTCTCTTCTTCAATTCGTGGCTCTCTGAGATAGCCGGAGACATGAAGGTGAGATTTTGTTATTGGTCCTTTTCCTCTTCTTTCTTCCTTTCTGTTTCTTTTTTTGTTAATTTTCTCCTCCCTTTTGATCTTCCCTCCTGGAATCAAAGAATTTTTCTTGGTTGGATTCTCCTGCATCCCTATCCCTCTGTTCTTAATTGAATTACCCACTTCCATATTTTATAGCAAACGATTCTGGTTCTTCTTATTGAGCTTGGAACTGATGGACTTAATTATTTGGGGTAATTGCAGAAGGTTGTGCTGAAATTGGATTTGCATGATGACAAGGCCAAGAAGAAGGCTATGAAAGCTGTCTCCAGTCTCCAAGGTATCAATCACTTCTCTTGATCTTTCTGATCTCATAATTGCCTAATTAAAACCACCTATTATTCCTTAGAATCATGGTATGAATAAGAATTGCTAAATATATGAGCATCTATTCTCTCCACAGGGGTTGATTCCCTTTCCATGGACATGAAAGATAAGAAATTGACGGTGATCGGAGCTGTCGACCCGGTTGATATTGTAAGAAAGCTGAGGAAATTCTGGTTCACCGAAATCCTTTCGGTAGGGCCGGCCAAAGAAGAGAAGAAGAAAGAGGAGCCAAAGAAGGAGGAGAAGAAAGAGGAGCCAAAGAAGAAGAAAGATGTGAATGAGCAAGTCGCCGAGCTTGTCAAAGCATACCAGGCTTATAATCCTCATATGACCACACACTACTACGTGCAGAGTGCTGAGGAGAATCCAAATGCTTGCGTCATCTGTTAAGGGCTGCTTCTTATTTCTTATTCTAATGGAAGAAATGCATGCCCCAGAGCGAAGAGTTCAAACTGGCATAAAAAGGAGGACTATATAGAGTAGTGTATTATATGTACGGTAGATGGTGAGAAACCAAGTTGGAAGTATATGAATAGATATGAGTGGATCTATGCTTGTAAAGGATTTTTGGTAGTGATTGTTCCGGAGTGTTTTTGATGAAATTTGCTTCCATTCCTCTTCACTTGCTTGGATTGTGTGTATCTTTGTTGTTTTAATTGGTGGTGACTGGCAAAAAGTACCTGGTATTTTGTGTGGGGTTTATTGCCATGATTAATTGCAGACACAAGGCATGACAATGCCGTGTATGTGTACCTTTTTTTTAGACATTCTCATGCATTAAAGCAAGCCTCTTCTTGAATGTTTCAGAAGAATGCGTTTTTATGCCATGGCTGAGGTGTCTACTGGCTTGGGACTAAAAGGAATGAGATTTTTGTTTGCTTTCCAAAGAAAAAGTGCAGTAACCCCTTTGTTAGGGGACGGATGGTAAGAGAAATAAATGCAAGGAAATGCCTCAGATTGCCTGTGGAGTCCTCATCTTGGTTCTTCTCCATTTTTGTGCTTTCCAGCCGCATGGGGAAGGTTAATATAAAACGATTATTGTCAAAGAAACTTCGTGGTGATTGAACCATATATCAAGGAACGGGCTTCATTAAATGGACATGTATTGACACCAATTTCAACTCTTTTATTTTTTCTGATCATGGCTTACCAAGGCCTTGGGTACTGAAAGAAACCAAAACTTCCAACCAAAAGATCTTTATTTGGCTAGGATTACATGTGCCGAACTTCTCATTGTGTTCTTGAACATCCTCTTTGTTATACGGAATCCATTTTACAATTGAAATGGAAACACACACTTTCCTATAATCCAAGAGTGTTTAGGGTTCATGGATGGCAGGAGTTTAGAGCGAGGAGAAGAGATTCATATCTAATTTCTCCTGTTTGTTTGATCCCTTGTCTATCATCACAAAAGAGTTGAGAAAGTTTTTTTGGGGGAGTTTATGGAAGTTGTATGTTACTAATATCATGTGACAACTCCACATGAACCATGGCTCAAACCGGACATGGGCAGACCCTCATAGGCACCCGACCATGGTTTCCGGTGGGTGCTTTTCAACCTTAATAGATTCTCATGGATTCTTTTGTTTGATTTTTATAAAGTCAGGAGGTAATGGCTTCATCTCATCGTCACCATGGCCAGAGATGTGGCTCGGCTTCTGCAGCATGTCAAAACGATTTTGAATTGTTATTGATGATCCATCAGTCTATATCTTAGCTCCATTTTTATAGCATATGAATATAATAACAGATTGAGACATCTGCCTACTTATAATTGTCAATCAACTTAAAATATTTATAGCATAACCATTTTGAATTATTAATGGATACCACAATTTGAATAAATTAGACAATCAAGACCTCCCTTGCAAGGATCCAGGAACACTTGACACCCACTCAAAAAATTAATCATGGAGTTGTCGAAAGGCTCAATTGAAGAAAATATCGCACCCCTAACCAAATGAAGAGAGAGAGAGAGAGAGAGAGACGTGTGTTGAAGATAATCACATCCAAGCAAGAGATACTTTTTTTAAATGAATCATTTTAGTCAGCCATCTGCAGCAATTGCTGAAAATTATCGTTTCTTGTCCACTTCATTGTTGCAAGTAATGTCCATGCTAATTAAATGAAATCTCAGGTTGCTGGAAATTATTCATATTTTTGTTTTAAAAAAAAATAAAATCGATTGTTGGTAGTCCATTCCTAATAAACAAAAGCCAATCGATAAGGCAAACATGTTTATCTAACGTTTTGCCACAAAGTGGCTACTTGCATCCATTGATTGCTTCCTTAGTCTTATCCTTGCAAATTATTTCGATCGAAACCGCTACATCCCATTGGTGACCTTAGGCAACTTTATGACCGGCGGATGCAAAATGTCAAAAAATGGTTCAATGCTCACATCATTTGTCACCTACATCTCTGATGTAAGCACCATTTTATTTAGATACAAGTGTGCATAGCTATAGTTGATAATAAGTGTCTTCTTATAATGATTGAATTAATTAAATAATGTACACAGTTACTTATCTAAGAGTTGTGCTCAAAACGGAACTCCCCCGCCCCTTGATATGACCTAAAGCTCCATCAAAGAGGCTTGTATCATAATATACCATGCATGTTTAATTAGGATGGGTGTCAAGAAAACCATTCTCCCAAGCACTTATAATTTGCCCATGTGAGGGTTGCAAGTAATCGCTTTCGCCATGGTTGAATAAGATGAGTTGTTTATGGGAAGCTTGTATCAACTTGATATCGACTTCATATGGGTTTGCTTAATAAATCAGCTTGAGAGAAGATCTATCTCAACATCATTTCCTAGCAAGAGAATTAGCTATGTCACTTGTTTCTAGATTAAGTTGAATCTGATATATCCTTTATGGCTCATGTGAAATTAACATTCATTTATTATTTAAATTTGTTTATATCCTTGTTAAACTGAAAGCTAAGATTTTTCTTAATTGGTAAATGCTATAGGTAATGTTAGATCAGGTTCTAATAAGTGAAATTAGCTCAAAGTATATTTATATAACTGATTTTCTGAAGAAAAACTCGATTTTGGCCTAGAATTTATTGAGCTGGGTTGGGATGAGATTGAATTATATATATTTTATCTGAGCTTGAGCTTGAGCTTTAGCTTATTTGTGATTCGAGACCAGCTTGAGCAAAGCCAAGATAACACAAGCTATTGCTGACTGAACTGCTAACTCTTGGAAGATATCTTGTGTTCGATATCATGATTACATCACGCCTATGCCTCTGTTATGAAGCCTATACGGTATCTACAAAGTAGATATTTTATTTTTATCTTTGTATGTTTATGAAATGATCAGATCAATTAGCTGTAATTTCCAGATATTTTTTTTTGGCTTCGCATCACCGCCAGTCCATCACCAAGCACATGCTTTAAAAAAATATTTTTTAAAAAACAAAACACGAAGACGTCAAGGTCAACGGAAATCATGTCTTACATATTAAATGATTTAATCTATTAATAGTCATGAGAATGACATTCGTCGCCTTATTTTGACCTCCAAATCCAATGTAGAAGCATCGATCTTCCGCAGCCTGAACAGGGGATAAAGCCATATAGCAATATACTTTGTCCCTAGTAGGAAACACCGTACCAATACCAATCTATTACAATATCGATACATTCGGCAGCAAAATGGCATTTCTCGCTTTATAGACCTTTATTGGAGAACACATTGATTAAGAGAAATAGTTTGATTTAAAATGCGTGCACACGAAGATGGGGTAACATGCCTATGTTCTCCATTTTCCTCATATCAATTAACACCTTGTACGTGGTCTAGGGGTGATCAACATGAGAAAGAATTGGATTAACGAACCTCGCGTCTGCAAGCAGGCATACTAAATAAATTGTTTACTGCTTTATCAGATGATTAAAGACAGTGAAGAAGAAGCAAAAATCAGCTCTTCTTCTTCTTCTCCAAGAGAGAGATATCCAAGTCAATGACCATAACTCGAGGTATGATATCTTTTACAAGAATAATTAATGATGCATTATAGGAAATAAAAGTCATCAAGTATCAATAACCTGGCCAGATGAACTAGAAATGCTTTCAGACATGCTGGTTCTGCGGCAGTATGAAATAAGTTCATGAATTAGAAGTCAATATCCACATGTTAGGCTCAAGTCTCGAAGGTCAATAACGTTTCTTGGTAAATGAATTGGTTGGAGAGCACGGAAGCTTTCATTTGTTCTCACAAGTTTAGTTGGCTGACGTTTGAAAATGTGCGTTCTACCAACGGAAGCGTTGATCTACTTGCAAAGACTTCTCTTCCACTGCGTTTTAGGTTGGCCCAGTCCCCACGCTTTCTATACCTTTGAGCGCAGTAATTTGGAGGGTAAATCAACCTTATTCGGAGATGCGAGAGAGAAAGGGCGAACCAATAGGGATACGAGAAAATATATTCTGCACTCAACCAATCATGCATGACGAACGGGATCCTGAGGAATGTATCCTGATGATTGGGATGGTGCACGATCACATGGTGACACTTTATTTTGCTGATATATTTTGAAAGTATTTGTTGCAATATAATATATGGTGCAAATTTATATATCTACAAGGTATAATAATCTATGTGATAATTAAAAGTTGCCTTCAATAGTGCTTGTCGAATAATTGGTGAGCCTTTGTAAAAAGAAGATAAGAAAACAGGAAAGAAGTTCACCTTTAATTTTTTTTCCTGATCCTCAATCATTACGCCCGATCGTAGCAAGCAAATCTTTAGCTCATCAACACCTGGCGATAGGAAAAGATTACATGTGTGATGAAGGTTTCTTTGGTTTGGATGTCCCAATCAATTACAATACAAAGTCTATGCGAGCCTAAAAAACTTGTCTCTGATTTGCTGGAACACAAAAGGCGGTTGCTGCCATCATCTCCCGCTTTGGAGTCGTGAAAGTAGAGCCTGTCTACGATGATGGGATGATCTCTCAAGCTTTGACGTCGATTTTTTTATTGTAAAACATCAACATGCCTGATATCATTTCATGATAAATACTTTGTACATGGTGTGTGCGGTAAAATAAAATTAACATGGTACACCATGTTACTCTATTAGATCACGTAGCAACCACTTTTCAACACTCATTAAATGATTGTAGTTTCATTTTTTGATTTAAAATTTTGAATGATAAAAATATCTCTCTATTTTGAAAAAATTATAACATTCCATGACTTGTTATGACATTCTGAATATATATTATGACTTTCAAGTCATAAGAAACGAAAAATATTTTTAGAATAGAAAAATATTATTATTATTTAAAATTTTAAATCAAAGATTGCATTTGGTACATTATCATACAGTAGTAATTTGGATTATTTGGTAATCTAGATTACCTACAATCTCGATAGATTATTAGTAATGTTGATTACTGTGTTTGGCACATACACGTAATGTTGCAGTAAAATTATTGATAATCTAAATTAATATATTTAGTATAATAATTAGATTATTAGTAATATAATAATAAATTTTTAAAATATTTTTAAATTAAATTTATTAAAAATCATGTAATAATTAGATTACGGTGAAAGGCATCTATGATCCCAAGGACCACCACAGCGGTTATTTTAACGTTGCTCGTTGCTCGGTACGACCATTCTTTTTAGCTCCCTGCCGGCCTCTAGTTTCCATAACTTCATCTTTACTTGGTCATGCAGAAGAGAGTCTCCCACTTTGGTACATCTACACGGTTGCCCGGTGTCAGTTGATTGGTTGCACTTCTTTACCCTCAAAGGTTCGAATCCCCTGGCTACCATGACCTTAGATCATATCCCACCGCTAATCTCTTTCAGCTTGTATAACCTAATGTTGGTGACATTACCGCGAAAAATGAATGACTAGTTACATAAGTTAAGACATATGGGAGGAATCAAGACAGCTAAAAATGTAATTGAGAAGCAACGAAGGACTGATGATCTCAAAGTAGAGCTCGAGCAAATTCTCTAATGAGAATAGACTCTAAAGCAGCAGAGAGATAGAGCTTCATGGCCTCAAAATGGTGACGGAAAATGAAGCTTGTTTCATGGATATGCACGAGTAACAGGAAAAACATTCAGTTAGAGATTGGAAAAGCTACCATCCAACAAACTTCTGGGTGCCTGTGACGAAATTTTGTTCGCCGTTGACTGTAAAGCGATCCATCTTGAGAAAAGTTTGAATCTCTCGTGTCTCGACAACCCTTTCTCTGAAGATGAAATCAGAGAACTATTATTTGGCGTTGCTGGGATAACGCCCCAGGAACATTAGACTTCCCCATGTCCCTCTATCAATGCTTTTGGACCTTAATGAAACAAGATTTCCTCAGCTTGTTCGAGGGAATTCACAATGGTACATGTAGCAGTAACAAGTTGAGCTACTCATTTGCAACTCTCACGCCCAAAAAAATCTAACTCATGCGCGCAAAGACTTCAGGCCGATAAGATTAACCAATGGGATCTTGAAGATCATCACAAAGGTGTTCTCCAACTGAGTGGGACAATCCATTATCAAAGGAAAACCAATGTTTGATAGCTATATTGTGATATGGGTCCTCTCTGCAAAATTACATTCAAATATTAGTGTAATCTATTCTAAATGGTCGAGTAACCATTTGCTTCTATTCTTGACACGTGTCCACGCTGGACCTCCACTTCCTTCTACAATTCCAGCAGCTAAAGCCAGCTACTTCCTGTCCTCTATGTTCTGGCAATCATCCATACCGTAATTATTTTACCAAACTGATGGTTCAATCAAGTCACCATACCAGATCGGTCTCAAATTTGAAACTTTGCATGTGGACAAATCTTCTTCACTCAATCTTTTTCCTTGGTTTGTACTTTTAATAATAATTCGACTTCTCTTCCATTTAGCCCATCATATGTCATATGGTACTGTAAGTATATCAAGCTGTCTCCCTCAGCTTATTTTGCCTGTTGTTGTCGTGGTGCAACTCAAGGATATCAAAGTTTCATATCCAAGCGATTAATTCATCCTATTTGTCAGTTCTTGATATTGAGTTCGAGAATCCTCAATCATTGGTTTATTCTGATGCAGCAATCTATGTGCATGATGATCCTTGTCCATCATAAGCAATTAGGATGCGGTGCAAACACTTAGGGGACCATTGTCGACGCTGATTTTGGCAATTATTGATGCTAAAAAGCACCGTAAAATCATTTTCCAATCCATACCAAAGCATCGCCAAAGGGTTGATAAGTATAGTGTCAAAATTCAAATTTTTGACATCCAAATAAATCATTGGTAAATATTCAAAAATTGCCGACTCCATCAGCATCGGTAAGTATTTAAATTCCGATGCTTTAAAGGGTTGACAATTTTCTAAAAGTACCGGTGCAAAAGAGCGTCAATATTATTTTTAAAAATATCGCATTGGTATTTTTCTAAACTTATCGATGCTAATATGTATTGGTATTTTTGTAAAATTGATTTTAAATACCGATGCTTTAAAGCATTGATAATTTTTTTAAAAGAAAATAACTAGTTAATAAAT
Source organism: Cocos nucifera (assembly GCA_006176705.1). Lineage (NCBI taxonomy): Eukaryota > Viridiplantae > Streptophyta > Magnoliopsida > Arecales > Arecaceae > Cocos > Cocos nucifera. The sequence goes on from QRFJ01000252.1 coordinate 424,604, forward strand.
CATTATCCACATAATTTACAAAAAATTTCAAACGACATAATCAATTCATAAAACTATCCAAAATTAATAACACCAACATCATAATCTGATGGACAAGTCTGTCCAAATTTTATAACACCAACATCATAATCTGATAGATAAATCTGTCCAAATTTTATAACACCAACATCATAATTTGATAGATATGTCTGTCCAAACTTTATAACACCAACACCATAATTAAATACATAAGTCTGGCCAAACTTTATAATACCAACATCATAATTAAATATATAAATCTATCCAAAAATTATAACATCAATGTCATAATGATATGCAAACCTGTCTAAAAATTATAACACGAATAACATCATAATCAAATACATAAACCTGTCCAAAATATATAACACCAACACCATAATATAAACATGTCCAAAATTTATAACAAAATTCAAATACCAACATAAAGTCAAAATAAACATTCTATATAGCTAAATAAATTTATGATTACATTATCCATCATGTTCGTCAATTATAATCTATAAGCAAAAAAATGAAATCAAAAGATATAAAAATTGATCAATGATTCATAGCAGCATGATCGCCGTCGATTCCATGACTGATAGAACTACAGGAGCCTACAATAAAGATATAAAAACTTTATTAGTTGAAAATATAAAAATCATAACGTATATTTAATAAATAAATATAAATATAGCAAAAGATATACCTTAAAAGAGTTAACAAATATCTGTAATGTAGATGTCAACTGATCAATCTGAGTCCTCATATTGGATATCACATCATCATAGCTCTGTCTAATCACCGGCACGTGTGCCTGCACCTGCGCATCTACCTGTGCCTGCACCCGCACGTCCATCTATGCCCGCACCACCGGTGCCTGCACCCGCATCTCTACCGTTGCCGGAATGAATAGACCCTTTGCAGTTTTATATGATATATAAGTGATATGAGCGTTAATCTAACTCATATCAAATTTATGTAACAATCAAACTTATAATGCCACAAATGCAGCACAAATTTAGACAGTGTTAGAGCAATTATTTCATCATTCTACTCATGTTTATGGCTGCTGAAATTATACTTAATATTCCCTGAAGTATAAACTTTTTAGCCCCTTTATGGTAGAATATTTTGCTCCATGTTTCAGATGTTTCGGTAATATCTAATCAACTTGGAATTCAGAATCAGGAGTGCAGTAGTCATTCTTTCTGTGTCTTTGCCTTTGGATTTGCATTGTTGACATTTTCTAAGAGCTAACATCATCCTGCAACTTGGTAGGAAGGTGTAAACTAGGTGCAACTAAGTTTTCAAACATGCAAAAAAATTTAAATCCAGTAAGAGAGCATTCCCTAATTATGAAAACAGAAAATCTCAAAAGTATGGAACTGAAACAAAAATGTGCACATTTAGGTATGATTCAAAAAAATTTCAGCAGGTTATCGATACCCAGGCTTACCTTACCCTATGTGATGGAACGGTTACCAACGAAGAACTTAGAATCTCACTTTCAAGGACATCCATATCAACCCAAACAGAAAAAGAGAAGAAAAATAGGATAACACAATCAACCATAGATTTTGATATTGATTCATGATCCGAATCATAATTAAAATCAGAATCAAAATGGCTATATTCCTCGGCACTTTTTGTTCGTGAACGAAATTGAAATTGCATTGGAATTTGAATATTTGGAGAGAATAGGCGTATATCATCTTATCATAACACTATTTCTAAATAAGATATGAATCTAAATAAATATTTGTAAAAATTGAAAAATAGCCATATATGCTTAATAAGCAATTTCATCTTTTCACTCCAATTCACATTAGAGTGATAGCTTGTACAGACCAAAAGAGTTAGTATACATGTCAAGTAGCAAACTATAGAAATAAACATGATGTAGCATGCCATCATATGCATTGTCGCAATATCTGTATCAGTTCTTACTCTCATGTCATAGTCCTCCGGACGATATGATATGGCATGCTTTATTCTATCTCATCATAAAACAATAAGATTGATGAATATGCTACATATATGCATAATATTCATTAATTTAGCTAGAAGAGTTGAAACTAATTATTTAGACCAACTAGCAAGTAAGTTGAAACTAATTGTCAATTGGGCCCAACAGAATCAAGGGAGTAACTTTAGTGTATCTGAAAATATCCATTTTTTTTTTTTATATTTTGAAAAATCGGATATTTGAAATAAGTTCCGGATCTAAATTTGAGAAGTATCCAACAGGAATCAGTATCCAATCCATACATATATGATACAAACATGCTAATATTTCTACTTCCTAGATGCTATTATACTAGGATCATAAGAGTTAAAGGCAGAGATCAAAGTGGAATAATTGTGCATGTCAGTAATTTCCCCCCAAAAAAAGCCAACTCCTCAAAGTTACAAAATACCAGCCTTTAATGTGCATCAAACTCATAGACAATCACGCGCGTATATATTCATAACCAAAACTAATCAAGAGGCTTCAATACCCGGTAGAGAGAAGTCATAAGAAAAACCTTCTTCGTCCACAGCTCCTTCAATACATCCCTCTGCTGTTCTTAAGAATTGAACCAAGAGTGCCCAAGACGGCGAAAGCAAGAAAGGGGCTTACATCCAGGGTATCAAATTAGGAACGAAAAAAATATGGCTTCGAAAGGTTCTAGTAGTCTATTTTGCCATGAATTCTTCTGCTAATTGATTGTCAAAAAATGCTCAGAAAGAACGGGCCATAACAGAAACGAAGAAGAAAATTAAAAACACATGATGCGCATTGTTTAAGCAAAACTTCGTGGGGTTAACCAATAAGCGTAGCTACTTCAATGCTAGATACCAACTTATGAGAGCAACTGTAGGCAACATAAAGCAATGAAATGGTAGAACTTTCTTCTTGAATTTGTGTCAAATTAAAAATTGACAAAATTTTGTTGGTATAAGGAATGGAGCAAATTGTCAGCCACTTCAAAGCATGCACCGCGAGACCCCATGACCACTACCAAAGAAATGCCTTCTTATCTACTGTCATGCAGACAAATAGCTCCAATTCTATTTCGACTTCGGGATTAAAAGTCTAGCGCTTTGCAAGGGGCAGCCTGAAAGTTGATAAATCTGTTGCAGGGATTGCTTTAAAATGGATGCCAGCAGATGATTGGGCTGGTTTCAGGTTTCCAAATCTTATTTGTTATGTATCTTAACCTGTTTGGAACACCAAGTTTCAATCATATGGTTTGCAACATTAAGAACTATATGAAAATATATGCGCCTACATAACATTCATCCACATATACAGGCATCCATACAAACATTCATCCACAACTTAAATAAAGCAAACATAAACAGCCGTAGGAAATATCTACCATGTTCCAAGAGTTTATTAGTAGACATAAAAAATGAGTAAGTAGAGTCAAAAATTAATATGTGATATGCTAAAGCTTTTGAAATTCTTATCTACATGGTGCATAGCTCTTGGATCCCGATATATGAGGAACAGACAAAGATGCTCATGCAGCTTTACCAATAGCAGAATATGCCTACAAAATAAAGTAAGAAATGTGATATATGTTATATATATATATATATATATATATATATATATATATATATATATATATATATATATATATATATATATATATATATATATATATGACCGAGCTATGTTAGTAACCAATATAGCATAAGATATATTATAAGTGTATACATATTATCTGTCCCCTCTTAGAAACCAATAATGAACAAGATTCCTCCACTGATGATGATCTATATCAGGAGGACAAATACGGGCAATATCATCCTCTACCAATCCCTCTCTGATGTAGTCCTTTAGGGTTGACTTGAATTCTTTCCATTTTCAATTAAGAGATTTCAACATCCATTCATGGCTTTCTGGAGGGAGTATAAATTTATTCTAGAAAAAAGCAACAAAAGATATTTGATTTTAAATAATATAATTAATTTATTATAAATAAATTAATATAAAATATGAAGTTATATTTTTACCTCTATTTCTCGCAGAATCTCAAGTTTATATGCAAGTAGCATATCATTCCATTTTGCATAACGTAAGGGACAAAGCTGACCCTTCCATGCAACAGTCCCTAAAAAACTCATCAACAAACAAGCAGCCTTGTTGATAGGCTGCCCCATCTGATTGCATCAGATGACGACCCTCTCATCCTCAGCTAAACACCAGATATCTCTGGCATGTGTGGGTCCACGTCTAATCCATCCTCTCCTAGATGCATCTACAACAAATATATAAAATCAAAAAATATATTATGAATCAATCAACACATTAATACTTAGATCGTGCCATAATATAAAATTTCATTAAAGTATCCTAAATGTATATCTCATCTATCATAGCATCCTCATCAATAGGACGATCATGCTCTAACTCAGACTGTTATGTGGATGATGAAGGATCGGTCGTGTGCTACTGCATGGACGATGGATCGGTCGCATACTGCTGCGTGGACGATGAAGGACCGGCCTCAGATTGTTGTGGCTGTCTCGACCGTTGGGGCTGATCAGAACATGATCCATCATGAGAAGTGTGCAACTCAATATCATCAAATCGTCTACATCGAGGTATGATAACACTTAGCACTCACAAATAGAAATATAAATCAGTTAACATACATTATCAAATAATAAATAAAATTATGATTGAATTGCTAAAAAGAATCAAGATATACTAAATGAGCATGATGATATAATATAAAATTTCATATAAAATGTATACATCTGAATAGTCTCTTACCAATTAAGAATTAGTCAACATTTTTTCCTTCAATATCCCTCCTAATCAAGCTTGTAGCATTTAAATCATTAGTCAAGGCAAGATTGTAAGGCATATATTGTGTATAAGTCTCATCATCCTCTACTTCCAACCTTTTTTTCATATCGTATAAATCTCTGATTTCGTTCTTACAACAACAGCCCAATTCTTATCTTTCAAATCTTGTACAAAAAATACTTGACGAGCTTGAGATGAAAAAAATGAATGAATCATTTTTTAATAACATACCAGTACGTATCAATCTTGAAAAATTTATAAGTATAAATCCATTCGTATCTTGCTTCAAGCCTCTTGACGAGTTTATATCCACCTAATTATATCTAAATAATACAACTTTAAATCTTCCATAATAATCCAACACAAAAATATCCGTAAGCATACCATAATAAATCTTTTCATCTGCTTCTACCATGACTCCATTGTTCTGGATTTTTCTAAAGTTTTCATGTATTTTTGTATGAAATTTAAATCCATTAATGATGAAACCATTAAATCTGTTGACAATATTGTTAGGACCTTAAGCAATGGCAATTAATTCATCTGAATAGTTACTCTTCATCATCATTGGTACCTAATAATCATGATATAATTATTAATATATTATTTGATGTTAATAAATATATTTCAGAATTCATCCTTTTCCTCACATACATGACTAACCTATTTAAAAAGCCATTCAGAAAATAACTCAATCAACCATCGTTGCTCCATTCTTGGATTGGATCGATTGATATGGTTTGCTCATCTCCAAGTAGCCAAAAATTCGCTACAATAAACTTAATTTATTAATTAAAATTATTATATATTATAATAATGAAAGAAATTTAGATCTATGAGTAACCTATAATACTGAGATATTATGTCACTATGAAGTAATATATAGCGATGGGCTTGTGCTAAGAATTTTTTATCAAGAACCATACTTTCAATCTTCCTCAAAGCTCTTTCAGCAGTTGAGAACTTATAAATTTTTTAGTTATCGATAATATTATAATTTCTTTGAGATTGATTAAAATTAGTCTCTACACTTTTAAGATATCTTGAATAAAATATCAAACATTCTTTAGTAATATATCCTTCCACAATTGAGCCTTCAGGATAAGCTCTATTTCATACATAATCCTTTAAATGAATAAGATACCTTCAAAAATTATAAATTCATTAAAACATCAATAGAAGTATGACATAACTTATACTAAAGATTTCTAAATTACAACTACAAAGTTTTACAACATTATCTCTCGATAGGATATATCCATCTATAGTATACCGGTCCATCAAGTTTTACTTTCACAGCTAAGTGAACAAGTAGATGAACCATGATAGTAAAAAATTCAGGAGAAAATATTTTTTTCTATATGACAAAGTGTAAGTACAACACTAGACTTTTATTGATCAAGCTCTCTTGGATCAAGAACTTTGGAATATAATGACTTAAAAATGATGACAACTGAGCAATAATGACAACCACTTGTTTTGGCATTGATAATCTTAAAGCCAGTGAAAAAATATTTTGCATCAAAATATGACCATTATGACTTTTAAGATTTGATAGTTTTCGCTCTGTAAAATTTATACATCCTAAAATATTTGATGCATAACCATCAGGAATCTTGATATTTTTTAGAAATGTCAAGAAACACCATGAAGGTAATATTTTCTATTTTAGTAGGGGGTTACCAAATATATATCTCTATTTGTGCCATGTTATATAGCTGAAATATTTATTGGTTCATAGATATATTACCAAATATATAATCACTATATATTTGGTAATATCATGGGTGGAATCACCTAACTATCAAGTTGATCATGAATATTAATAAATTTAGCTGGCAGCAAATAGATATAGATTAATTAAAATATGCACCAGCCTTCCAAATTTTGACAACTCAGAAACCTTAGCTCTCTGCTGACCTAGATAGCTTGCAAATAGAATAACAGGAAAGGAAGACTACTTCATCCTTTTTGTTAAAGAAAATACCTAACTATAAAAGGAAAAAAAATTTACTGCCTTGACACTGACACTATTGTGGACACCTAAACTTTAAGCACAATCATTGATTACATTCACCCACTGCTATAGCAAATACTGATGACTAATCTAAGCAGGCTACATGATACCATTCAAGTTTTTTTCTGGTAGGTAATAGGGAACTCAAAATTCAGAATTGAACTCAAATCTATTTTTGGAGTTCCACATAATATACTATATCAAAATGTTAACAGGATGGAAGTGAACTCAGAATTCCCTAATCCATTGTCAACTTAATAGAAGTATGCTATGCCAACACTTAAATACATTTCATCAAGTTACAGCTCTTAAAATCATTCAAATTCTAATGAGATTGTATATTATATAGTGAACAACAACTTCCATACAATACAAAATGAATTGAAGTTGACAACTTCATATTTCGACATGCAATGATGGAAAAATAATAAGAAGATAAAATAAATGAGGGGAACATAGACCACAATCACCTTGTTACATGTTTGTCTATTAACAAAAGGTGGCCCACTTAGGGTCCAAGGTAGAAACCTCACCTTCCCTTCCACCCACCCCAAAGGAAAAATGATAAACAAGTTGGTTTAATGCTCTCCTTTAAACCTATAAACAATAACCATTGAATTCTGGCCTTCAACTAACACCAAAATATCATTTCTTGGCTCTAATCTTGTTCCTAAGCTCTACTAGTTATTTTGACCCAAAAGAACCTAAACTAGGCCTAGAAACAAATTTTAGGCTCAAATCCAATGTTATTGGCAAAATCACAATCTCTAGCAAAACATCCAGAAGTTCATGCATTGATTTGATCATGCATATAGTAGGCAAGAAAAAATTCTTTAGCTTAGAATATAGTAATTTAGGTTGCATTTCGGATTGTCATCCTTATAAACCAAAATATCCTAGTGCTCGGATCAAAGAAATCGATCAATGCAGATAGATTCTCACCTTTTTTTTCTTCTAGTTTGCTTCTAACTTTCAGAGGAATGCCATCTCCATGAATTCCAAGGGGAGGAAGCGAGAGAGGAAAAGCTGCATGGCCATTGCCATCAGACCAGATGGTCGGTGTTCTCTTATCAATAATGAACATATTGAAAACTTGATCAAGTAGAGGGATGGATGGTGCACAGATAGAGGAAGAGAAGGCAAACTTGATTGGCGAGGTCTAGGATGATGGCAACGGTGACGAAGGAGGAGACATCAAAGGTGTGAGAGCGGGATTTCGAGGAGTCTGCTTGGAATCGACGATGATGAGGTAGATATCGACGATCGGAGGAGAGGAAGATCGGCAATCGAGAGAGAGGGCTAAGGTTTAGGCCGGAGAGGAAAAGATTGGCAATCAAGAGGGATAGAGAGGGTTAGGATTCTGAAGTAGGTGGACAGACATGATATTTATCCTAGGGGGCGGAGAGTTGAATTTTAACGATGCAAGTTGGCTCCTGTCAATGCTTTTTTATGCCGCAATTTTTGGATGCTTTAAAGCATCATAAAATAGAGACGCTTTTAAAAAGCGTCGGCAAATATTAATGCAAATTTAAAATTGCTGATGCTTCATTATAGCGTCGGCAATATTAAGTCAGGAATTTAAATTTTTTTGTAGTGTGAGTTGCTTTAAAGCTTGTTCCAAGTATTCCTGGGAAATTAAAGTTTTGATATCTAAGCTAATAATTCATCCTACTAGATACTGGACCCGTGCGAAGCACGAAATATAATTTTTTTAATTATTATAATTTAAAAATTATTTAATAAAATATATTAATATATATTATTTAAAATATATTAATATATTTTTTATACATATTTAACATATAGTGCTTTCATTAAAGTCATTATATTGTTTTAAATATAAAATGTAACATATCAATTCAACCATAAAATACTTAGGTTTACAAATTAGACTTTTTTTTATTTATTGAGATTTGAGATATATATATAAGATAAGTTTATTTGATTTAAAAAATATAAAAATAAATAATTTGATAAATAATCTGGCTTTAAAATTTTGAATGATGAATTAATGAAACATACTAAAAAATGGAGATTATCACCATCTGACTTTGTAACAATTGAAAAAATAAAACAAAATTAGCAACTCAGAAATGGAGACTATTAGAGAAGTCAGCAACTCAAAAAACTACATAGAATTTCTTTGCAATGAAACCATTGAAAAAAAAAGTTAATTGAAAAATAAAATTGACCATTAACAAAAGGATAAATAATAACAAAAAGCAACATCCAAAATCAAACTAAAGTTTTCATTACAATATATATTGTAATAAGACTCTCCCTATATCCAAAAACATTATCAAACCAAGCCAAATTTTCACTATAGATCCATGCCATGATATGTCTTCAAGTTAATGCAGTAATGTGTGCATTCATATAGTCTTTCTCCATCTCTAGAAATGTACAAAAAAAAAGCCTTATAAAACTATACCAAAAAATATCTTTAATGTATCCTTTTGAGGCTTTGCCAGAGCCACAAATATAGAAGTGCCACAACCATTTTATATTTTTTATTTTTAAATAATTTTATCTTTTTTTACTATGACATACATATATTTTAAATTTTATTAATTAAATAATTTTATAGAATTGAACTGAAAATCTTAAAAGGATTAACCTTGTTAGCCCATTTAGCTATTCAGCCATAGAATCTACCTAAATTTCAACTTAAATTTGAAAGTTTAGTGACTAAGAAGAAAAATAAAATGATGATTATTTTTTTTTAATAGAGTTTCGTGAAACCTTGCTTTTTTCTAGGAAATCTACTTGCTTTTTCTATTTAGAGCTCCTCAAGCCCTCCGGACACTCACGGGGAGTCATTAAAGCATGTCTAGGCACGCTCCCCTACATACCACATGGCATGCCACTGAGTCCCCCCCCCCCCCTTTTTTCCCCCCCCCCCCTTTTTTTGCTTTGTGCTCGACGTGCTTTGGCCCAATTTTTTTTTCCTCTTTGAACCTTCCTGAAGCCTTTCGATATTTATTTCTCCTTTGAGGATTGCTTCTGAAAGCCCTTCATATATATCTGCTCTTAATTCTTTCTGATGAGTACAAATATATATCCATTGAGATGATTCAACCATGGTGTATCCACCAATCAAAAATTACTGAAATAATCTTTTAGAAGATAGTATGATGGAAGGTTCATCTTTCCTATCCTGAATCCTATAGGTAAAGAATTCTCTCATTGAGACTTTATATCTTTTCTGGAAGGTCTGTAATTATCACTATGAGAAATATTGTCTCTATAACCATCTTTCCCACATGAAAACAATAAGGAGTATTGCAATGGAAGGTAGCCAGTATTAAGTGTAGATACACATTTAAGGAGACCAGTCCTTGTTTCCACAATTATATCTCTTTGAGCATCAATGTCTTGGATATCTCCAACAATTAGTGTTGCTACTTCAGATATTGTAGGAACATTATATCTTCTTCTATCATGCCCCCTTTTGCCAATAAGTCTAAATTTTATATTGTCTCTAATTTATTGACCAAACCTATCTTTTATCATTTTGAATGATCTTGCAAGAGGATTATATTCATCAAGTATGAATTTTAAATCGGCAACAATCTTAGCATGCAAAGAGTTTGTATGAGAATTCATCCTGAGAAAAGACAAAGAAGGAAGAAAAAAAAAGTCATGATCAAACATCAAAAAATTATCACTTTAAATAATACAAACTTTAAAATAAATTACTATATAAGCTTTAGAAACATCCAATTATATACATAACAGCCTACATTCTATTAGAGATCTCATGTTCTATATCATAAATATATAGTTGTGCAAATTTAGGTGTTGATCCTTCTTGAGGCGGTAAGCTTCCAATTCTATGATAATTTTCTTCAGACATGATATACATGGATGGCCCACTCCCTTCATTGATACTTCTATCTATTTTGCCACCAATAAATGTGAAAGAAAACATCATGTTGAAAGATCTAATGTTATCAAGGAAATACTTGCTCTTAGCATCACGATTATGAGGAAGAGCCCTAAGAGTTTCTGGAGTTTCAGGCAATTTAGGCAGCTTAATTTTTTCTTGCATGCAGCATCATGAAAATATTGGCTTAGATGGATTGTACTGCTTTTGTGATCGTTCAACAAACCACATCAGTGCACCACACTAAGACATTCATATATTGGATCACCTATGTCCTAATATTCTATGATAAATTTGAATACAAATATATATTTACATCAAACACTTTACCTAATTATATTCCAAAAGTTGTTTTCTGATTATCATAGTGAATTTCAATACCTTCAGTTGAATGCATTAAAGTTTCAATATGACCTTGGATAATAGAAGAAGATAGTAAGATTAGATTAAAATAAAATTCACCAGCAGATTTATGTACAATTTGAAAAAAAATTGTTATCTTGTATATTAGTATTGGTGTTTATATAGTCACTTTCATAATTGTGCTCCTCAACTGATCATCAAAATTCATATGAAATACATGGTTTAAAAAATTCTATAAGAACATGCAATAATTTTGTGGCAATCATTTTCGATTGTGAAAAAACTAATAAATATTTTCTATATAAATTCAACCATTATAAATATTACTTACAAGTAGGATTAGTTGTATTAAGAAAATCATACTTCCATAAAATTAAATGTCAGTTTGTAAATTTCTACTGCTCAAATGTTAGTCAAAGTTCATCTTCCAACATGGCTTAAAATATTCTATATAAGAGTAAGCAATAAAGATAAATGCAGATAAAGAGTAGTTGCATACCTTGAAAGGGAATGGTATTATTAGCAATGTTCAAATTCTTAGATATTTCAGATATATTAGTTTCTATTCTTTTCTAATGTGAGTTATTAGGTAGATTTTTTACCCCCATTCCTCCTCTGATGACATAATTTTCAGAACTCATTTGTCTTGGTTTATTCACTGACTGTTGAATTGGAGAAGCTTGTATGCCAAATGATTGAGCTTCATTTGATCTATTAGTATCACATCCAGAGTTTTCTTCAACCAAACCAGAACAAATGCATGAAGAATTTGTTATTTTCACAACCTCACAATTAGGGGGAGGGGTAGCAGTAATACGGTTGAAACCATTGCTCTTCTGGCTATCAAGAGAAATAACTGTTGGAATAATTCTTGTCCCACCTCCGATAACATGCTTTCTAATACTCATTGGCTTGCTTCTTTTACTAACAGACTGCTGTGTTGGCATCCGTGGTATAGCATAAATTGTATCTTCATTGTAGTTATCGATACTACTGCAAGAATTCCCTAAAAATACTTCTTCAATGATGGATGAGGCATTTGGGATTTTCACAGTATCACAAATTAGGAAGAATATACATTTAGATATTGAACCATAATTTTTCATCTTTTGAAAAGATGTTGATGATAGGGAATCAACTGAAAAGAGTTACGGCAAATGTATTTGAGTACTAATATTAAGCACACCATATAAATATTTATTTACAAAGCAAAAGAACATGTACCATTTGAAATATCACTCATAGCATTCCTTTCATGTCTTGTAGATAGAAGCACATCACTATGTGAAAGATGAAAATCTGAGAGGCCATTTTCTATACATATTGAAACAGAGAAAAAATAATAAAGAAAAAACATTATTTTAAATAAGCCAGGGTGATTGGCATAATGAGAATTCAAAGTTCAGTTTTTAAATCATACCTTATAAAACAACACTACTTATCTTTACCTATATTTTTTCCCTCCACTAACCACTGTTGTAGCCCAAAAAATCACTGTCATAGGCTATGACAGTGATTTTCTAACCACTGCTACTATGACCATCGTCGTAGCTCTATGGCAGCGGTTGTTGCAGTGGTTATTAGAACCGCTGCCATAGATAGTCTATTGCAGTGGTTTATAAACTACTGCAATAGATCGATCTATAGTAGCGGTTTATAAACCGCTGCCATAGGTCTAATGCAGTGGTTGGCATCGTTTGCACCAGGGACCTATGACAGCGGTTGGCAAGGATATGGCAGTGGTTATAAAACCGCTACTATAGATCTTGAATAATTAAAAAAAATAAAATTTTTATTTTTTTATGTATTTTATTTGATAAATACAGATATATAACACAAGAAAATATAGTAAACACAAAAATTATTCTGAAATGCTAAAATTTTATTATCGAATAAAATTTATTATAATATTTTTTTAAAAAATAAAATATATTAAAAGTCTCCTAAATCTACATCATCATCGTCATCGTCATCGAAAGTCGGAGCCAAAGCCGGAGCTGGAGCTGGAGCTGAAGCTGGAGCCAGAGCCGAAGCTAGAATGCAGGCCAACATATCCTCGAAGCCCATGACTCCAAAACGTGCACTGAGCATCGACATCATGTCTCTCATGATGCCCTCCAGATGAGATGCGCACTTCTCAGCCCGATCTGCCTGCATCGCAGCATGATCTGCCCATGCCAATGCCTCCTCAAGCTCCTTCCGACTGACGATATCAAAAGTCTATAAGGAGACGCTCGCCTCGGACCAGTAGCTCGTCGACGTGTGTGCGAGCCTGCATCTGATCCTTCCAGAGTGCTCAGACCCTAAGACCTGAGACAGATGGTCATAGGGCCCAGAGATATCCGAGCCCTCGCTTGCGAGCACATCTAACTAATCCTGTAATTATAAATTAAAATAAAATTTTATAAGAAATACTATAATACTAATCATATATACTAATATATTTAATATTTACAAAAATATGCTCGATCGTGGCGTTCATCGGCCTGCCCATCTTATCCATGTGGCTGGATCAAAAGATCTTGCTATGGCTGGGCATCACTCCATCTCTCATCAGCTATAATAAAGAATAAATTTATCAGAAAGATGATAAAAAATATAAATTTAATTTATCTAGTAAGATTTAGAATTAATTACCTCTCCATGTACATGACTGGCCATAGACTCACGGCCTAGAGTGTGCGTATACTCTTGGACTGCATGGTTCTTTCGGTTTTCATGGAAGGTAGCCTAACAAGTATTTAAATAAATAATAAATATTTAAAAAATATTTAAATAAAACTTTAAGCGTATTAAAAAATTTAAAAGTTAGAAATTTTACCTCGAACTTTTGGCTCCTCCAATGTCTAACCATCCTCTCCCACTGACTTGGAGGACAGTCCTATATCCAGAGAATAAGCTCCTCCGAAGTGTCTCGTCGGTGCTCGAGCCATCTTCTGTGGAGCTTGACCTTATAACCCTAGTACAACTCCCCGATCTTCTTCAGTCGGGCATCTTGAGCCCTCTCGTAATCGAAAAAATCATACCTCCTTTGCACAAATTTATAAAAAATCAGTTACAAAATTATTCTAATCAAACATATATAGTGTAAACATATAAAATGCATAAATATAACTAAGATGCGCATACTTACCCATATCTTCCTTTCCATATCCCGATCCCTGAATAATAGCATCCATCAAACATGCTAGTCTTTGGCTCTACATGAAATGATGTCTGACCGCCTCACAAGCACTCTAAAAAAGGAATGCATCTCCCATGTGGACTTCCCTATCGGCCTCCCCTTCGTATCATACTGCACCATCACTTGATGCTGGCAGTTCCACACGTGTGCCATACGTGTGGGATCATGAAATATCCGGATGGATGATGCACCTATAATGTAAATACATTATGCAAATATATAAGTATACAAATACTATATAAATAATAAAGTTATGCTAATATAATAAAAATGTACACTCAGATGCCTGCGACGGTAAAGGCTTAGCTGCCAGTGGAGTAGATGCTGTCAGTGGAGTAGATGCTATCGGTGGAGGTCTCTAAGCAGTCGATATCAAGGTGGATAGAGTATGCTCTGACTGCTCCTCAGATGCTGAACTGCACGTAATCCGTCGAGGGGCAGGGATGAAAGCTAGATGGCATTTCAGTGCCATCATGATCTACAATGTTAATGAACATTAATCAATATAACATTATGATATATCAAATTTTATTTGCTTGAAAGTCGAGCCGGCTCCGTGCCTGAGACATCCGGCTAGGGTTCTCTTCCAATCGGCTCAATCACGGCCCGAGCTGGCTCGATCACGGCCCGAGCCAGCTCAATTATGTATCCGAGTCGGCTCGACTGTGTGCCATCCCCTCGATCACTCTCTCTCTCTCTCTCCCTTTCTCGATTTCTCTTGCCAGCAATGGCAGCGAGGCCGAACCCCTCTCTCTCAGCTTTTTCATCTCTCGATCTTCCTATCTCCCTCTCTCGATCTCCCTCACCGACGAGACTGGACCCCATCCCTCCCTCTCTCACTCTCTCAATCTCCCTCATCGGCAAGGCCCGACCCCATCCCTCCTAGTGATGTCAGTGAGGTCGGATCCTCTCCCTCCCTCTCTCGCTCTCTCGATCTCCCACTCTCCCTCTCTCGATCTCCCTCGTCGGCGAGGTCGGACCCCCTCCCTTCCAATGATGGCGGTGAGGCCGGATCCCTCCCTTCCTCTCTCAAGTATAGACCCATCGGGTATTCAGATTCGGATTTGGTATCAGTAATTAAAATTAGATCCGAATCTGAATATCCAAGTTTCGATCCGAACCCAATTCGTTGATAGATCTAGTCCATAGCCGCCGACATGGCACAGCCCAAGACTACCACCACAGCACAGTCCAAAAACTATGGCATGTAGATAATTATAATATTTATAATAAATATTTATAATATTTATTATAAATATTCTATAAATTATTATAAATATACATGATTAATTAATAATACTATAAATTTTTTAAAAAAAATTATACCTATGGCTATAGAAAGTGGATCGCATCGAAAGCTCTAAGGGTCGTCGATGACGATGCTAGAGGAGGACGACGGTAGTAGAGATAACCTACCAAATAAAAGTAAGATAGTGAGATAGAGAAAGAGAGAAAAAGAGAAAGAGAGAGAGAGCAAGGGTGGTAGGGGATGGAGGCCAGGGGAAGGGGGGCATAATGATAAGGCCGAAGGAGGCTTTACACTTGGTCGAGGATGGGGGCTAGAAGGTTTGGTTTCGCACCAGGTCGGAGGAGGATAGAGTGTGGGGAGGGATTTCACGGAAGGGCAGCGGAGGGTCGAGGGTGGATGGGGGTTTGCCGGAGGAGGGTTTTCACAGGGGGTAGAGGGAGGGTCGGATGGGGGTTCGCTGGGGACTGAGGGAGGGTCGGATGGGGGCAGGGGGTGGGGTTTTGCGGGACGTCGAGCGAGGGTGGAGGGAGGTTCGCCAAAGGGGGGTTTTTGCTAGGGCCCGAAGGAGGGTCGGATGGAGGATGGGGTGGCGGGTGGCGGGTGGCGGGGACGGGCGATCGGAGATGGAGGGTCGGAGAGGAGGGGGAAGGAGGGGCGGCGCCGGCTGAGGGGGAAGTAGGGGCAACGTCGGTTAGGGGGAGAAGGGGCGACGTCGGTCGGGGGGAGGAGGGGCGACGCCAGTTGGAGGGAGGAGGGGTGATGCCGGTCGAGGGGGAAGGAGCCTTACCGATGATGAAGAGGAGGAAGAGAAAGAAAAAGAGCAAGAGAGATCGAGCGCGCATGGAAGGAAAGAAAAAAATTGAGGATTTTTAACCTAACCTACGGCAGTGGTTATCGAACCGCTGCCATAGATCTACGATGGCGGTTATCGAACCACTACCATAGATCTATGACAGTGGTTATCCAAAATCACTATCATAGATTTATGGTAACCGCTGTCGTAGATCTACGGCAGTGATTCTATAATCGCTGCTGTAGATCTATAGCAGCAATTTTTGATAATTATTATCATAGGTGAAAAATAATTTTTATTTATTTTTTTTAAAAATATTATATAATTTTAAAATTTAATATCCATCTTCATTATTTATTATCTAAATAATTATCATTAGAGTGTTATCGCAAAAGATCGTCTCGATCCGATGGCCCTAGCTTCATCAATCAAAAAAATTTGATTTCGACGATCACGAACAACAATGCGATGATCTGACAGATGAAGATCTTTGATGGATCGAAAAATCTATAACGATGATCTCAATGATGTTTGTATTATACTATCAAAGTTTCACTTCAATCGAATACCGTTATCATGGTTAATTTAGTATGAAATGATTTCGACCGTTAAATTAGAAACAAGCGATCAAAGGATTAAATGACATCCGATTATGAGATAATTTTTTAGTTAAATAATCTTTATTATAATTTTAAACATGTTATATGGCGATGATAGTAAAATTTAAATCATTTTTGTATAAACTATTCATGTTAAGCAGATATTGCAAAAGCGCGAGCATAATAATCGGTGAAGTTTTAGAATAGTTATCAGAAGACATATAGTTTTAGATCGTTCTTCATCTTACAAGTTGAATTTTATAATCACCACCATAAAAAAATGATTAAAATAGTAACCAAGGTTATTTATAAAAAAAATTATCTCATAATCGAACACCGTTTGGTCCTTTGATCACTCGTTTATTATTTAACGGTCGAAACTAATCTATACTAAATTGATCAAGATAACGATATTCGATTGAAGTAAAACTTTGATAGTACGCTACAAACATCATCGAGATCATCGTTGCAGGTTTTTGAATCCATCGAAGGTCTTCATCTATCAGATCATCGTATCGTCATTCGTGGTCGTCGAAATCAAATTTTTTTGATCGACGAAGCTAGGGCCATCGAATCGAGGTGATCTTTTGCGAAGACACTCTAATGATAATTATTTAGATAATCAACGATGAAGATGAATATTAAATTTTAAAATTATATAATATTTAAAAAAATATATATATGGCAGTGATTATAATTAACTGCTACCATAAATCAGATTATAACAGCGATTCCTACTAACCACTGCTATAGGTCTGACTTATGGTAGCGGTTATAATGAATCGCTGCTATAGATTAACCTATGACAGTGATTTTTTGTAACCGCTGCTATAGGTCCGACCTATGATAGTGGTTTTCTATAATCGCTGCTGTTGTGCAGAAATTGATCATCGTCGGATCCAGCTTGAGTGGAGGCCGATGAGATCGTCGTTAGGGACCTGCAAAATAAAGTTCCATCCGGAGTCGATGGAGGGTGGCTCCGATACGATCCTCCGACGATCAAGTTAGCTCTGGCCAACAGGAATGGAGTGCTCAGGGATGAGTTTTGCCGAGCTTAGAGAAGGAGAGGAGAGCTTAAAGCCTAGAGATTAGCATATCTGGAGGATCCTTTTTATAGATGGAGCTTGACGGTGATAGCTGTAGCTACATGGTGGCGGGCCGCCCGAGGTCTGGCGGAGTCAGTCCCAAGGGAAGGCGTCGTCTGCAGCACTGCCTGCAATGGATTGACAGTGACAGTCATCGCCGCCTTATAGCAGATCGCTGTCGCCAGCAGCAGACTAATGATGATGGCTGCAACTATCTTGATACTAAGCCACTCGAAGCCGAATGAAGGGTTGAAGAGCTTTAACGTGTACCCATTTTGGAGGAGTTCGGACTTCCAATGGGAACATGGCTGGAGGGGGCCGCCCGAGAGGAACAATAGCTGAAGGAACCCGGAAGAAGTTCGACTCTCATAAGCGTCCGTCGGAAGGAGGGATCTAGGAATCTAACCGAAGGAGGTGTCTAGGAGAAGTCCGACTGGAGCTTGGCTTCTGAGGAGTTCGGTCGCTGAGGAGTTCAGCTCTTAAGGAGGTTTGGGGCATCGTCGGGCGGATAGTGATAGCCACACTGATGGATCATGGACCACATAGGGCTTGTTATGGAGGGAAAGGTGCCGCCAGACTGGTAGTGGCGGCCATACCGTCGAGGTCCGACAGTCGTAGCTCGAGGAAGCAGACGTTGGTTGTGTTAGATATATGTGCCCTAGAAGCCAGAATTGGCTGACACTTGTAATACACTTCTAGGGGCAAAATTATAATTTTGATTATAATCTATAAAATGGGTTATTTTCTATCACACCTGTGTATTTAGTGTCTGTGATACATCCTTTGAGTTAATGGTAATGATAATTCATATTTTCAAGAGTTGAAAATTTAAGACATGAATAATCATTATTAACTCATAAACAGCTCCCGACCATAGGATCATCACGAGGATGGTGATTGATCCGGAAGGTTGGTGTACGATCGCTTCTCTTTAGTAGATGAGTCTTGAGTCTACGGTGTGGAGACACCGAAGCGAAAGTACAGGTACTCGTTAGAGAACGAGGGCACTGAGCGTGACCACCTCGAGTAGTCATTAGGAAGTCTACCTTCTCGTCAATGACTGACTCGATGCTGCAGTAGTGTGTCTGGTTCTTTGACCTGAGATGCATCGGCAGTTCACCTTGAGGGTGTTATAGTTTGACTACACCATTACTCGGTCTCCTAGCCATATGGAACCCTGAGGTGTATGTTGGCTATAGCATGTTCATTGTAGGAACTGGATTGCATCAAGATGGAATCTATCTACCTCGGTGGTAGAGGAGCAGCCCTATGATGATCATGAGAATCAAGTCCAGAAATCCATGGCCATGGTAGAGTGAAATAATAGAAAGAGTTTCTATTTAGATTTTCACATTGGACTCGAATCGAATGATTACATCATATGACAGAGACTAGGGTTTGACGAGTTCACCTTAACCCTAATCTGATCGGGGCTCAAGATAGAAGAACTTAATCACACAGGTAGCTGCACCAAGAGGTTCGCATTCAGCTCTGATGGGTTGCCACCATATACTGCTAGGTGTCACTGGTGGATTTTGGGAGCAATTAGAATGATTTAGATGATCGATCATTCTAGCTGTTCGAATCAGAAGAGTTCTGATCCATCGAAAGGAGTTTCGATGATGTCGATGATAGAGATCATGACATATCCCATTACCATACAGAACTGAACCTAACTGGGTCACACAAACAAGGGTTTGAATCTGGTGATCATCAATTGAACTGATCTAGTTCAATTGATCTGAATGAGATTCAATTAGGTTCAAGGAAATCGTGCTAGCACTCGATTGAACCTAACGTTCTTCTTTTACTATCATAAATAAGTTGTCCTGACTGAGCCAAAGGAGTTTGTGCTCAATCAGAGGCCTTCATATGGTCTGACTGGAGGTTGTCCAAGTCAGAATAGGTTGTCTTATTTGTAAGACATTACCTGCCATTTTTGGTCACCTGCCATTTCTTGTTCTTTGACTTTGGTCAAAAGTCTACCTTTGACTGGTCAAACGTTGACCATTGACACCTTTGACTTTTGACCACATGTCATGCACCTATTGGAGAGCTGGTGGGGGCCTGTCCCCCTGCCAGAACCTGGCAAGGAGAAGGGCGCACGCCAAGGGTGGCGTGAGCCCAAGTAGGAGGCGCCTAGGAGTCCTTGTTGGACAAGGACTCCACCTCCCTTTTGGATTCCAATCAGAGTTCTACTAAGAATCCAGTTTGACTGGTCTTAGGCGCCCTCTAAGGAGGAATCCAGGGGTCTCTATTCCAACCAATCAGATTTAGATCTGATTTCACAAAGGGTTGTGATTGGTTGAGAGGAAGAGGAGTTGGATCACAAGAGGTCTATAAATAAGACCCTGCGCCCAACCCTAATTCTAAGTGAATGCAATTGAGAAACCCCACGCCCCAAGGCTGCCTCTCCCCTCCTTCTCCATGCCATAGTCTCTTCTCCCCTTGCTCTCCACGTCCAAAAGAGTTTTGGACTTAGGTTGGTGCGATTCAGATCAAGAAAGGCGATCAAAAGCAAGAAGGCTGCGCTGCTGCAAAAGGACGACTGCAGATCTTCAAAAGAGTTTTGAAGATCCTCCAGATCAGATCCAGATCTAATTTTTGGAGGTGTGATAGAGAAGAAGAGGATCTCCAGATCCAACCCGAGTGGATACCGGTAGAGGCCAGGCGCTTGCGTGGCTAGATCCAGAACCTTCCGCTGCAATCAGGATCATCTACAGGGTAATAGGATTACCCAAATCAGGTAAATTAAATTTGATTTAATTTATCTTATTTTATTTTATTTATTAAAATAATAAGAATCAGATCTGAAACATATCAAGATCTGATTGAGATCAAGAGAAAATTTTTGAAATATATCTCTTGATCTGAATCAGATCTGGAACGAACCTGGACCGGGAAATCAGGATTTCCCTTCAACTGGTATCAGAGCCATGGTTCTAAATTATTTAGATCTGATTTTAATTTTATTTTAATTAGAAAATAAAGTGATTTCAGATGTCACATGAGATGTGATCAGATCTGAAATCAGAAAAAATTAAAATTAAATGATTTGGATCTAAGAACATGAAGATATGCATGACTAGTTCTAGAATAGAATAGTTCTATAGAATAGTTTTGCATGTCTTTGATTTAATCTGATTAAATCATATTTTAGATCTTCTTATTTACTATTTTTTGATATTATAAGTGTTATAATAACATCTGATAAAATAGCAAATAAAAATTATTTAATTTTAAATATCATATGAGATATGATTGATGCATGTCTAGACTAGTTGTAGAATAGTTCTACATAATTGTCTAGATTAGAATTTATTTTGATTAGATCAATTTAAATCTAATTTTTTAGATTATTATGAGATAATTTAGATCTGAAAATATGCATGATTTGATACATGAGATGTATGCAAAATATGCCTTGATTAGATCTAAATTTGTATATGAGATATATGATATAGATCTATAAACTATTTTGTAGTATTACATGTTCCTGATTAAGGCGTTCCTCTTGGCCGTCCGGTCATAAGAACGAAGAAGGGTTTAAAGGCCCTCTCTTCCCATTCGATGGGGTGTTCTTATGACGTGTAGGGGTGCTGCGTGTTCGTCCTTAATCAGAAACCCAAAACTTACTTTCTGCAAAACCCTAGATCCTGAAACCCTAGGATTTATTGTGCATATTTTGTTTATGAACCCTAACTTAATTAAGAATTAAGATTTATGGAATATTAATTAGGTCTAAAATTGAGAATTTCAGATCTAAGACATATTCATAATACTGGGTTCGGGCTTGGGTAGCTCAATTAGGTCTAAGCGGTTGATCAAACCGAATCAAGAGTTGGTTAGATGGGATCAACAATGCTTAAATTGACCAGCCTAATAGGATTAAGTCTGGGTCAAGATCGAGTCACGATCAAGCAAGACCTAATTAGGCTCAGAGGTTAGAGTCTGGATTGTAGGCTAACCCAATTGGTTCTGACTCAACAATTTGGTGTCTAAGGTAAGTTTGGCACAGACGACCGACTGGTTTTTAATTGGAAGCTACTCGACCTGAATGCGTTCTTGTACGAGTTAATGGCATATTCCTTCCACCGGTCTCACTTACCTGGCCATATCTGTTGACACAGTTCTGATCTGAGGTGGTCAATAATCCGAGCTAACCCATGCCACTAGGTTAGTCATAATTGTTATGACTAAGCCAAGTCTAGTTTAATGAGACCTGAATCAATTCTCCCTAAGAAAAGATTAAGTCTGAGGTCTTCCACCATTGTAGATGTGCGGGCCCTTCCCGGGGTTGATTGTTCTCGGCTGGATACAGTGGCTCAGTTGCACCGGGAAGATGCAACCATGTCTATTAGGCATTGGATGCTATGGGCTGGAGGATGAGTTGGGCTCAATATTCCGGATACGGTGAGAGACTCAATTAGGAACCCAGTCTATGCAAATGGTGGGTCTGACTTAACTAAGGAGTGGATCAATATTCCGGATACGGTGAGATTCATGAATTAGAGACCAAGTTTGGGTGCACCATGATTAGAGAATCATTGAACAAGAGTTGTTCACTCATTGGCTAACCCATCACCAATAACTGTTAGGTGAGGTGATGAGTCAGTTGGTGAGACCGCACCACCCACTAGAAATCATTAATCGTGGAGATTTTTGCATCTCTACAGAGGGAGTGTAGGGATCCGAGAAAATAGTGGGAGCTAATTTGTTTAAAAATAAAATCCCTAAACAAATTGGTCAAGTCAAAATTACAGTATCTAACTAGAATCTTTGACTCTCTACAGGAAAATGTCTGCGTCCAACCCATTGGCACGTATCCTAGGACACACATAGACTGACTGGACCCAATTATAAAGATTGGCTCAGGAACTACAAAATTATTTTGGGTTCAGAGAAGTTAACACCATGTTTTGGACCAGGACCCTCCCACCTTACCAGCTCGTCCATCCACTGAACAGAGAGCGTCTCTGGAAAAATGGATAGACGAAGATAATAAGGCCAGATACTTACATGTTGGGCTCGATGTCTGATGAGCTCCAGCGCCAACATGAAGATATCGGGACTGCTCGCCAAATGTTGGCTCACCTGCAGGAGATGTTTGGTGAACAGAGTCGCGCAGCCAAATATCAAGTCACGAAATGACTTTTTAAGGCTAAGATGCGTGATGGGCAGTCAGTCCAAGATCACTGTCTGACAATGATCAAGGACATGGAAGAGCTTGAGAAGCTCGGTGTGAAGTTGGACTTGGATCTGCAGAACGATATTATTCTGCAATCCTTGACTGATGCATATGGGCAATTCATCATGAATTACCACATGCATAAACTTCAAAATTCCTTGGCCGAATTAATGAATATGCTGGTTACCGCTGAGCTTTCTATGAAAGGTTCTAAAGGCTCAGTTCTTGCTATGGAACGGACTTCTTCCAAAAGAAAGTCTTATGGAAAGAAAAAGAAGTCTGTGAAAAAGCAAAAGGTGGAAGGATCAAAGAAGAAGAAGGCAGAACCGAAGAAAAAGGCCGATGGCAAAGGAAAGTGTTTCCATTGCAACAGCGACGGCCATTGGAAGCGGAACTGCCCTACTTACCTGGCCACCCTGAAGAACAAGAAGGAAGGTCCTTCTGGAGGTATGCTCGTTATTGAGTCTAACCTTACGGTTTCTTCTGCATCCAGTTGGGTGCTTGACTCTGGTTCTAGTGCTCATCTGTGCACTTCCATGCAGGGTCTTGAGGATAGCAGGAGGCTGAGGGATGGAGACATGATCCTACGCATCGGTAATGGAGCAAGAGTTGCTGCAGTAGCCGTGGGAACATACCCTCTTCGATTACCATCTGGTTTAGACTTAGTTTTGAAAGACTGTTATTATGTGCCTGCAGCTAGCAGGAATTTGATTTCTGTTTCATGCTTAGCACAAGAAGGCTATGTGATTACCTTCTTTAAGGACCATTGTAACATTCTTTATGAAAGAAATAAAATTGCAAATGGTTTCCTTATTAATGGTCTTTATCAGCTACATATTGATGTACCTGTTCTAACTATCGAGCAAAACGTGAATGCCAAACGACCTAGGGATAGTCCAAACGATAGATATCTATGGCACCTGAGATTAGGTCATATAGCAGAAGATAGGATCAACAAATTGGAGAAAAATGGGCTATTGAGTCCATTGACTTTTGAGTCATATCCAACTTGTGAATCTTGTCTTCAAGGCAAAATGACTAAACTCCCTTTTGTTGGACATGGGGAGAGGGCCACAGATCTCCTTGCCCTAGTACATACTGATGTGTGCGGCCCATTTGATGTGCCGGCTAGAGGCAATTTTGTCTACTTCATTACCTTTACCGATGATCTGTCTAGGTATGGGTATGTGTATCTTATGAGACACAAGTCTGAAGCTTTTGAAAAGTTCAAAGAATTCAGACATGAAGTAGAAAAACAAACTGGAAAACCCATTAAGGTTCTTCGATCAGATCGAGGAGGTGAATACCTTAGCCGGGAATTCCTAGACTATCTCAAGGAAAATGGCATAGTCTCTCAATGGACTCCACCAGGAACACCTCAACTCAACGGGGTTTCAGAACGGAGAAATCGGACTCTATTGGATATGGTTCCGATCCATGATGAGCTTCACAGACCTCCCTGATTTTCTTTGGGGACATTCATTGTTAACTTCAATTTATCTACTGAATAGGGTTCCCTCTAAAACCGTTCCTACCACACCGTATGAGATATGGCACGGTAAGAAACCAAGTCTGAGTCATCTCAGAATTTGGGGTTGTCCGGCTCATGTCAAAAGACAACAAGCGGACAAGTTAGAGTTTAGGTCCTTTAGAGCTCGATTCATAGGATATCCTAAAGAGTCATTAGGATACTATTTCTACATTCCAGAAGACCACAATGTGATTGTGAGTCGACATGCCATCTTTCTTGAAAAATAGTTTATTCAAGATAGCGGCATTGGAAAGCAGATTAAGCTTGATGAGAAAGTCTCACAAGTACAACGAGCTAAGGACCAATTGGAACCAAATCAGGTTGAGCCAATAAGAACACTACCTCCTCCACCTCGTAGATCGGAAAGAGTTTCCCGTCCCCCTGAAAGATACTTAGGTATTATTTCAGAGGAAGTAGAGGAAAATGTTCCTCGTAGGTAATGGTGCTCATGGTGATGATCCCAAAACCTACAACGAGGCGATATCAGATATCGACTCCGAGAAATGGCTAGAGGCAATGCAAGTCAGAAATTGACTCGATGCACTCAAACCAAGTCTGGACCTTGGTAGATCCACCAGAAGGTATAGTACCTATTGGGTGTAAATGGATCTTCAAGAGAAAGATTGGTGCAGATGGGAATGTGGAGACATTCAAGGCTAGACTAGTGGCAAAAGGTTATAGTCAACGCGAAGGCATTGACTATCAGGATACCTTTTCCCCAGTAGGCTATGCTAAAATCCATCCGCACATTGCTTGCCGTTGCAGCCTATTTCGATTATGAAATATGGCAAATGGACGTGAAAACGGCATTCCTTAAATGGATATCTTGAGGAAGATATCTATATGGAACAGCCGCTAGGTTTCACATCCAGTGATACTGATCACAAGGTTTGCAAGCTGCAAAGGTCCATATATGGACTTAAGCAAGCATCTCGGAGCTGGAACACTCGTTTCAATGATGTGATCAAAAAGTTTGGTTTCATCAAAAATGAAGAGGAACCATGTGTTTTCAAAAGGGTCAGTGGGAGCGCTGTTGTCTTCCTCGTATTGTACGTGGATGACATCCTCCTTATTGGGAATGATATTCCCATGTTGACATCAGTCAAGATGTGGTTGTCCAAGGAATTCTCCATGAAAGACCTAGGTGAAGCATCCTTTATTCTAGGAATTAAGGTCTATAGGGATAGACCGAATAGGATGCTAGGACTTTCACAGAAGATGTACATAGAGGAAGTACTAAAGAGGTTTAGTATGGAAAACTCTAAGAGGGGATTAATACCCTTCAGACATGGTATTCATCTTTCCAAGAAGATGTGCCCCAGCACACCTGAGGAAATAGAACGCATGAGCAAGATCCCTTATGCTTCTGCAATAGGGAGCCTCATGTATGCCATGCTATGTACACGACCTGATATAGCCCATGCTGTGAGTGTCACAAGCAGATATCAGTCAAATCCAGGTGAAGAACACTGGACTTCTGTGAAATGTATCCTTAAGTACTTGAGAAGAACTAAGGATATGATGTTGGTCTTTGGTAATGGAGAACTCCAAGTCCAGGGATACACAGACTCGGACTTTCATGTCCGATATAGATGATCGAAAGTCGACATCTGGAAGTCTGTTTGTGTGCAATGGTGGTGCTGTCAGCTGGAAGAGTTCCAAGCAAACTGTGATAGCAGATTCCACCATGGAAGCAGAATATATAGCTGCATCAGAGGCTGCAAAGGAAGCATTCTGGTACAAGAAGTTTGCTGCAGAAATTGGAGTAATGCCATCAGATGCCATTCCTCTTTACTGCGACAACAATGGCGCCATAGCCCTTGCTAAGGAGCCGAGGTCTCACCAGAAAATCCAAGCACATTGAGCGGCGATATCCATCCTCATCCGCGATTACCTTGAGAAAGGTTACGTTGAGGTCAAGAGAGTCAACTCCACAGATAATGTGGCAGACCCACTTACAAAGCCGTTGGGCCAGCAGAAGATCGAAGCCCACCTTGAGAAGATGGGACTTAGACTTGTAGCCAATTGGCTTTAGGACAAGTGGGAGATTGTTAGATATATGTGCCCTAGAAGCCAGAATTGGCTGACACTTGTAATACACTTCTAGGGGCAAAATTATAATTTTGACTATAATCAATAAAATGGGTTATTTTCTATCACATATGTGTATTTAGTGTCTGTGATACATCCTTTGAGTTAATGGTAATGATAATTCATATTTTCAAGAGTTGAAAATTTAAGACATGAATAATCATTATTAACTCATAAAATGCTCCCGACCATAGGATCATCACGAGGATGGTGATTGATCCGGAAGGTTGGTGTACGAATCGCTTCTCTTTAGTAGATGAGTCTTGAGTCTACGGTGTGGAGACACCGGAGCGAGAGTACAGGTACTCGTTAGAGAACGAGGGCACTGAGCGTGACCACCTCGAGTAGTCATTAGGGAAGTCTACCTTCTCGTCAATGACTGACTCGATGCTGCAGTAGTGTGTCTGGTTCTTTGACCTGAGATGCATCGGCAGTTCACCTTGAGGGTGTTATAGTTTGACTACACCATTACTCGGTCTCCTAGCCATATGGAACCCTGAGGTGTATGTTGGCTATAGCATGTTCATTGTAGGAACTGGATTGCATCAAGATGGAATCTATCTACCTCGGTGGTAGAGGAGCAGCCCTATGATGATCATGAGAATCAAGTCCAGAAGCCCATGGCCATGGTAGAGTGAAATAATAGAAAGAGTTTCTATTTAGATTTTCACATTGGACTCGAATCGAATGATTACATCATATGACAGAGACTAGGGTTTGACGAGTTCACCTTAACCCTAATCTGATCGGGGCTCAAGATAGAAGAACTTAATCACACAGGTAGCTGCACCAAGAGGTTCGCATTCAGCTCTGATGGGTTGCCACCATATACTGCTAGGTGTCACTGGTGGATTTTGGGAGCAATTAGAATGATTTAGATGATCGATCATTCTAGCTGTTCGAATCAGAAGAGTTCTGATCCATCGAAAGGAGTTTCGATGATGTCGATGATAGAGATCATGACATATCCCATTACCATACAGAACTGAACCTAACTGGGTCACACAAACAAGGGTTTGAATCTGGTGATCATCAATTGAACTGATCTAGTTCAATTGATCTGAATGAGATTCAATTAGGTTCAAGGAAATCGTGCTAGCACTCGATTGAACCTAACGTTCTTCTTTTACTATCATAAATAAGTTGTCCTGACTGAGCCAAAGGAGTTTGTGCTCAATCAGAGGCCTTCATATGGTCTGACTGGAGGTTGTCCAAGTCAGAATAGGTTGTCTTATTTGTAAGACATTACCTGCCATTTTTGGTCACCTGCCATTTCTTGTTCTTTGACTTTGGTCAAAAGTCTACCTTTGACTGGTCAAACGTTGACCATTGACCCTTTGACTTTTGACCACATGTCATGCACCTATTGGAGAGCTGGTGGGGGCCTGTCCCCCTGCCAGAACCTGGCAAGGAGAAGGGCGCACGCCAAGGGTGGCGTGAGCCCAAGTAGGAGGCGCCTAGGAGTCCTTGTTGGACAAGGACTCCACCTCCCTTTTGGATTCCAATCAGAGTTCTACTAAGAATCCAGTTTGACTGGTCTTAGGCGCCCTCTAAGGAGGAATCCAGGGGTCTCTATTCCAACCAATCAGATTTAGATCTGATTTCACAAAGGGTTGTGATTGGTTGAGAGGAAGAGGAGTTGGATCACAAGAGGTCTATAAATAAGACCCTGCGCCCAACCCTAATCCTAAGTGAATGCAATTGAGAAACCCCACGCCCCAAGGCTGCCTCTCCCCTCCTTCTCCATGCCATAGTCTCTTCTCCCCTTGCTCTCCACGTCCAAAAGTGTTTTGGACTTAGGTTGGTGCGATTCAGATCAAGGAAAGGCGATCAAAAGCAAGAAGGCTGCGCTGCTGCAAAAGGACGACTGCAGATCTTCAAAAGAGTTTTGAAGATCCTCCAGATCAGATCCAGATCTGATTTTTGGAGGTGTGATAGAGAAGAAGAGGATCTCCAGATCCAACCCGAGTGGATACCGGTAGAGGCCAGGCGCTTGCGTGGCTAAGATCCAGAACCTTCCGCTGCAATCAGGATCATCTACAGGGTAATAGGATTACCCAAATCAGGTAAATTAAATTTGATTTAATTTATCTTATTTTATTTTATTTATTAAAATAATAAGAATCAGATCTGAAATATATCAAGATCTGATTGAGATCAAGAGAAAATTTTTAAAATATATCTCTTGATCTGATCAGATCTGGACGAACCTGGACTGGAAAATCAGGATTTCCCTTCAGGTTGGTGGGCTCGGGCATATACCAATTTCAAAGGAGTTCAGACTCCTGGAGAAATTCGGCCAAAGGGGAGGCTGAACTCCTATGGGAGTTCGACTGGAGCTCGACCGGGGTGCAACCACTAAGGAGTTCGACTGAAAGGGGGCTCGAAAGGAGTTCGACTCCTGTGGGAGTCTGACTGAAGCTTGGCCGCTAAGGAGCTTGGCCAGGATGCAACGGCTGAGGAGTTCGATCAAAGGGAGAGCTCGGAAGGAGTTCGACTTAGGCCCGACCGTGGAGAGTCCGAAGGAGCTCGACCGCTGAGGCTCCTCCATGGCTATTGGTTGCGTTAGGCTGAGCATCAAACTAGACTTCAGCAAGAGCAGGGTTTATCCCCAACAATAATCTCCCCACTCTCAAGTTTGAAACTCGAGGAAAGAGAGTGCAGAAAAGGCAACTACTGAAGTCCTCTTCTGGGCTCCGTGTTGGATCAGGTTGAAGCTCGGAGGAGGTCTCATCTCCAACCAAAGTTCATGCTGAAGCTGAAGCCTAGAGGAGATCTCATCTCCAGCCAAGGTTGAAGTAGATCTCGCCTCCTGCAGTCGAAGTCGGAGGTTAAGCTCCTCGGAGGCGATATTGTCACCAACGATCGAGGCTGACTCGGGGGGGCAATCTCCTATCCTGCAACCGAGGTTGACTCGGAGGAGTTCTCATTTTCTACGACTGAGGTTAATATGGATGCTTGAAAGAGATCTGATCTACAGTCGAGATTGACACGGTCGCTCGGAAGAGATCCTATCTCTGATCGAGGTTATCTCCAATTTTATCTCTGACTGAGGTTGTCTCAGTCGCTCAAAAGAGATCTCATCTCTGACCGAGGTTGATGGAGATCCTATCTCCTGTAGACTTCGAAGCTCGGACTTGGACTTTGCTCGCATTAGGATGAGGTTCTCCTCCTATTCCTAATGGCCTGTGGGGGCACATACGGGCCGTTGTCAGGGCCTCTCCCCCCATCCCGTCCTTTATGAACGAGGCCTTCGATTTTGCTCGCGTTAGGATGAGATTCTCCTCCTATTCCTAATAAGCTATGGGGGCACATAAGGACCGTTGTCAAGGTCTCTCCCCCCATCCCATCCTTTGTGAACAAGGCCTTCGACTTTGCTCACATTAGGACGAGGTTCTCCTCCTATTCCTAACGGACTGTGGGGGCACATAAGAGCCGTTGTTAGGGCCTCTCCCTCCATCCCGTCCTTTGTGAACGAGGCCTTCGACTTTGCTCGCATTAGGATGAGGTTCTCCTCCTGTTCCTAATGGGCTGTGGGGGTACATACGGGCCGTTGTCAGGGTCTCTTCTCCCATCCCGTCCTTTGTGAACAAGGCCTTCAA
This sequence comes from Cocos nucifera, assembly GCA_006176705.1. Classification (NCBI taxonomy): domain Eukaryota; kingdom Viridiplantae; phylum Streptophyta; class Magnoliopsida; order Arecales; family Arecaceae; genus Cocos; species Cocos nucifera. The sequence goes on from QRFJ01000252.1 coordinate 454,999, forward strand.
CTTTGCTCACGTTAGGACAAGGTTCTTCTCCTATTCCTAATGGGCTGTGGGGGCACATATGGGTCATTGTCAGGCCTCTCCTCCCATCCCATCCTTTGTGAACGAGACCTTCGACTTTACTCGCGTTAGGACAAGATTCTCCTCCTATTTCTAACGGACTGTGGGGGCACATAAGGGCCATTGTCAGGGCCTCTCCCCCATCCCATCCTTTGTGAACGAGGCCTTCGACATTGCTCGTGTTAGGATGAGGTTCTCCTCCTGTTTCTAACGGGCTGTGGGGGCACATAAGGGCCATTATCAGGGCCTCTCCCTCCATCCCATCCTTTGTGAACGAGGCCTTCGACTGTGGATGAGGTTCTTCGAAGTTCGAGAGAGTTCTGATCTCCGAACGAGGATGGCTTGTTCGCTCAGGGGAGATCTTATCTCCTACAGACTTTGGAGCTCGGACTGAGATTTTGCTCGTGTCGGGATGAGGTTCTCCTCCTATTCCTAACGGGCCACTTTCGCTCATTTCTTTCTTGTCATCATGTAATTCTTGCACCAAAAAATAATAATGCTGAAGAAGTTTTATTAAAGGATGTTTACTGATAATACATCCTCAGATTTTCTGACTTTCAAGATCGGAGAAGCAGTATTCCTCCAAGCTCCTTTAGATGATAAGTTCTGAGCTGGACGACCTCCACCACTTCATACAAACCTTCCTAATTCGGGACGAGCTTCCCTTGGCTCTGAAGCTGAGAGATGGTGACCCGTCGGAGCACTAGGTCCCCTACTCTAAACGTCTTACTTCTAACCCTGGAGTTATAGTACTGGGCCACCTTCCATCTATAGGCTGTCATCCGGATGCGGACTTTCTTCCTTTTTTCTTCCAGCAGGTCGAGGTTAACCCTAAGGTCCTGAGGGTTAAGTTGCTCGTTGAAGCCCATGACTCGAGCAGACGGGAGTTAAAGTTCGATCGGGATAACTGCCTCCGTGTCGAAGGCCAAGGCGAAGGGTGTTTCCTCAGTCGGTACCCTTTGTGTAGTTCGGTATGCCCAAAGAATGTGGTAGAGCTCGTTTGCCCAAACCTCCTTTGTCCTATCGAGCCTTGTCTTGATGCCTTGCAGCAGGATCTGATTGGTTACCTCAGCCTCCCCATTGGCCTACGGGTGAGCCACCGATGTGAAGTGGTAGAAGATGTTTAGTTCTTTATAGAACTCGACGAACCTCATCCAGCGAACTGTCGCCCATTGTCAGTTATAAGGGTTCAGGGCAGACTGAACCGACAGACTAGTGACTTCTAGATGAAGTCCTATACCTTAGCCTTGGTAATCTTCGCTAGTGGTTCGATTTCGACCCACTTGGTAAAATAGTCGATCGCGATCAGGAGGAACTTCCGTTGCCCGGACGCCATCGAAAAGGGGCCGAGTATGTCCATTCTCCACTACGCAAACGGCCAAGGTGTGCCTAGTGAAGCAAGCTTGGATGTCAGCTATCTTTGTACGTTGGCATTCTTCTGACAGCGATCGTACTTCTTCACATACTCCATAGAATCGTGAAACAAGGTCGGCCAGTAGTACCCCTACCGAAGTAGTCTTTACGATAGGGACCTGGCTCCTACGTGACTTCCATAGAGTCCTTCGTGCACCTCCCATAGCATGAGGTTGGCCTCTGAAGGTCGAAGATATCTTAGCAGCGGAAGAAAGTATGACCTCTTATACAACCTGCCTTCGTATAAAATGTAGTGGGAGGCCTGATTCCTGAGCTTCCGAGCTTCTTTCGGATCATGAGGAAGGACCCCCTCTTTGAGGTAGGCGACCAACGGATTGATCCAGCTTGGCTTGAATTTCATTTGTAGGATGACCTAAGATCCCTCTATGGTTGGGCACTTTAAAGTCTCCAAAAATACTTCTTTGGGCAGTTCGGCCGGGGCTGAAGTGGTCAACTTGGAGAGAAGATCGGCTCTTGCATTTTTCACCCTCAAAATATGTTGAATGCCGAAACTGTCAAAGGTCAGAGTCAAATCCCTCACTTTCCCAAGGTATCTCACCATGCTCTCCTCCTGTGCTTCATAGCTACCACTGACTTGACCGACTACCAGCTGGAAATTGCTGTAGATTTGAAGCTGATTTACCTTTAATTCTCTTGTTATCTTTAATCCGACGATCGGCGCTTCATATTTGGCCCCATTGTCGGTCATGGAGAACTCGAAGCGTAGCGCGTACTCGACGACGACTCCCTCGGGACTGATCAGGACTAGTCCCGCACCAACTCCAGCAGAGTTGGACGAGCCATCCACGTACAGAGCCTAGGAGCCTTCGGGGAGGTCGGCGCCTTCATCGGGGAGGTTTGGCTATGATATCTCGACTTTGTTCAAGCTCGGTCTCGCTTTGATGCCAGTCTTGCTCTGTTCAAGCTCGGCTTCGACTGGAATGGTGCATTCTAGCACAAAGTCCACCAGTATCTGGATCTTGATCGATGGCCTAGGTCGGTAGTTGATGTTGAATTTTATGAGCTCGATTGCCCATTTTGTGATTCTTTCGGAAGCGTCCGCTCGGTAGAGGACTACTTTTATTGGTTGATTCGTGAGGACCGTTATGGTGTACTTCTAAAAATAAGGTCGGAGCCTTCTGGCAGTAATTAGAAGAGAGTAAGTTAGTTTTTCTAACCTAGAGTACCTGGTCTTTGCATCCCTCGGGACCCAGCTCACGTAGTAGACCGGCCGCTGCATCTTTGCTTCTTCCTTGATCAGGACTATCGCTAGGGCCATCGGGGAGACAGTTAGGTATAGAAATAATTCTTCTCTGGGTTCAAACTTTGCCAGCAGTGGAGGTGATCCAAGATAGTTTTTAAGCTCCTAGAATGTCTGTTGGCATTCCACCGTCCAACAGAAGTTCTTTGGTTGCCTGAGAACTCGGAAGAAGGGCATGCATCGTTCGGCCAACCTTGAGACAAAGTGATTTAGGGACACCACCTTTTCGGTCAGACACTAAACTTTCTTGATCGTCTTCGGAGCGGTCATCTTTCGAATGGCTCAGATTTTCTTGGGGTTTGCTTCGATTCCGCATCTCGACACCATGAACCCTAAAAATTTTTTGGAGGTTACGCTAAAGGTGCACTTGGTCGGGTTTAGCTTCATCTTGTGCTTTCTGAGTGCATCGAATGTCTCTTTAAGATCGATGAGGTGGTCTGTTGAAGCTCGACTTTTGATGAGCATATCATCCACGTATATTTTCATGTTACGGTCGATCTGCTCCTTGAAGATCTTATTGATCAAGTGTTGGTATGTCGCCCCTATATTTTTGAGTCCAAAGGGCATGACCCTGTAACAATAAAGGCCACAGTCAGTGATGAAAGCAGTCTTCTCTTCATCCTCGGACGCCATCCAAATCTGGTTATAACCAAAAAAGGCATCCATGAAGGTGAGGAGCTCATGGCCCACGGTCGCGTCCACCCGCTGATCAATCTTGGGTAGGGGGTAGCTGTCTTTCGGGCAGGCCTTGTTCAGTTTTTTGAAGTCAACACACATCCTCCACTTGTTGTTCACCTTTCTGACGAGGACCACGTTCGAGACTCAGGTCGGATAATTAACCTTTCGGATAAGTTCGATCTTGAGGAGCTTGTCCACTTCTTCGGTGATTACTTTTTGCCTCTCTAGGGCGTGGTGGTGCATCTTTTCTTTTATTGATCGATGCTTTGGATCGACGGCCAGCCAATATTCCATCACCTCGACGTCAATCCCCGGCATGTCCATTGAGGTTCAGGCGAAGACATCCGCATTTCTCCTGAGAAAGGCGACGAGCTGCTTCCGAACGTCGTCTGTCGAGTTGGAGCCAATTTGGACCACGTGCTTCGAGTTTTCATCATTTAAGGGCACAGAGACGAGGCCCTCCATAGGCTCGCCCTGCTCCTCAGTGAGGTCGTCATGGACATCCAGTCCATCAATAAGATAAGGGTTGGACCGTTCTCCCTTATGTAGGACGATCGAGTAGTAGTGCCTCGCCAGAGCCTGGTCTCCCCTGACCTCTCCGATCTCACGACTCGTCCGAAACTTCATCTTCAAATAATAGGTTAACACCACCGTCCGAAGTGCATTTAGTCTGGGTCGGTCGAAAATCGCATTATAGACGGATGGAGTCCTCACGACTAGAAAATCGACCTATGCTTTGGCTAGTTTCGGGTGTTGCCCTACCGTCACAGCCAAAGATATTATACCTTCGACTGGTACGGCGTTGCCAGTGAATCCTACCAGCGGAGAATTCATAGGCCCTAAGTGATCATCGAGTAGGGACATTTTTGAGAAGGCATCATAAAATAATACGTCGGTCGAGCTTTCATTATCTACCAAAATATGGCGTACATCGTAGTCAGTGATGTTTAAAAAAATTACAACCACATCATTGTGCGGAAATTGGATCCCCTGGCCATCCGCCTCGGTAAAGGTTATGGGCTCCAGGTCCTCTACCTCTTCATCAATCCATCCGATCCGCTGGCCTCTCCTTGTTGAAGTCCCTCTGAGATAGTGTTGATGACGTTGAGAGGCGGCCGATCTTCTTGCTGGTTTCTTCCACTTGGCGGTAATGCCCTCAGCCGATCTTTTCGCTCTTCAGATCGTCTCTGTAGGAATCGATCGAGTCTATCTCGCCTGACGAGCTCCTTGATCTCATCCTGGAGTTGGATGCACTCCTCGGTGTCGTGATTGTGGTCACGATGGTAGAGGCAGAACTTATTGGGATTGCGCTTGCTGGGGTGGAAATGCATTTTCTCCGATCTCGAGAGTCATTTTCTGATCTCCATCAGTACTTGGATTTTCGGGGCATTAAGAGGGGCGTAGTTGTGGAATCATCATCAAAAAGAACTTCGACGCTAGAGAGAACCTCGACGTGCCCTTCCATCGAGGCTTTCCTGCCTCCGAGCCCAAGGAGGAGTTTGAGCTTGCCTGCAATCAGAAGGGGTTCGAAAACATGGTCGAGCTTCATTCTGCTTTCCTTCTTTGATGGGCCTGCCTGGCCTGTCGATTCGCTGCTTGCCACTGGCTTCATCATCCTTGGCCTCGAAGGCCTCTTCTGCCCGGGCATAACTTTCAGTCTGAGCTAGCATGTCAGTAAAATTCTTGGGATACTTCTTTTCCAGGGAGAAAAGCAAGTCATTTTTCTGAAGGCCGCCCTTTAGGGCAGCCATGGCGACTGACTGGTCCAGATTCCGGACCTCCAATGCGGCAATATTAAACTGGGTGATATAAGCTCGGATGGGTTCTCCCTCCTTCTGTCTAATGGTCATTAAGGAATCTCTACGATTATAGTAACCTCTTGGAAATGGACTTTCTTTGCTAGGTTTATTTGTTATATTTTTTTGCCATACTTCTAGATCCAGTGGTGTATTCGATGGACATGATAGCACAATGGTGGATGTTGACAGATATTTTAGGTCTATTGTTATGTCACCTTCCAATGTCTGAGCAGTACATCACTAGGTTTAGTTTTTGTTAGATTTTTTTTTTGAACTATGATGATGCTGTGATCGAATGGAACATTTTGAAAGATTTTCTTATATGTATAACCAAGCAATGTTGCTATGAGATTGAATAGCACAACACTGAGTTCATTGTTTTAATGGATGACATCAATCCCTCTAAGTTGTAAGAACTTTAGTTTCATACTTAAGTTGGGTTAATCTGCTATAGGAGTTTCTTAACATTCTTTTTTGTGGAAATTATAGGTGGAAAAGGTAGAGTAATGATGCAGTTTCTATTCTCATTATGGATTTTTCTCATGTATCATCCTTTTCCATACTTGTGGTGTCTAAAAGGTACTATGACTTGCTATAGGATTTTGGCCTGATTACGTGCTTCTTATGTATTTGGTCTCGCTGTTTGATTACCAAGAGAAAAAATTTTCTCCAGGTTAGCCAATCTCTTAATATTTTGCTTCACTATAAAGCCTTTGGAGTGATACAGAATTGCTGGAGGGGTAATCTTCTAATGTCAAGTGGAATCAGATTTGATTTCATCTTATTTCTCGTAGTTCTTGTGTATATTTAAACTCGCCGATCTCCTCAAGGTCAATGCCCAGGATGTCCATATAAAATTAACTAAAGAACATAAAAAGCATTTTTTTTTCCTAATTAGATATCTAATATTAGTGGTTCAATTTATAATTTATTTATTTTTTTGTTATTTTATAGGTCTATCATTATCTAGTCTTTTTTTTTTTGTACAGGTCAGTTTATTTTTTTTTCCCAATTAGATAAAAAGCACTTTTTTTAATGAATTTTATGATTTAATCATTAATTTGGGAGAAGACTTTAGTCTTGATTTTTATTGCTGATGATATTGATCTCAACTTGCTAATAATGGTGAACTTCACTTGCTGATAAATATGGCTTGTTTCTAGAGCACCACCACAGTTAATAAAAAGTTATGGCCATAACTTACTTGAAAAGCTAGAATAATTTTTTTTTTCCTTTTCAATGGAGAATCATTATGACAGAAGTCTTATTTAGTCATTCTATGAATTGTAGAATGTCTAAAAAATGGTTCAGTTAGACGTTTGAGCGCACCTTACAGTTTTAGCAAGTGAGAAACAATTATGTTGTCATTGCTAGGTAAATGAGCGATAATACTTGCAATTAGATATTTGAAGCATCCAAAATAAATATTGTGCTGAGACAAATACTACAGGAAAGTTGAGTTTCATTGCCTCTTTTGTTCCACCATATCCTACAATTAACCATTTCTATAACAATCTAAATCCTAATCCTTTTCAACCTTGATCTCTTTCTTGAGCTTGTTCCCAAAGAGTTGTGCGGTAGGGTCATCAATAATGGTGTCACTCGCATCTTCAGTTTTTGAGGGGGTCTTAGTAGGCGAAGTGTACTCAACTTTATCAGAAACAGATTCCTACAATATTTATTTGCAGGCAGACAGAAGTCCAATAACATAAACGAACTGATTAGTTATTGCATTCAAAACTTAAAAAGTTGGTGCAAAAACGTATTATTAAATGCATCTAAAAAATATAAAAAATGTAAAGACCTTGGCAAAATCATTAACTGGTTGCTATGAATGCAACTGGTAGCCAGTGTCGGAATCATCATCATAGCCCTAAAGCCAAGATTGAAGTAAGTTTCATATATAAATTTAGAAGCCAAGTAATGCTCAAATCTAAATCATAAAAGGTCTAATCACCTTGTTATCAGCTAAGTTAGAATTAAAGTGCTTAGGTAGATCAGCATCATCACTCATTCTCATGACCGAATAAACAGACCATTTATTTTTAACGTTCAATTTTTTGATATTAATCTTGAACACAAATTCTTTACCAACAAAATAATTCAGCGCAGCAGGGGCACCACATCCAACTCCATTCTCCACGGATCCAGTCTTTGAAAAGATGACATACATAGTATTACTGATTTATTTATTTATACTAATTTGAATATTCGAGTTTTATTTCACCTTCATCTCCTATTGTCTGATTTCTGATGCAATCTTTCCTAAAAACTGAGTAGCTTCACGATGGAATATCAAGGAGGTAGAACCAGTTTGGTCAATGGCTTTGACTTGAACTTTGAATCTATATGCAGATAAATATATTATGAAAGAGTTACCATTCAAGGGAGTTACATTTATAGAAGTTAATAAAATGAACATTACCTTGGAATAGATTGCACAAGCTTGTCACAACCCTCACTATTAACTTTGTTCCAGTAGATTCAACCTTCTTTGAACATTTAATGCAATCTTGATACCACCAATCATCCTGTGACTCTATTTTCAATATGGTTGCTAAAATAGCATAGTAACCCTCCTATGAAAATGTAAATATTTAAAATTATATAAAAAAATTTAAAAAGTAGTATGAATAGGTGAATGATCAATACCTTTGCAGCATCGAGAACATCATCAATTATCTTCCTCTCTATATGCTTTACCAAATCATCAAAAATTAAATATGAAGAATGTCCAGATATTTGACTTAAGATTCTCCACCAGTTAATAGCCTAGGGGAGGGGAAGATGAGTACTCACTTTTTAAAAATAGTTGAAAATAATATTTAGCATCATCACCAAGTAGTTAAAATAAAATCCATATTTGTTCCTAAAATCAGTAGCTTCTTTCGGAGCAAGATCGATAAGCAATTTTGATCCATAATATGCATTGGAGATGCCAACTTTATTTGGCAATAGAAACCAAATAAATATTAACAAATATTTATATAATAACTCAATATTTATTTATTTAAATAATATTTTTATGGCTAGACTAAGAAATTATCTTGGTATGATTTAACCTTGAACCTTTGAAGGATAACAATTATAGGACTACTATTGCCGGCAGCGAGATATGAAGAAATTTGATCAGCAAATTCCCCACACAAGGTGCAAGACAGTTCGTTCTTACTGTTACCAGAAATACAAAGTAAAAAATAAAGATAGTCGCTTGTGAGCATATATCCAAAAATGAACTACAAACTTAAAAAGTATTGGTGTACGTTCTAACTTCCAATCTTTAAGTTCGATTTCCATCAGCCTACTCTTCCTGCCTCTAACAATTTTCTCCATCACATTATCGTTTCCAACCAGTTCTCTAATAACATCTGTTGACGTAGAAAATAAAAAATAAAAAGGCAAGCTGTTATCATGAGAAGTAATTGTTAGACATTAATTATAACCAATCTTATCAATCAAATATATCTTATCTATGTCATGAGTGATTTCAGAAAAAGGATACAAACACACAAACTTCCTTTGGTATCTTATCAGTTGCAGTTTTAGTAATGATTGTAATACCCATGAAATTCATCTTGTACCTATATTTTGTTGTTCTATACTTTCCATCATTGTATCCTACCATTAAATTTTGAATGAGATAACCAAGACCTTTAGTGACCAATTATTTGAATTTGGTTATGAGACTCTACTTGATAGAAGCATGAATCTTATTTCCCTAAAAAATATGAATAAAAATCTACACATGAAATCTATATTGGTTATAAATCAAAAGAAAACAAAAAAAGAATGCCATATATTATTTAACAAATAGAATCTTCACATAACCTTCTCGCATATAAAGATCATTTTGAAGCTGTTAGATTCATTTGGATTGTCGTAGCTTGGAACTACCCGTACATGCATGACTCGAATCTTGATCTTCCAATGTGCTTTCCCAAGAACAATCTCATCTAACGAACTTAACCTTCGAGCCATAATGATTAACAAAACACAATTGATGGAAGGCTGGTTGGATTAAGAATTATACACCAAAGCATGCAGTAAGATGGAAATGTATGAGATATTTTAGTTTTTATAGCAGAAAAGATTTCAACTACTCAATTAAATGCATCTCTCTGTATGCTTTAATGATTGTATGGTTTCAATGCATAGCATACAAAGAATTAAATGTCAGTTTGAATTATGCATGTCATTACCAAGGTTGAACAGAAATTCAAAAAATTTATTGAGATAATTAAGAAGGCTTAACTTTACGTGGGATGGTGCATGTTTAGATGGGAAAATCTTCAACATTGACTATTCCAGACTTCTCTATTAACGGATGATGCATATGGAGTTACTGTTGAACGATGAAGATGCTTATATTAAGTTGTTAGTTTCTAATTACCATGTATGATATTTATCACATCTTTACTGGTCCCAATCATATTAAGTGGATTGATATCTTAAATCTGCTTGTGGATGAACTGATGGTCCCTACCATATGGTACCAAAGAAGCTCTAAGATCACATTAACCTCTTGGATTTAGACTTTCTTTGCTGGATTTATTTATTATATTTTTTTGCCATACTTCTACATCCAATGGTGTATTTGATGGACATGATAGCTAGTCTTAACCTTTACAATGGTGGGTGTTGATAGAGATTTTGGATATATTGTTATGTCCTCTTCCAATGTCCGAGTAGTACATCACCGAATTTAGTCTTTGTTGGATTTTCTTTTTGAACTACGATGATGCTGTGGCTGAATAGAATATTTTGAAAGATTTTTTTATATGTATGACCAAACAAAATTGCTATGAGGTTGAATGGCATAACACTGAGTTCATTATTTTAATGGATGACATGAATCTCTCAAAATTGCAAAAACTTTAATTTCACATTTTACTCCTGAACACTGCATGATAAACTATTTTATACTAAAACAAAATTCAACTACTCATTTTAATGCATATCTCCATATGCTTTAATGATTGTATGGCTTCAATACATAGCATGCAAAGGATTAAATACCAGTTTGAATTATGTATTTCATTACCAAGATTGAATAGAAATTCAAAAACTTAGTTGAGACAATTAAGAAGGCTTAACTCTATGTGGGATGGTGCATGTTTAGGTAGAAAAATCTCCACCATTCACTATTTCAGACTTCTTTATTTCCGGACTTCTTTACTCATGTTTAGGCGGGAAAATCTTTCGCATTGACTTTTCTAGACTTCTTTACTTATATATATATAATATATAATAGATTCATCAGTTCTTGGTACTTGGTTGGACAACCCTTAATCATTGGTTTATTCTGATGCTACCACCAAAGTATGTGCATGTTGATCTTTAATTTGGTTGTCATTATCGATTAGGAAGTGGTGCAAACACTTAGTATGGTCTTCCATTGAGTTGCTTTAAGGTATGTTCCAAGCATTCCAGCTTATGTCATTTGTACAGGGATTGATAGCAAATACCATGACCTCTATGCTTCTTCCTAGACTGTACTACAAGGATTTTCCCTTTCAAATATCTAGGTATACTTGTATATCGTAGAAGGCTCATGAAATTTGAATGGAGTTTCTTGATAGAAAAATGTATAAATGATGGCTAGATGGAAGGAAAAGCTTTTCATGTTGGCTGGTTGTGTATGCTTAATGAACTTCATTTTAACAGTAATTCTAACAATACATTGGAATTGGATGCATGTTCCATGCGTTCCTTCTTGGGTGATCCAAGAAGTTGATGGATTAAGTTGGGCCTTCCTTTGAAGGGGTCAACCACAATGTCTAGGAGGTTATTGCTCGGCAAATTGGCAAATAATTTATAAAGCAGAAAAATATGGAAGGCAAGGAGTCATTAACATCAAGTGCTGCTGTTGAAATAGTGGTGGAACTATTTCACTATTAATAGATTACTACTATTACAATGGAAACTTCCCTAGGCTACACCTAAGTTCTGACTACTCTGCCTACAAGCATTAGCTTTGATGCAGTAGATAGCAACATTGTGTAGTTTTGGGATAGCATGAGCAACATATTCCAGCAACTTATTTACAATCTCCCTGAACCCAGTTGCATCGATAGAAAACTTCTTTACCATGAAAAATTGGAGAAATGAATAGCATTCTTTGTTAAGAGTGCTAGTTATAGTACCTAGTGGATGGGGGCCTTTAATCCACCCTAAGCATGACCTCCATGACTCTTCTCATTTTAGAGAACATGGAGGTTTTCAATTGGTTTTGCATTGGTAGCTAGGTAGACAATTGTAGAAAGCAACGTTGGACTGATCCTGTACATTGTGCCCTCTATGGCATTGAAGAAGAGAATGGATTATTTATTGATACAACGTCGATCTACACGATTCGAGCATATCATGGGTCGGGCCGGGCCTCAGGCATAAACTCCATTCATATCTAGTCAGGCTTTGAGCAAATTCTATTTAAAATTTGACATTTTTTTATGCCTAAGCTCAGGCCATGATCAGCTCTATGCACAATTAATGAGATTAATATTAATTTATCATCCCACCTAATTTACTGGAAGAATTCTAAAGGTGTTGGTCCAACTAGTCTTGACGAGGAAGGAGGAAAAGCTGGGGAGGGTCTACGTGCCGGCAATCACATGTCCTGGTGCCTTTGGAACGAAAGGATGGAAGGCTTTTCAATTGAGCCACCATCACTATTTATCAGGTGTTATAACTTCTACTACAATAGGTTCTTGAAGTGCCAGTTTTAAAGATTTCATGCGATCTCTCTAGTTTCCTGGATTCTCTTAGAAAACCAGATGAACTTATTTCTTATTCATATTAAGCTTAGACTTCAATACTCAATTACTTATGTTGGATAGATTATAATATTCAAATAAAGAATTTGGAAGAAAAAGGAGAGGAAGGGTCAATACATGTGTCATATAGTTTCCTCTCAGAAATAAATAAATGATAATAAGAGAAAGGAATTGGTTTAAAAAAAAGATGTTTATGGTTGCTTTTCTAGATAGACCTATTTTCAAGATATTACCACCAGAAATACTTTAATTTAAAATTAAAGTCTCGTAACTTTGGAGAGGTGCTTTTGTATTGTTTAACTATTGGTATTAGCTTTCGATTTAAACTAAAGAGTCACAAGATCTATAGATCGAAAGGCGACCAAAAATTGCAATCTTCTCCTTTCCATCTTAAAATCTTTAGTCTTTACTCTAGCTTCTAAATAGTTTCCTAGAGAGTCTTGGGAATCTCTTTAGAATTGCTATCTGCAGAATTCATTAAGGCTTTGTCGTATTATAGGGTTGATTTGCTATGAACCCGTTAGCAAACTCATTTGAGCAGGGCAAATATTACCTTAAAGATAGTAATTTATGCTCGTCAAAGTCTTAAATTGTTCCATTATTTTATCCAATCAAACTACTTCTCTCCAATAAATTTAAGATGATATTCGCAATGGCTACCAAACAATTGTCAAATTGGATCAATTTGATGGAAACAACTTCACTCGTTGGAAAGATAAGATGATATTTCTTCTGACTATAATGAAGATTGCATATGTGTTAGATCCAACGCTACAACCTTTTCCTAATGAAACACCACAAGATGAAGATATTAAAAATGAATGGAAGAGGCAATGAGAGAATGAATTTGTTTATTGAGGCCACATTTTGAATGAATTATCCAATCGTCTTTATGATCTTTATGTTTCTCTCCAATCACCTTGAGAAATTTGAAAAGTGTTGAAAGAGAAATATACTACTAAAAGGTAAGGTATAGATAAATCTTTGATTGTGAAATATTTTGAATTTATATTGAGTGATAACATACTCATGATGGATCAAGTGCATGAATTGTAAGTTTTGGTTAGGAGACTCCGTGATCTTAAAATTATCATTCGTGAGTCACTTCAAGTAGGGGCAGTTATGGTGTAGGTAGGAGGGCATCACTAATCTCATATTGATTATGAGTTAAGAGGAATCTGGCGTATATAGGATAGGATCTTCTTTTCCACGTGAGATGCCTTTTAAAGGGCAAAATTATAAGATCCTATACTATAGTGTCAGTGGCCGAAGTAGATAATACCTCATGTAAGTGGGAGCGGAGACAAATCCACTTAATTCATAAGCCCTTGGCTACAACATTGGGGCCATTATGGGGTTGACGTGCCTCCGACGGAGTGTGGTATACCTCTTACAACCTTACCTAGAGTCTTCCTTGATTGAAGGGCTATGTTATAGTGTAGGTGGGAGGGCATCATTAGTTTCACATTAGTTGTGAGTCAAGAAAAACTCTGGCTTATATAGGAAGGAACTTTCTCTCTCACGTGAGGCATTTTTTAAAGAGCAAAATTATGAGGCTCCATGCCATGTGCTAAAGGTCGAAGCAAACGATACCTTACGTATGCGGAAGCAGAGATTAGTCTGTTCGAGCCATGAGCCCTTGATCACAGTAGGGACAATTATTACAAAATTCTCTCCTACTTGGATTATTACAGGAGGAAACTTCTACATATGGCAGAAGATTTTACTGTAGAATAGATATTAAAGCATCTCATGATTAAGGAAGAATCTAGAAAGTGTGATGCTACATATTTGAATCCTAAAGTGAATACTATTAGTGAAAATGGGTCTATTAAAAACCAAACTCTAAATACCAGAAGTGTCTTAAAGCATAAAAGGCAAGTTTTAGTTTCAAAAAGAATAATAATTTCTACAAAAAGAATTAGCCATCTTATCATCATGGAAGGAAAAGTCATTATATTCGTGAATACAGATACCATAAGAATGAAAAGAAAGTCAATAAAAATACTACTAACAATTATGTAAATATGGTGGAAAAAAAAGCCAAAGATTTTGTTATCATGATTTCTACGTTGCAAATCGGAATGGTCATTGAATTATGCATGACAACCATAAACCATTCCTTTAATTGGTGGCTTGACTTTAGCGCAATAGTACATGTTTGCTATGATAAAGTATAGTTCAAGAATTATGAAGTTGCTGTTGCTAGATAAGAAGCGTTGATGGAAACCATAGTCTTGCCAAAGTAATTGGAAAGGGAACAACTGAACTCCATTTCACTTCTAGAAAGAAAACTAACTCTGTTGAATGTACTATATGTTCTCAAAATTAAGAAAAATCTTGTATCTACTAGCCTTTAATGTAAGAATAACTTTAAGGCCATTCTAGAGTTTGATAAGTTGATTTTGCCTAAGAATGGAATATTTGTTAGAAAAAATTATTCTTGTAAGGGTATGTTTAAACTTAATCTTAATAATAATAAAGTATCTCTAAATTTGGCTTATATTATTCATTCTTTTCTTTATGGCATGCTAAGCTAGCATAGAATTTTAAGTCTTTGTATTATATGTGTAAACATTGATATATTTCTCATAAGTATAAAGATAATTATAAATGTAAATATGCTTTCAAGCAAAAATCTCCAAGAAATTTTTTCCTAAGGAGGAAAGGAGTACACAAATATTAGAATTAGTACATTCTGATGCTTGTGAGTTAAATAAAATTCTAACAAGAGGCGGTAAACAGTTCCTTATAACATGTATAGATAATTGCTATATACATACATATATACATATAGAGGTAGATTGGGCTCCGCTTGATGGAATCCTAATCCATGTTCAATTGGATTATCGATCGTTGGATCGGTGCGCATCTACGTGCACGTGCCTGAAAAAAAATAGGTACGCCTATGCCCGAAATTTTTTTTTAAAAATTTTTTAGGCACCTTCAGGTTGAAAAAACTATATAAAAAAAAAAGAAGCCTTGTACCTGAAAAATGCTATAGAAAAAAAAGACACCTTCATGCACCTTTTTCCTTTTTTTTAAGTGCGGGATTTTTTTGATTTTTTTTTTTAACTTTTTGGACCTAAAGGTGCCTAAAAAAACTAAAAAAAAATTTCAAGCGCAGGCACGTGTCTTTTTTTTTTTTTTTTCCAGGCATGCTTTTTAGGTGCATATTGATGCGTGCTGATCCTCGAAAAAATTTTACGATATGAACAGGGATCTGATCGAGCGAAGCCAATCCACTTTATATATAATGTGTACCTAATAAGAAGTAAAGATGAAGCATTTCAGTTCTTTAAATGTTATAAAGCATAAATAAATTCAAAAAGAAAAATGATAGATAGAGCTATTTATTTTATTGTAAAAAATCAGCAAAAATGGAAATTGAAAGAAAAAATAGGACTTTGGTTGGTATGGTTAATGCAATCGTTTTAAATGCTAAACTACCTATCAATTTGTAGGGTGAAGCACTACTGCATGTCATGTTCATAATAGAATTCTATCTAGAAAAATGTAGATTCCACCTTATGAATTATGAAAGAAAATCAAATATGGATAATCTTAAAGTACGGGGGTGTTTGGTCTTCTGTAGAGTTTCTGATCTAAAGAGAACTAAATTAGGGCCAAGGGCAATAAAAAGTATATTTATGGAATATGCTCAAATTTCACAGGCTTATAGATTATTAGACTTGCATTCTACTGTTAAGTAAAAAGAAGAGATGTAGAATCCATTGAAGATAAATTCTATTCTAACTAGGTACTTAAGCCTATTCCCACAATTGATAATACATAAACCCCACAATCTAGTTTAACTCCTAGTGCATCTAATAATGAGAGTAATAAGAAGAAGGAAAATAATGCTTTCTCTAAACCTAGGAGAAGTAAGAGACGTAAGAAAGAAAAGAATTTAGGTTCTGATTTTATTTCTTTCTAATCTATAGTCTTCCTTGTAGAAGGTAATAGAACCATCATGCTTAATAAAATAACCATTTTATTAAATATTGAAGATGATCCTAAAAATTATAGTGAGGCATGTTGAGAAAAATATCATAAGATTCGGTCCACAATAAACTTAAAACAAGGTCGGATGATGAACGTAATCCAACGAGCCCAAGAACAGTTCAAACGGTGCCCAGACGAAGGAGATACGCATAAGAAAGCATCAAAAGTAGGCGATACGGCCCACAAGCCGATGTAGGGCAGTGGCAGCATGGGCCAGGCCCGATAGTGCATGGTGCTGGGCCAGCCCAGACGTGCGTGTGGGCATGCAAGGCCCTAGCAGGTGCCTAGGCCCGTTCATGCGGTCCACATGTGATGTGGACCGGCAATCATTTTCTGCTTGGTTTTGCATGGTCTATAGTGGACCGCAGATGTTTCCCCAGGCATTTTGTGTGGCTCATAGCTCCGTGCATGGACCAAGTCATGATTCGATAGCTGGGAGGGCTCTTGGTTGTGATCGGATAGTCCAGAGAGTATCTGAGCTTGATTTGGAGGCTGTTTGCATGATTGGATGGCTGTAGTTCGAGTTGGTCATGATCAGATGGTCAGAAAGGATTTTCGAGTTTATTTAGGACTTGGTTTCCTATTGATCGGACAGTCAGAAAGGATTCTGGGATTTGTTTAGGACTTGGTTTTCTATAAAAATACTGTTTCAGGATTTTTGGAGTTTATATAACTTTAATTGACGAGCCATTTATTGCATCGAAGAGCTGGTGACGTCCTGATAGTACTGAGAGACTTTTTGAGAGATTTCAAGAAGCTTTTATGAGGATTTTAGAACTTCTTGTTGAGAGATTCTTATATAAAGATTGAGTGGTAAGTTCTTCTTATATTTATTTGATTTTATTTCTCTCATAATAAAATTTGCACGTCCCATGGAGATAGGCTTGAGGCCAATCCATATATATTTTATTATGTTTGTTTGTAGTTCTTTCTTTTTTTTCTTATATGGTATTAATATTCACTTCCTATCATTGTTGTGATCTTGGATGGATGATCTGTATTCTGCAATTGAGGGATCTACTCCAATCAAGCAATGATTTCAAGCAATGCAACCTTCTGGAAAGAAGCTATAAATGATGACATTGACTTAATATTATCTAACAATACATGGTTCTTATGGATTTGCCTCCAGGATCAAAATCTATAAAATGTAAGTGAGTGTTTAGAAGAAAATATAGTACAAATGGGTCTATACAAGCCTTCAAGGCTTGATTAGTAGTCAAGGAATATACACAGAAGGAAGACATAGATTATTTTGATATATATTCACCAATAACAAGAATGACATTTATTTGAGTTTTTATTGTATTAGCTTCAATTTATAATTTGCATATTTATTAGATGGATGTTAAAACAACATTCTTAAATGGTGACCTCGATAAAGAGATATATATGGAATAACTAAAAGATTTTATTCTTTCTAAAAATAAAAAAAAATTTGTAAATTAGTCAAATCATTATATAATTTAAAACAAACTCCAAAGTAAAGGCATGAAAAGTTTGATTCTTAAATGGATTCACACATAATAGTACTGATAAATGCATTTACTCTAAATTCACTAGTAGTTATGGTCTGATCATTTGTCTTTATGTGGATGATTTGCTAATTTTTGGGATCAATTTAAGAGTATTTGAGACTAAAAAGTACTAACTTCTAAATTTAAGATGAAAGATCTTAATGAAGTAGATCCTATCTTAAGCATAAAGGTTAAGAAAACATAATGGGGGTTATGCTTTAAATCAATATGATTATATTGAGAAATTATTTGTGAAGTTTAAACATCTTGGAATAAAGGAAGTATCTCATATGATCTCAAAGTTAAGTTAATTGAAAATCCAAATAAAGTAGTAATACTGCTTGAATATGCTAGTGCCGTTGAAAGCTTAATGTATGCAATATATTATACCAAGCCAGATATCGTATTTACAATATGTAACCTCTCAAGATACACTAGTAAACCTAGTATGGATGATTAGAAAGCAATAAGCAGAGCTCTTGGATATCTCAAGAAAACTATTAATTTAAGATTATTCTATTTTGATTATCAACTGCACTAAAATGATTCATCGATGTAAGATGGATTACAAGTGCAAGAGATAATAATCAACATTTAGATGGATTTTTACACGTGAAGGTGGAGTAATAAGTTGGGATGTTAGGAAACAAACATGTATATCACACTCAATGATGGAATTTGAATTTATTGCATTGGCAACTACTAGTAAGAAAATAGATGGTTGAAAAATTTATTGCTAGATATTAAGTTATAGCCATAACCTATGCCACCTATATCCTTACACTGTGATAGTGAAGCAACTATATCTAGAGCATAGCAAAATTTATAATGAAAAATCTCGACATATAAGCTTAAGACATGAATATGTCAAATAATAAATAATAAATGGAGTTGTTATCATCATTTATGTAAGATCTAGTAATAATCTAGCAAATATTTTGCCTAAAGGATTGCTAAGAGAATCGATAAAACTATTTTTTCTAGAATGGGAAAATCCTTTCTTATTAGTCATTAGTAATGGAAATCCAACCATGTTTTAGTAAAAACTAGTTTTGAGGCTTATAGGGTAACAACAAGTTACTGATATATGATTGAGATGGCACTAAAACTTATATTAGTCCTAAGAAGATGAATTAGTGCTAACTGTTATGATAAATAGAGAATGAGTTTTTACTCTTAATAGAATCTAAATTATTTTCAAGTGTCTATAGTAATAGAGACACAAATATATAGGATAGGGATTTCATCTATATGAATATAAAAATGGTGTCCTTTCTAGCAAAAGTCTAAGGGTTTGCTCTTACAAATATTCATGAAACTTGGATTAGCACATGGACATAATATGCTAAAGTGTATTTATAAACTTGTCGCTAAAATTGAATATAATCTTGTATGTGATGTTTTCAGTTCTAATACAAAGAAATATTGGTTTAAGCTCTGGCCATCAATAACTTCACTAAAGCTTTAAAATATTTATACTAGTTGGAGATTTAAATCAAAAGATACCTTCATGTATACTGTTACGGCCAATTTACCTGCACCTATGAATGGATGCTAGAAAACCTACAAGAGCAAGTTTGCATTGACCGAAGTTGGCTCCGATGAAAATCCTCTGATGCTTAAGTTAGTGGACTGATCAAACAATGAATAGAATGGATTCAAATCCCTTAAACTAGCCGATTTACCTTCCTTTTATAGATATTGTGGTGATAACCATTTAGCACGAGGATCCCTCTTTTCTCGATGTAGCGTAATCGTGGGTGAATAGTTAAAACTATCCACTAATCGTCGTGGCCCACTCTTTTTGGGGGCAATTTTGTAGGATCGATCAAGAGTCGGATAAGTTATTTGGAGAATTTTCGTCGATTGGTTGGCTGACTTATAGCCGACCAATCGTCGATTAGCCAATCGATTTGGGATCAACTAACTATTAATCGATCAATCAATCAGTCGGCTTATTTTGGAGGGTGACTGAACATCGATTGGCTGATCGATCGATCGATTGAGAAAGTCGAGATCAATCGCCAGTTGATTGGAAGGCTTGACGTTGAATCTGGCCATCATCCATCAGATCGATCATTAATCGGATGGCCATGAATTGGTCCTCCCGTCTATGTATCGATGGGAGAATTGATGGGTCAACCATCGTCGATCTTCAGACGAACTTTCTTCATCATCGATCATCAATTGGCGAACGATTATCAACGTCCGATGGTAAGTCGGTCACAAGTTGGTGAGTCAGGCGGTAGATTAATAGCCCTCAATAGTTATCCCCCAATGCCTAGATTTGGTGCAGCTACTTTAATTTAATGCACCGAATGCAGGGGGTTGACATGTGGTATCGTCTTGCATTTCGTTCTGCCACCTGCCACTAATGATCATTGCGATGCTCGATAAAGCCACTGTTTGACGCTTCGGGGATTACAATGGTCGCTATTATTATCATACGGCCATGAAGCTCGAGAGATTTGACATTCAGCCGATCCTTGGCCGACACGTGTCGATATCTGATAAGAACTCTATGCATCTGGACCGTCGGTGGGTCCTACATATACAGGACCCCCCTGAATATTTTTTCCTCCATCGCTTTCAATAGTAGTAGCTTTTGAAAAACTTGCTTGTCCTCTCGTCTTTTAGCTTCTAGGTTCAAAGTTTGAACCTTTTCCTTGACATCTTTTTCATCTTTTTTTTCTTTTTCATCTCATCTAGTTGTATAGATGGCCGACGAATGTTCTACACTGACAGCATCGATCGTGGAACAACTTTAGGGTCAATATCGAATCCCAGAGGATTTTCAGCTGCTGGCTCATGACCCCGACGGTCGGCTAAACTTGTCTCCATTGGATTTTATAGCTTTTTATTTAGAAAATCTTAGGTCGGGCCTTAGGTTTCCCATTCCGAAGTTTCTCTGAAATATTTTTGACTATTATAAAGTATGTCCGGCCCAGTTAGTGCCGAACTCTATTCGGCTTTTAATTTTCTTTGCTTTGCTGTGTCGGTTAATCCCGACAAACCCTCGATCTTTTTAGTTCAGACCTTTCTTCGCCCTCCGACCCCATCCGAAAGTCGACGGATGGTGGTACTTTGCCTCGAGGAGGGGGTTTTCTTTTGTCACTGATCTTTCATCGTCTATTCATGACTGGAAGACTTAGTTCTTTTTTGTTTTACCTCCTTCTTCTTGGGGCTTTCCATCGATGTGGTGAGAGCCGAACGTCCTATCGAATGAGAATAGTCGGTGGATCCGACTGATCGGAAGGACTTTCTTAAATTAAAAGACATGAAAGTTCTTCCACAAAAACAACTGAACATCGAAGTGACTTTGTACAAAGCCAAACTTGGCCTAGCATCGTCCATAGGTACATGTAGTGTTTATAGTTTTGCCTTTTCTTTCAATCAATCAATTTTCAGTATTAACCTAATCTGATTGTTCGATTTTGTAGGGATGTGTCTCCCGACGGAACTTTCTAAAGATGAAGTCTGTCAGTTTGCTACTTAGAAGAGGATGGCATCTGGCACCGGTTTGTCGCACACACCGAAGAAGACTCAGGTAGTCGATCCTCCGATCGCTCATAGTTCTGTTGATGTTCCATCGATGGTGCCTTCTGGAGCAGTCAGCGCTTCTATTGTTGCCCTTCGTGCTCTGATTCCTGCCACATCTGCCAAAGTCCCTCCGATCATCATGCGGTCGGAGGAAGATGTCATCATCATTGATGCTCCAACTATGGCTCCAATGTCGGTAGCTCAACCGATTATTGCTGCGCCCTCTCCATGACCAACTTTGGTTCGTCGAGGGTGCTCGCCATCTCCATCCACACCTAAGTGGATGCCGATGCCTCCAAAAAAATCATCCACCAAAAGGAAAGAGAAGACGTCGATTTCTTCTGTGCCGACTGAGAGTGATGCTTCCGATTGTGAATATACGGACTCTGAATGAATCGATATTCGGATCCCTGAAAGTGGTTCAACTTTTTCCAACCCCCAATTGGCGATGAGTTTGGTTCATGCCATTCTCCTTCTGAACGATCGGGAGTCAAGGAGGAGTCGGACTTTGGCCAACTTATTTGGATCATTCTATCCGACTTTTATCGGGATAAGTCGGTAACTTGCCCCCTCTTCTCTGTTTTTTTTTACTGACTTAACTTGCTCTTCTTGAATAGTGGATTCATGACATGGCCAAACTTGAGTCAACTTATCATAGAATGGCCGATCTTTGGCGTGCGTGCTCTGACTCAATGTTAGCCGCAAATGCCGAACGTGATTCAACGGTTCGCCAGTTGGAGGAGTAGAAGAGGGATGTGATTGTCCGAAAGAAAAAATTATCCAATGAAGTCTCTCACCTCCAAGTCGAACTTGGGTCGGCAAAATCCGAACTTGAGTCGGTTCAATCCAACCTAAAATTGGCTTAGGTGAAGGTGAAGGCCCAAAAGAGCCATGCTAAAAAAAAGAAGCACACGGTGGAAAAGTTGGAAAAAGACTATGATAATTGGGCCAAAGAGGTGAAGGATTGTCGTCGAAAATGGTAGTTTGTTGAGGAGGAAGCATCTTCAACCAAGGCGGAGATCTAGGTTCTGCGATAGGATCTCGATCGGACAAAGAAGCTGGGCATTGAGAAATTTAAAGCCTTAGCCAACTTGAAGACCCTGCTCCTTCAAGGAAGCGAAGCTTTCTACTGGATTGGATTTGATGATGGTCGGGATACTGTCCAATAGCTCTTTCTTGACTTTGACCTTAGCAGCATTGTCGTCCCTGATGCTGAAGAAGAAGAAGAAGGAAGAGGCGACGAATCTCTGGAGGGCCTAGTGGAAGGTGGTGCTCCCTTCCTAACTTTCGTTCCAACTGAGTCGGCTATTCCCGTAGCTCTTGATCAGTCTGCTATCGAAGTTCCACTGGAGGGGCAAAAAAGTTGCTTCGATAGAAATCTTCGCTTCGATGGAT
Source organism: Cocos nucifera (assembly GCA_006176705.1). Taxonomy (NCBI): domain Eukaryota; kingdom Viridiplantae; phylum Streptophyta; class Magnoliopsida; order Arecales; family Arecaceae; genus Cocos; species Cocos nucifera. The sequence continues at coordinate 477,437 of QRFJ01000252.1, forward strand.
GCCGCACCGACGATCAAATCTGAAGCCATTTTTGATCAACCTTCAGAGTAGTTAGTCGTCGAGTAGATTTTTATACTTTTATCTTTTTTTTGAAACTTGTAGTTTAAAGTTTGTAAGGACTAAAAGTCCATTTTGTAATCTTCTTTTTATAACAATGAAAAGAGATTTTTACATTTGCTTTGTGTCATGTGAATTTGTCGTTCATTGTAACTATAAATACTTCAGTTGTCTGGTTGTTGACCATTCATCTATCGATTTTATTTAACCAATTATCGTCTAACTTTTGGACCGACTTAGAGTCAGATCTTTCGCTAGCGCTTAGTCATTTATCGAAACATTTATAGGTCGAGGACAAGCCAACCTTGAGTTAGTTTCTAACTGGCTATTGATCAATTTTTTACCAACTTATAATTAATTGGATCATTTAAAGTATTTGATGATTGGGTGTAAGCCGACCATGGATCAATTTCCAACCAACTTTTGATCGATTTTTAGAAATGTATGGCGATTGGGTGTAAGCTAACCATCCTTCGATTTGGTCATGGCCAAATCGGTAAGGATTATGTTCTTTACTAGTTGGGGCAAACCAACTAGTTCACAATCAATAGATTGACACTTTTCTTCCTTCATCATTTCGTAAGAAAGTTATGCGTCGGTATCATCGGTTGGTCTATCAGTTGGCTATCTGAGTCATAGAAGACAATTTTCTTTCCCGTCAATCATATGTTACATCGTAGGGAACTGACCTATTTTTATCCAACTGCACCATTCATTGAAGATGTATCGATTGGTTATCTTTGTTGAAAGAAATATCGACTGAATGATCATTGTCCACCAGTTGGTTGCTGAATCATACCGACCATGCTATGCCGACTGATGCATCGATTAGTCGATAGTTGTTCATAGAAAAATACTTTGGTCTTCTATGAATTATGAATATTTTATTCCTTAAGTCTGTCAAAAGTACATGAAGCTGATTTTATTGATAGTACACTTTTAAATAATCAGCATTCCATGTTCGAAAAATTTCTATTCTGTCGAGTGTTTCGAGTCGATATTCTCTAGGCCAAAGGATTTTCGTCATTCGGTAGGATCCTTTCCAGTTCGAAAAGAGCTTTTCTTGATCCAATGATTTGGATACTTCGGCCTTTCGCAAGACTAAGTCCTCTAAACAAATTTTCTTTGGTTTGACCATTCTATTGTAGTATCTTGCAACTCGTTGTCGATATGCAGCCATCCTGAGTTGGACTTATTGCTGAACTTCAGGTAACAGATCTAAGTCTATCCTTCGATAATCTGAATTACTTGATTCATCATACTTTTTCACTCTCATTGATGGTAGTCCAACTTCGATGGATATCACTGCTTCTATTCCATAAGCAAGGTTGAAGGGAGATTTGCTCGTTGGAACTCGGGAAGTTGTTCGGTAGGCCCACAATACTGAAGGTAATTTTTTCACCTAGAGACCTTTAGCCTTGTTGAGTCAGGTTTTCAGACTATGGAGGATTGTCCTATTCGTGACCTCCGCTTCTCCATTCAATTATGGATGGTCGATAGATGTTAACCTATGCACGACATGATATGATGCGTAGAAGCCTTTGAAATTTTGGTTATTGAATTATCGACCATTGTTAGTAATAATGGTGTGTGAAAGTCTGAATCTGTAGATGATAGATTTTCAAACAAAATCTTTCATCTTATTTTCTGTGATCGGTGCCAAAGGTTCGGCCTCTATCCATTTCATAAAATAATCGACAGCGATGATCAAAAATTTTTTTGTCCAGATGTTGGGGGGAATGGGCCGAGTATATCAATCCTCCACTGTGCAAATGGCCATGGAGCTGTGATCGATGTCAGTTGCATCGCTGGTTGACATTGGATATTGGCATATCTTTGGCATGGTTCATATCTTCGGACGAACTTGATCGCATCCTTCTACATTCTTGGTCAATAGTATCCTTGCCGAAGGATCTTGTAAGCGAGGGACTTGCCCCCTAAATTATTCTCACAGATTCTCTCTTGAACTTTTCGAAGCACGTAGTCGGCATCGGTAGGTCCTAGGCATTTTAATAGCAAAAGAAAGAAAGACCATTTGTAGAGTCGTCCATCCATCATCACATATTGTGAGGCTGTCCATCTTAAGCATTTTGCTTCCAATGGTTCGTCAGGTAGAACCCCTTCAATTAGGTATCTGATAATCGGATCCATCCAACTCAGTTCATCATTGATCTACAATACTTCTTCTGCCTTTTCGATACTTGGCTTATCGAGATACTCGATGTAGGTTCGGCCAAGTTCGTTAGGGGTAGTGACGGCGAGTCAGGAGAGTGCATTGGCCCAAGCATTCTCAGCTCTGGGATATGCAAAATGTTAAAATATTTAAAGATGGAGGTTTGGTCCTTCACTTTCTCCAAATACCTTTACATTGTCGGATCACGAGCTTCAAAGTCGTCTTTGACTTATTCTGCGATGAGTTGAGAGTCAGTGAAAGTCTTTAACTCATCGACTCTGAGTTTCTTGGCAATTCTCAAGCCAGCAAGAAGAGCTTCGTATTCAGCTTGATTATTCGAAACTTTAAAGTTGAATCAGAGAGCATACTCGATGACTGTTCCATCAGCATTCACCAGAATAAGTCCCACGCCATTTCCAAGAGTATTTAATGCCCTATCGATGTGTAGCACCCAAGACGACTTCTGATCGATTTTAGGGATGTTTTTCATTGACGTGCAAGTTGTTTCTTCTTGATAGGGCCTGTTGTTTGAGATGGTACATTTAACTATGAAATCGACTAGAACTTGGGCTTTCATTAATGGGTGAGGATGATATTGGATGTCGAATTTACTGAGTTTTATCGTCCATTTCACCATTCTACCCGAGATATTTGGTCGATGTAGAATCGACTTTAGAGGTTGGTCAATTAAAACATGGACTAGATGGGCTTGGAAGTAGGGTCAAAGCCATTGTGCCGAAATGATCAAAGTATAGATCATTTTCTCCGCCTTTGAATATCAAATTTTGGTATTATAAAGGACTTTGCTCGCATAGTAAATAGGGTGCTGTACTCAACTTTCATCCTCTCTGACCAAAATCGAACTAACAACTTCATCGGATGCGGCCAGGTATAAATATAAAGATTCTCCTTCATCGACTTTACTAGTAGTGAGGGTACCATCAGGTATCTTTTTAGCTCTTTGAAGGACTATTGGCATTCGTCAGTCCATGAAAAATCCTTAGTCCACCATAGAATCTTGAAAAATAGAAGATATCTCTCGGCAGATTTGGAGATGAACCGACTGAGCGTGGCAGTTCTTTCATTGCGCTGTTGTACCTCCTTCTTCGAAGTCGGATGTTTTATATCAATGATTGCTTTTATCTTCTCAAGATTTACTTTGATTTTTTGATGTGAAACGAGAAAATTAAGAAATTTTTTGGCTATCACTTTGAAGGCATATTTTATCGAATTTAGTTTCATCTGATATCATTGGAGTGTATCGAAAGCTTCTTCTAAGTCTCGGACATGGTCTTGGCTTTGAGCATTTTTTACTAGCATATTGTCGACGTATACTTTCATGTTCTGCCCAATTTATGACTTGAAGACTTTATTTATCAATCATTGGTAGGTCGCTCCCGCATTTTTGAATCCGAACGGCATGACCTTATAATAATAAATTTCTTTATTGGTGATGCAGGCAGTATGTTCTTCATCTTTCGATGTCATTCGAATCTGATTATAGCTTGTGAAAGCATCCATAAAACTCAAGAGTTGATGTTCCGATGTCGCATCGATCAGATGATCGATCTTCAGAAAAGAAAAACTATCCTTTGAGCATGCTTCATTCAGGTTAGTATAGTCAATGCAGATGCACCATTTTTCATTGGTTTTCCTTACCATGACGATGTTGGCAAGCCAATCAGGGTAATAGGCTTCTCTGATGAAGCCTGCCGTAAGGAGTTTGTCCACTTCTTCATCCATCATCTTCTATTGCTCGAGAGTGAATGATCATTTCTTTTATCTTACCGACTTGATGTTTGGATTGACTTTAGTCATTGAGTAATTATTTCTAGAGGTATGCCTGGCATGTTGGTTGCTGATCAAGTGAACACATCGGCATTGGATCTTAGCAACCGAACCAACTGTTCACGCTCCACCGCTTGAAGGTGTGACCTAATCCGAACAACTTTAGCTAAGTCATTCTCTTGCAATAGGAGGGAGACCAATTATTCGGCTGGCTCACCCTGATTTTCATCTTTCCACTGATCAAGGCCCTCCAGCGGTGAAGAATCTTTCAATTTATTCTTCTTTATAATGATTGTGAGGCAACATCGGATGATCTGTTGGTCGCCTCGCATCTCTCCGACTCCTGCTTTAGTAAAAAATCAGATCGATAAATGGTATGTCGATACTATCGCCTTGAGGGTATTGAGTCATAGCCTTCCGAGTATAGCATTGTATGCCGAAGGAATTCTAATAACCATGAAAGTCAAGACAACAGTGCTTTGTTGAGGTTCTATCCCCGTAGTTAATAAAAGATCAATCTCTTCCTCAACATCGATGGCGTCTCCAGTAAACCTGACTAAAGGAATGAAAACTTTTTGGAGTTGTTCTATCGATAATTTCATTTGGAAGAAAGTCGAGTAAAATAAGACGTTAGCCAAACTTTTATTATCTATAAGGACTCTTTGTATATTATAATTTGCTATCATTGCGGAGACGACGACAGCATCATCATGGAAAGTTTGAATTCTTCTTACATCATCATTCGAAAAAAAATTAATTCTTCGAATCGTCGCTTCTTGGCTGATTCTTCTTCGGATGTTGCCCCTCTGGCTCTTGATCGCCTGAAAATCATATTGATTATCTTAGTCATTGGTCGATTTTGATAGTTCTCTTCCGACGGTAGTGATTGATCGGCATGCGGATGAGCTAGGCAATTGAGCTAGAATTTGCCAAGAAATTCTCGTTGAATGAGTACCTCGATTTCGTCCTTCAATTGAAAGCACTGTTCGGTGTCATGATCGTAGTCATGATGAAATTGATAATACTTTTCTTTCTTTTTGCCTAGTCATTTCATCGATGGGGGTTGGTGGAGGTACTCCTCTCCGTCGATCTTCATTAAGATTTGAGCTTGTGGAGTAGAGAGGGGATTTTAGTTATTATATCGACTTTTCAGATGGGTCGACATTGGGCTCAGTCGGGACAACATCGCTTCCCTATTTGGGGCAGGTCGGTTAGGATCAGTCGGAGCATCGTTCTTTTGCTATTTCTTCTTCTGACTCTTCTCATTTTATTGGCACCAATTAGAAGTGCCTTCTTCTACATGAATGTATTTATCCACATGTTTCAGAAGTTTGGCATAAGTCTAGAAAGAATTCTTATCCAATGAGTAGGTGAACCGGGAGTCCCACAGATTCTGTCTCGTGGTTGAAATGGCCACTTCTTCATTGAGATTTTGGATCTCAAGCGTAGTGGCATTAAATTGCGCTACAAAAATTCAAAGAGTCTCTCCCTCATTCTGCTTGATTAAGAAGAGAGTGCCAGAAGTTTACGACTTTCTTCTGCTGGTGCTAAAGTGTGCCATGAAGGAGTCTTTCAGCTGCTCGAAGAAGTCGATGCTTTCCGACTAAAGTCTGAAGTACCAGGCTCGAGCAGCTTTTCGAAGGATGGCCAAAAAATCGATGCACATGAGGGTGTCATTCATCTCCTAGATCATCATGAGAGTCTTATAGCTCTGAAAATGATCGATTGGATCGTTGGAGCCATCGTATGACTCCATCTGGGGCATCTTGAACCATGATGGGATCGATATGTCCAAGATGTGCGAGGAGAAAGGAGGATCCATGTGGATGTAAAGATAGTTGACGTATCCTCCCTTCGTATCCTTCTGAATTTGAGCTAGTCGACGATCAATTTTCTTGAGCTTCCGCTCATAGTCGTCGAACTATCGCTGGCGGGATATCCCTGAAGTTGATCCTCCCAAAGAATCGGTGGAAGAAGAGATGGTCGAATCTTGCAGCCGTTTCTCCTTGTGGTGACTTCGATAAGAAGATGGGAAAATGGAGCATTAAGATCGATAGGTTGTTCCTCGTGAGCGGTGGGGGGATGGGGTTTCCATCCGACGGAAACATCGAGATGGTTGCTCTGGTGAGGAGGTGACAGAGTGCCTCGAGACATGGCGGCTATGCCTAGATGGTATCGTCTGCATCGTCGGATCTTTTGCTACTGCATGCGATTACTGTTGGAGACTGTGAATAGCCTCCATTAGCATCTGAACCTGCTGCATCAAGGCAGCCAGTTGGTGGGCTCGCGCATCCGATGTGATCATCGGACACGGGGAGCTTGGTTTCGCCACTATCGATAGTGGAGGAAAAAATATCTCTCGTCGGAATGTCTGGTCGATGGAGCTAACCGAATTTCGAGTACGAGTTTTTGCCATTGAAAACTAGACTTCTGATTCTCCTATTCCTCCTACCTGGTGTGTCAATTTGTTATGGGTAATCACGTATGCCTATGAATGGATGCCAGAAAACCTGCAAGAGCAAATCTGCATTGATCGGAGTTGGCTCCGATGGGGATCCTCTGATGTTTAAGTTAGTGGACTGATCGAACAGTGAATAGAATAGATTCAAGTCCCTTAAACTAGCCGGTTTATCTTTCTTTTATAGATGTTATGGTGATAACCATTTAGCATGAGGATTCCTCTTTTTTTGGTGTAGCGTGATCGTGGGTGAGTAATTAAAACTATCCACTAACCATCGTGGCCCGCTCTTTCTGGAGGTGATTTTGTAGGATCGATCTAGAGTCGAATAAGTTATTTGGAGAACTCTCATTGGTTGGTTGGCTGACTTGTAGCCGATCGATTGTCGGTTAATCGACTGATTTGGGATCCGACTGACTATCGGTCGGTTAATCGATCAGTCGATTTATTTTGGGGGCCGATCGAACATCGATTGGCTGATCGATCGATCGATTGAGAAAGTTGAGATCAATCGACAGTCGATTAGAAGGCTTGACGTCAAATCTAGCCATCATCCATCAAACTGATCGTTAATCAGATGGCCATTAATTGGTTCTCCCGTCTATGTATCGGTGGAAGAATTGATGGGTCAACTATTGTCGATCTTCAGACGAACTTTCTTCATCATCGATCGTTAGTCGGCAAATGATTGTCAGCATTTGATGGTAAGTCGATCGCAAGTTGGTGAGTCGGACGGCAGATTAATAGCCCCCAACATATACATAGTTGTATTATTGAAGCTAAAAAAAAATTAAGATTACAATCTAGTGGGGTAATGTTGGATAGATTGTAATATTTAAATAAAAAATTAGGAAGAAAATGAGAGGAAGGGTCAATAGAGATCTTCTCTCAGAAATAAATAAATAAAAAAAAGAAAAAGAAAGTGGCCAACAGACTTCTATCTCTATCGGATAAACTTTAATTCAAAATTGAAGTCTCACTACTTTTATGTTGTTTTATTATTATAAGATGACTATTGGTATTAGACTTCAGTTTGAACTAAAAAGTCAGAAGATAAAGAGTTACATATCTATGGATCAAAAGGTCATGTGTCTATAAAATAAAAATTATATATTAAAAAATTACATATTTAGGGAAATATACTTTTGCATCTATTTGGACTCTATAAATATAGAACCTTATGATCGAAAATAGCAATATTTCTTCTTCCATCTTAAAACTTTTATTCTTTCTTCTAGCTTTTAAACAATTTTCTAGAGAATCTTTTGAAATTATTTTCAAAATTACTATCTATAGAATTCCTCGAGGCTTTGTTGTATCCTAGGGATGATTTGCCATGAATCCATTAACATACTCATTTGAGTGCGGACAAATATTACCTTAAAGATAGCAATTTATGTATCTCAAATTTATAAATTATTTTATTATTTTATCCAATTAAACCATTTCTCCCTAATAGCTTATCTTTTTGTAACTATTTGAACTTTGTAAGTTTCTTCCTTCTTTTTGTTTAACATTATCTAATTAGGATCTGCTAGCTATTCCACTTAGCTAAGGGGGTTCTATGTGAAATAAAAGTTCTACCCTTTTGCTACATATCAATGGGGTTTTTATCCTAACCAAACGTATCAAAATCTTTTGAGTTGAGGCTTGTACTTTGTCTTGATAAAGGATCTCAAGGATTTGAAATTACCACTAACAACAAAATAGTGGGAAGATGAGCCAAACCTATTCAGTCCGGTCAGAAGTCCTCTTTGGATTTCCCATGGCTGGTCTATAGGCCAAACAATGTCCAATCTCAAGTTTGTTCAAACCTTCATAAACTCTACGGAAAGAGAAAAATCTTCAAGTTGGGCTGACGTTGAAAAGACTTTCACAAGAATATCATGACATAGATATCCTATATCTGATATCAAAAGACAATATCGAAATCTTTAGACATTGACTCGGATTCAATAGATTATTATATGAAATAAGACACTCGATATGTTATAATAGTAATTATAAACTTAATTAGAAAAAAAATAAAATACATAGAGTGAAATCAGTTAAATTATATGCACAGGTAAAACAATTCAATTCTAGATGCTTAAATGGGCTCAACCAAAAGTTGGTTTTGATCTTAGAATCATCTTATTTTTGGCCAAGCTTCCTCCATCCTAATTATAAGTTAGGTCTCCTAAAGAAATTTGGGATGATTTTTGTAGGTAGTCTTCATGCCATAATTTAAATATATAACAACAAGTTGATAATTCTTTTAACTTAGTTATTGTTAAATTATAAAGGGGCACATAAAAAAACCATGTATTCAAATTTATTTTAAAATTAAATCAAATAAAAACAATAACCTAACATACAATAATTATCAGATATTTTTTTTTAGTAAACCAGATGATGTATATTATTCGATATATAAATATTCATAAAAATTAAAAAATAAAATATTATTAAATTAAAAAAAATAAATTAAATTTATTTTAAAAAATAGATTCCATATAATTCATCCAAACCATCGAACCAGCACTATTGATAAATATACAAGATAATAATTATCATAAAAATCAATTAGATAAATTTTTCAAGGCCAATCCATCCTAAAATTTAGCCATTTAAAGCTCGTAACTAAAGGGATAATGCTTTCATTATTTTTTATCTTTAATAATTAGCTCCAGTGAAATATTCTAGAAAGTTTCTATAGGGCTACCAGTTTTCTGGTTATCTGGCACATATTTTGTCATGTTTATTCCCGTAATCCCGTCCCCGATGTCACGTCCATCCTGGCGTTCTTCTCTGGGTCCGTTTCCCCAAGGAACGAAGTTACTTCCAAGAAATAATAATTAGTCCTTCACCCCGACTCCTCCTACGCGGCACTGTTCCATTGGTCCCAGAAGATAATTTGACATCATATTCCGATCCCAACTCGATAAATCCAAACGGGCACCTATCCTGACGCTTCACAATTCCATATCAAATCACACGGCCCAGATCCCATCACATCCACCAATCGACGAGGTAGCTCTTCCGGCGCCGCTTCCTTAAGGGGCACAACCGTAAATACGGGGTAATGCAGAGTCGCGTGTTTGTAAACTTCCGCGAAACCGGAAGCCTTGGACCATCATAAAGAGGGTCCGGATCGCCCAGCCCGTTACTTGGCTTTTCTTTCGTCGCTTTCCCCCTCGGTTTCATCGTCTTCCCCAAGTCCCTTCGAAGCTTTCGTTTTGTTTGAGAATGGATTCCTTCTTTCAAACCCAGGCCGGGTTTGGAACCAACTGGAGCTACGAATCGCTGAAGAATTTCAGGCAGATCTCTCCCATCGTCCAGAATCACCTCAAGTTGGTACGATTTGCCCGCTGGAATCCCTAATTTTTGTTCTTCTTTGACTTTCTTCGATCTAGTTGGTGTTTTCTCGCTTTGCTTTCCTCTATGTGGTTTTCTTGTTGGATTCCTGAGAATGATTAAGTAAATGGGATTGTTTTGTGGTAATATTGATGGCCTTCGTGTTGTTCCTCTTTATGGTTTTAATTGTTTCTTGATTTTATGATGGCTCATTTAGGGATTGTTGAGGAGTTTGCTTGTTTCCTTTTTGTCTTTTTAATTGACCAAGCTTCTCCAATTTTAGCTATTTTTCCCTTTACCTTATTTGTGTGCTAGAACCTCCTTGGATGTTATCTTGATGACCGATTGTTCTTCCGTTCCTCATAAGGTGTTGATTGATCTGATTAGTATTTTCTATGTAATTTCTTATCCTATTATTTATTTATTGTTGATGAACTTCTATAAATCCTTCTTGGACATGGTTGTTTTTGTTACGACTTTTCGCATCGTTTCTGCAGTAGGTTTTGCGGAGATTGGAGATGCCGCTTTAGGTTTCTTTTCATTATTTTTTATTTATGGTTGTCTTGATATTACGGTAGCTTGGGCAGACGTTGGTGTGTTTTTCCTTGAATTAGATTTTATGTTTATTAGTTGATTGGCGGATGGTTTCTACTATTGATTTGTTCTAATTTAGTTTAGAGAAAGAAGCTTTGTTTTGTCTTGTTTCTATCATTGTGGAAGTTTTTATGTAATTCTATTTCTTTTTTTTTTTTTTTGATCAATTTGAAATTTAATTGATTGAGCGATTGATATGCAGGTTTACCTGACACTCTGTTGCGCACTAGCTGCTTCTGCTGCTGGAGCATTCTTTCACGTTTTGTGGGGCATTGGTGGCTTCTTGACTACGCTTGGATGCTTCATAAGCATCGCATGGTTATTTTCTTCACCCCCAAATGAGGAAGTATGAATATCTGGCCCTCTTTGATCATTTTTAAATTTACTGTATTCACAATTTCTAGGTATAACTTTAACAATCACTATTTATTCTTTGCTGGGACAGAGAAAGAGATTTGGTCTTTTGATGGCTGCTTCCTTCTTTGAAGGGGCTTCTGTGGGTCCTCTCATTGAGCTAGCCATCGACTTTGATTCGAGGTATATTACTTGAGAATGTTAGTTTCTATAAGTTAGGGTCATAGATTTCTGATTTGTCAAGTATGAGCAGATATTTGTTAGAAGCTTGAGTGTGTTGATGATTCTTCCTTGACTTTTCAGTATTCCATAGTATACTAACTGCTAAATCCATGAGAATTTGATCTCTTCTGAAAGTTACTCTGAAAATGGATGGCAAACGATTTGATATATGCAAATTTTCAGAGGTTGATCAAGGGGTTCGCATATTAAACCTCATGGCTGAATTTCCTCATATGTGCCAGCTAGAAAGTTGACCACCCAACCTAGTCCTCTACTTAATTTTATTATTTATTTTTAGTGAAATGAGGAATGATGGGGTGTTATTTTTCTGAAAATAGGGCATGCCTTAGGAAAGTCACATGCCATTTTGTAAGCCAATTTGTCAGATGTGTGAAACATAAAATATGCATCTTGAAATTAATTTTGCTAATTCTTGCAAATCTTTAAAATATTTTCTGCACTGGATGCATCCCTTGATATGAATTTTTAATGAAGAGAATCTATGACTTGATCCCCAATAGTTGCAAAGGCATGATGGCTATGTTAGTTGGTTAGGTTATTGGAGATGCCACAAAGGCATGACAACTATGTTACTTGGTTAAGTTATTGGAGATGCCACAAAGGCATGACAACTATGTTACTTGGTTAAGTTATTGGAGATGCCGCAAAGGCATGGCAGCTATGTTAGTTGGTTAAGTTATTGGAGATGCAACAAGGAGGAAAACTACATATGGTCCCAACTTAGGAAGAATGGTTACTTCAATGGTTAGGGAGCTGCTCCCTCTAGAATTAAAAGTGTGATTTCCTTGCTATCATGATGGTACCCACAATTCTATGTATGGTCATTTCCTTGCTGTTTATTATGTTTATATAATTAATCTTGTCATAATACTTCTATTGCATTGTAATGTGCCAATATTTGACAGCCATAGTTCATCAAAGATATGCACAAGTTAACATTTTTCCCCTAGAAGTGATTGATTCAATATTTTATTACGATATGTAGATTTTTCTTTCCTCCAAACTCTATGGATCCAATAACATCATAACATGCATTGTCACCTACGAGCATCACTAGCAACTTGCTCCTACGTAAATCTTATGTGAATCTTAAACGACAAAAACATTATATAGGGGATCTGAAGTCTACTAAAAAATAAAAGAAGATTGACCTTCTATTTGTTAGTTGTGTTGGTATGTATTCATATGTATATTTTTGTCTATTTTAGTGGAGTAAAGCTGATTCACCACACTATCAGGTGATGTTGTTTTGATACATGCCCCTCAATCTGTGAACGATGTGTATGATGCTGATGGGACTTTAGTTACAATTTGATATCAACTGATACTTTATAAGCCTCTTTTCAAGTAGAAAGAAGAGGTAGTTGGCTTCATTAGCAATTTCCAGGACCTAGAAAGCTTACTTCACCACATCATCAAGTAGACTGATATGCTTGCTATTTCAAATAGTCTTGTTGCATATAGCATTGATGAGCTTCAATCATAAGAGTGTCTTTAAATCTAACTCTTCTCAATAATGAAAAATATAATTTTGTGAAAGTTACACCATAATATTTAGTATGTTTAATTTTAACTTTCAAATATAGTGTTTTACTTTCTTTGGTTGTCTGACTGACAATATGCATCTCATAATTATTATATAGGATAGAACGTCATTTTACTCTGTCTATCCCTGTTGAAACCTGAACTTGATGTGTCAACTATTTAGTATTTCATTTTTTGAAACTCATTAATTTTGAAAAGACCTCCATTTTTTGTGGATAATTTTATTAAAAAATGCTTTTATAATTCTTTAACAATATCTCCATGTGTACTATTTAATTGAGAAATCCTTGGATGATTTAACCAATCATTCACATCTTAGATCCTTGATGTTACCACACTACATCATGGACATGCTTTTTTGCTTGTAGTGATTGTGCTTACAGTATTTTTTTTAAAAAAACTAAAATATAAGATTCTTGTTTGAATATCTTTTCGTTGGCGTATAGTTTTGTTTCTTTGTTTTTGTTTTCCCCCCCAGAATCATGCTTTTGATCTTTTCTTGCCTATTGTATAGAAGTTGATGGAATTGATAACGACTTGTTGTTTGTTACTTGAATTTTGTACACATAATTGCCTTATCATTGATTTGCCCATCGTATTTGAAACTTATCTGCACGTGCTATCGTCCTCATCCTTGTTAATGTTGATGTTTAAAAAGATGGAACTGAAATATGAGGCATTTAAGTTCTCAAGAGGTGTGGCATACGCCTCAAGGTGTATCTGGTATGAAAGTTAGGATGATGTTTTTATCAGTTTCCATAGAAAGCATCATGTAAAATATAAATACAGGTTCCTTCTTCCATTTTATTGTTGGTTAAAATATGGAAATCTAATAGTGCTTCATGCAGCTATGCTCACATGATCTTTTGAATGTGGTAACATTTGGTTATTCATCATATAGACTTACCAATGAGCCCAATGCCTTCTGCAGTGAGTCTTGGCTTGTGGCTTGGGGCAAGTTGTTCGAATAAGTTTTATGATAATTATCCATTCATCATTGGTGTAAAGGACATAGTGGGGTAGTAACCCTGTGTGTTAATATCTGAATTTTCAGCATACTTCTAACTGCATTTGTGGGTACCGCTCTCGCCTTTGGATGTTTCTCTGGAGCAGCCATTGTAGCCAAGCGGCGTGAGTACCTTTACTTGGGTGGCTTGCTTGCTTCTGGCCTTTCAATCCTCTTCTGGTTGCAGTTGGCAGCATCCATCTTTGGCCACTCTACTGCTACATTCAAGGTCGAGGTAAGCTGTTGGCAGCATATATAATTGTTGGTGATGATATATTGATTATGACTTTTAGCTTCTCCCTGCCTGGTAGCTTGTTGATGATGTTTTCTTGGCAGCTTTACTTTGGACTGTTGCTATTCCTGGGATATGTAGTCTTTGACACCCAGGAGATCATTGAGAGAGCACACCTTGGAGACCTGGATTATATCAAACATGCCCTGACACTCTTCACGGACTTCGTTGCAGTTCTTGTTCGTATTCTCATCATCATGGTAAGTTTTCAAAAGTTTGTTGCTTTTTTCTCAGAAGAAATTGTCAGTTTTGTGCTTTGAGCATTAATTATGGCTTGTTTTGCATATCAACCCAAGTCTAAATTTCTATCCCTGCAGCTGAAGAATGCATCTGAGAAGTCTGAAGATAAGAAAAGAAAGAAGAGATCGTGAAGCTTGCTACAGAAGGAAAGCAGATATCATAGACCTAGTTGCTATGGCATCATGAATGCGTAGCATTGCCTCTACTTTTTTTTCTTCTCTATAAAAACGTTGCTATAACAATAAAATTTGGTCAAGTTTATTTCTTTTTCTTGGAAGTATAGTTTGTTTTTACAGCCGGTGCGTCGCCTGCTCATGTCTGGAAGGGACATCTATGTTTGGTTTTGGTTTTGGTTTTGATCTTGCCAATCTAGAAACTTGTTTGTGAAGGAAAAAAATATAAATCAGAAGTTACAATGCTGCCCTGCGTTGTGATGTTTGTACTGGTTATTTATGATAGCTATGTATGTTATGTATTTTTTTTATTCTTACACGGAGTTTTTTCATACCATTTTAAAAGGCATGCTCTTGAGCATTTGCTTGAATCCATGTAGGGTTCCTTGGTACCACTTTTTATGCACGCTTCGTCTATTAATTTATCCATTCCATTGAACTTGCAAGATGCCTACTGTGGTGGTCTTATCATCAATTTTATTTTTTGAAGGGGTCATTTTTTTTTGCAAATAAAATATTTATATGAGAATTTATATTTATTTAAATAAATATTTTTTAGATAATATTTAGATAAAAAAATAATTTATTTATATATATATATATATTTATGTATGAGCAAGTTATTCTGAAATTTATTATTCATATTTCTTTACATTACTATTTTTTTTTTTGGATAAGTTGTTAAAATTTATTCATATTTTTAATAATATTTTTTTATATTTTTTAGATTTTAAAAAAATAAATGATTGAGTTAAAAATAAGAATGAGGTATTTGAGGTATAAAATTAAATATCTATTTTATTGGTTCATAAAAAAATAATTTAGTCATTTTTTAGATGGATAAATTTTTTTTTCATTTCATGAATAAATGTTATTCAGAAAAAAATAATTTTTTTATTTTTAAAAATATAAAAATATAGATAATTTGATTAATAAAAAAATAAATTAATTTTTTTATGATATTTTTTTTATAGAATGGATTATTTAGAGAAAGAAAATAATTTTTTTTTTTTTTGATATTTATTCATAAAATGGATGACTCAGGAAGTATATATATATATATATAAATCCAATTGAGCAGGTTTTGTAGGTAGATCAAGAGGTGGCTGCTGCCCTGAAGTTGTTCAAACTACTATGAACAGACGTAATATGGAAAGTACGATGTTTCTTTGAGGGATTAAAGGTGGTAGAGTTTTGCAGCCACGCCAAGCTTTTTGAAAGTTTTCTGTATGGTGTCAAGCCGTTTAGATTTATCCAGCAGTATTGTTTTAGAATGAATTTTTTTTTTTCTTGTTATTCCTGTCGAGCCAGATCTTACAAGTGCATTACATCTTTGCACGTTTGCCTTTGAGTTTGGTACTCTTCATATCTTCCGTGTCTTTTAAGGATGGAAGGTGGCAATCCCGGCACCAAGTCTATTAAGTGTTCCCAAATTGAGATGGCAATATTACAAGGGTCATTAAATGATTGGGAAGGACAAAAAAAAAAAAAAAAAAATGGAGAACGTTTCTTTTTCGGACTAGCACTTCTAGCTTCACTCCTTTTTGAAGCTCCACGAGTCACTGGAAAGAAGGTGAATGAACCACCCCATCTTTATGTACATGAGAGTGATCGAAAAAGGGAGAGGGATATGTAAAGATTTTTTTATGCAATTCATAAAGGGCGGGCCTCCTGTGGATTCCTCCAACTCAATGGATGAAAGTGATTGAATCCTCTGAGGCGGTATTTAAATAGCTGATTTAATGAACCATTCGAATTAGTTGACATTTAAGTTAGGATTCAGCTCCGAAAACTTTTGAGCTTTCTTGAAGTGATACAATAATGAAAAGCAATCGGTCAGTAGAGGATTTCATATCTCCAAGCATATTCGATTGCAAAATCAGTAGCGGAAAATACTTCATTAACAAAAGCTATTAAAGACAGGCCGGTAGAAGCATGAGCGGGAAGAAACATGGCTGGCTCTGTCCTTGTAAACAGAAGTCCTTGGGCACTAATCTTGTATGATGGTTCCTCCGTTTTTGTATTCATAATTATTTTACTTTCATCATTTTGAATCAGCATTGCTTAGAAAACAAGGATTTTGGATATGCTTCATGTTGATGCTTTTATATTGCCCTGGTATTCAACGAGGTGGGAGAGTTAAGTCTATTCTTAAGCTGCTCAAGTGGAGTCAAAAGATGTTATGCATGATGTGACGCTAGTTATAGTGTTGACTTAGTAAGAAATATGGGAATTAGTTCCATGTTTAGAGGAAGATGCATGGAGGAGTTATTTGCATAGAGTCTTCAGCATGTACTTCGCTTGAAGGGGAGCGTATGCAGTTGATTATATTTCAGCAATATGTAGTTGATGACATTTCAGCTAGGTTTTTATTCTTAATTATTATTTATTTTATTATTATCCTAGTTAGTCATCCCCATATTATTCAAACTAGGATAGGCTCTCTTTTAGTGGGATGGTTGGAGCAAAAGTTGGCTCCAGTATTTTAATAGATAATTTTTTTTTTTAACTAATTAAGCAATCGATCTTATCTTCATTCGAGTTTGAAGAGGAGTCCAGAGTCTCATGTGATTTGAGTAGGCATTCTATTTCTTGATGCATGCACCATTGAAGTAGAAACCAAGAACTTTGATCTGTTTTAAAGTTTTATTTATTAATAATCTTTTTAAATTTTATTTTTTATTTTTTTAATAATTATATATATATTATTGTTCATGATAATACTGAATCTGCCAATCTTATTTTACAAGTGATTCTACCGTTCTACTTCTGCATATTAACAGATAGTTTATAAATTTTTTATATGATATTAGAGCTTTATCATAGACCCAGCGTCCAATTCCTAATGAAAGAAATCCACTTCTCTTTGTTGGCCATTCAGGCAAGATCCTAGCTGCAAATGTTCTTGCCAAACGAGATTAGCCTAGGCCTAGCTCTCGTGTGCTTTGCAGCCAAGCATAAGCCACTCCAACTATCTCTTCCTCCACCTGCGGCGACTCATACTTGATTGAACCATGAAAAGTACTAAATTTTTGATCAGACGAACCAATTTGATTGCCACCCCCGCGAGCTTCAATGCCAAATGGAAATACTTGCATTTACAACATTGGACGCAAGCCGTATAACTTAAGAAAGGAGTACGGATATAGTTAACAACCTCTCATTAATTACAGTTTGTTATGAATGCAATAACATGGTTGCAATTGAGCCGATTCAAATCAAACAGCTAGAGGCTCAAATTTGACACAATTGAAAATTCTCAAACTTAAAATTCAAATCAGCAACAATCAATTCTAATATCCAAACTCAAACTTGGTCATAAAGGAATTTATATTTGAGATTGGCTTGATTGATTTGAACATTGATCAAACCATGCATAAACTCAAATTTGAGTTTTAATTATAAAAAAATATACTTAAAACAAAATATTACATTATATTATATTATAAAATTTTAAATTAATAATATATATTATAAATATAAATATAAATATTATTATAAATATATATATATATTTAATTAAGCTCATAAATTTTAGAGTCAAACATTCTATCATTCAAGTTGGACTTGACCTCAACGACAATTGAATCGAGCACAAACCCAAGGCCAGCTCCTGCAGCTGTGCTCGGATCATTTGCGTCCCTACGCAAACAAGCAGCAAAAATATTTATAAAATATTTATCAAGATTAAAAGAATAATAATAAATAAATCAATTTCCTCCCTCTTCGTAAATCTTTGGGGAAGCAGTGGGGGTGGTATATTAGTGCGTTCCGGTCTCGTCATCCCCACGCATCATCACTCCACTTTCCCTTTGGGCCCTTAGCCATCCCCTCACCCGTCTCTCATGGGCGCGGAAATAATCCCAATTCTCTCGCAAACCCACCAAGCAGAGGGCATGAGCATGTAAAGTTCTCTCCCTCCTCTCCTTCGCTCTTCCCAATACGTACCAGCATTTCCAATTCCATGGCCTTATTCTCCCCCATTCCTACCGCCCTCTCTACCTTATCCTCGAAATGTTCTCTCTCCACCAAACCCCTCTTCACTCTTCCAAACCGGAGAAATCTCTCCTTGTTTGTCACAAGATCTTCTGCAGATAAAGGAGAAGGGATGGTGGGTTCTGCTGCTGTAGAGGAGAAGGTGGAGAAGAAGAAAGAATCCCCCTCTCCTGATTTGGAGGAGAAGAAGTTGGAGGAGGAGGAGAAGGAGGAGTCTCCTTTGGATTCTAATGGTGCTGCCGTGAAGGTGGAAATACCCAAGTTCCAGGATCCGAGATGGGTGGGAGGAACCTGGGATTTGAAGCAATTCGAGAAGGGTGACAAGATTGATTGGGATGCTGTCATAGATGCTGGTGAGACTCTAGTTATAATTTAAATTGCGTCTTTGATAATTATATTAGAACTAATTTTGACATCTGTTTTTTC